>JAXLNO010002678.1:0-138910 GCA_038087875.1 Malacoraja senta | reverse complement strand
CAAATGGTCTGTTGTCTTTTTTACCAAAATTACATTTATTCAGCTATTTGCAAAATGTATACATTGAACTACAACAAAACACCCAGCATTTTTCTCTATCCAGGTGAGGAGGGACTAATTGGCAGGTGATTGAGTTGGAGGTTATAAATACAGAAAACCAAATGGTGCAAATAGCGCATAAAATGTAGAACCAGGGGTGGCATGAGCATGGATTTGGGGATAAAATTGGTTGACTTGGAATTGGGAAGGGTGGGAGATGAGTGGATGGAGGAGGGGAAAGGAACTGGGTGATGGGGGTGGGAGGGTTTTCATTTTGTTAGTGGCATTCACTGCCAGAATTAAATGTAAAACCAGCAAAACTGTTTGCGATTTATGCACCTAACCTGTGGTCATCAGAGTAGATTAAAAAGAAACATGAATTTTGCCATTCACGCAACCTCCTCCAATCTTTCAGCTCTCTAGGTTTCCAGTACATCTTCATACTTTGGTCTCTTGCATAATTCTATTAGATATTTAACATGGAAATAGGCCTTTCGGCCCACCAAGACCATGCTTACCTTCGATCACCCATTCACACGTTAAATAACGCATCGCGACAAATTCTCACGCCCTCACGCTGATCACAAATTTCTCGCGCTCTGTCGTGAGATAATTCTGTGATCAACGAAAATTTCAAAACTCATAAACTGCATGGGCCGCGGGTGTTGGAGAGCCGGGACTGAGGGAGGGATGGAAGCAGAAGTTGCGGCGGGGACAGATGCGGGGAGCCCGGCTAGCGAGAGTTTGCGGGGCTGGCGAGTTGCTCGCTGCAGCTCCGGCCATGGAGCAGCCCCAGTGCAAGAGTCCCGGGCCGTCGGAGGCGTTGCGCCGCTGCCGTGAGTCTCTGCCGAAGGGACAGACTCTCAAAGGGAGAGAGAGAGAGAGAGGGGAAGGAGACAGGGAGACAGTGGGGACAGAGAGAGAGGAGGGAGAGGAGAGGGGGAAGAGAGAGACGGGGTAAGAGGGAGGGGGAGGGAGTGAGTGGGGGGGAAATAGGGGGGAGGAAGAGGGGGAAGAAAGGAAGAGAGAGGGGAGAGGGAGGGGGTAGGGAGAGAGGGGGGGGAAGAGAAACGGGGAAAGGGAGAGGGGGGCAAAGAGAAAGAGGAAATAGGGAGAGGGGGAGATAGAGAAGGAGGGAGAAAGTGGGAGGGGAGAGAGAGAGAGAGGGGGAAGAGGAGAGAGAGCGACGGGGAGAGAGAGTTAGGGGAAAGAGGGGAGAGAGAGTTAGGGGAGAGGGGAGGGTGGAGTGAGGGGGCGAGAGAGGGGGAGAGTGAGGTGAGGGGAGAGAGGGGGAAGAGGGAGAGGGGAGAAAGATGGAGAGGAGAGAGGGTGGTCAATTTTTGCGCTGTAAATAATTATGGAAATCGGGATAAGTGTGAGAGACATTTAGCCTACTTCAGAATTCCAAAAGTGAGGAGAAATGACGGTAGATAGAGGCGAGAGCTGAAGGGACAACAACAGCCAAAGTGCTTGTCGAACATTGGCCGTTTGCTCACTGCATTTCATCAACTAAGGCATTATTTGTGTTTTTTCTTGATTCCTTTGGCATCTAAAAAGTTTCAGAAGTGATAAATCTGGCTGTAAATTTTTTAAATCGCCCATGGTTCTCAAGTGAAGTTTTTACAAACAAAAAGTAAACGCCTCTGAAGCAAAATTTACAACCAGATTTATCACTTCTGAGACTTTTTAGACACCAAAGGAATCAAGAAAAAAAACAAATAATGTCTTACTGTTGATGAAATGCAGTGAGCAAATGCGATAAATCCCAATATTTTCATTTCCGATATCTGCACGGCCAATGTTCGCCAAGCACTTTAGCTGCTGTTGTCCTTCAGCTCTCGCTTCTATTTACCTTCATTTCGCTTCACTTTTGGAATTCTGAAGTTGGGTACATGTATCTCACACTCACCCCGACTTCCACAATTTTTTACAACGCAAAATTCAACATTTTGGCGGTTTTTAACAGGCAGGAAAGTATGCGTTTCTTGCATTAATAACATATATTACGTATGTCTTCCAGATGGATTGAGCGGCTCCGTGCGTCAAGCCCTATGACCCAGTGACCTTACGTGCAACCCCCCTATACAGAGCATTGGAAGACCCCCCTACCCCAAACCCAAGGACTTATCCCCGCACATACACTGGTATTTTTTATCCCAATCCCGTGAATTTGTATCTTATCTAAATCAGGGATTCAGCCCGACCCCTATCTCAATGTTGAACATTGCAAGATGCCCCTACCTCAAACCTGGGGAATTATCCCATCAACCCCACATGTGTGGTTATCATTCCAATGCCAGGAATTTCCATCCGATCTAAATCCCATCCCAGGGATTTCTCTACGAATGCGGGGCCTTGCAAGATGCTCCCATTGCAAACATGGAGAATTACCACCCTACCTGCACAAGGGCAATCCCAGGAATTTTCATCCACCAAAATCAGGGATTTACTCCGATGTACCATTCTGTAGATGTCCCTCACAATGCTGAGCATTGCTGTGTGCCCCTACCTCTAACCCAGGGAATTGAATTATCCCCACCTGCACACGGGTAATTATTCCAATGCCAGAAATATCCATCCTTTCTAAATTAGCGATTGTCCCCTATGCCAATGCTGAGCATTGCAAGATACCCCTAACCCAACCCAGGGAATTACCCCCCACCCACAAATGGGCGATTATCCCAATCCCAGGAACCTGCAGCCTACCTGAATCAAGGATTGCCCCTAACCCTGATCCACAATTTCATGATTTCCCTCCAAATGCTGAGAATTGCAAGATGCTCCCAGCCCAGACTGGGGGATTCCCCCGGCTCACGGGCGATTATTCTAATGTCTGGAATTGCTATCCTCGCTTATCCAGGGATTACCTCAGATTAAACCAGTGCTCCGATGCAGGCAGTGCTATCTGAACCCCAGGAATTTCCACTATCTAACCCAGGGATGCCCCCACCTCAAACACAGGGAATTATTCCGCCACCTGCACTCGGTCAATTATTATTCCAACTCCAGGAATTTTTATCCCAGGGATTGTCCCTGATCCCAGTAATTCCCACTTCCCCATTGCACCGCACAGTCTCTGATCACAGTGATTGGACCCCACCCGTCCTCTGATCCCTGGGATTGGAGCCTGTTTTATCCTAATCTCTGGGAATGGACCCCACCCTGTCTCTGATCCCAAGGATTGGGGTTTGTCCCATTGGTGATGCCAGGGATTAGACCATAGCCCATCTGTAATTCCAGGAATTGGATCCCACCTCATCACTGATCGCAGGAGTTGGAACATGCCCCATCTCTCATCCCAGATCTCCCCCAAATCTCACCCTAAATCTCAGGAATTGTAATTTCCGGAAACCCAGGCTTCGGTGCCTTGGATCTCCCCCGCAGTCCCCAATCCCTCGGATTGCAACTTGTCGCCCACAAGCCTAATGATTGGATCTCATCTCTGATCCAGGAAATTCCCACAACCCCAGGGATTGACCACTAACCCTTGAACCTGGGGAATTGCAATCTGCTCACAAACCCGGCTAGGTCACCAGTGCCATGTAAATGCATGGCAATCTTTCCAATTTCTGGGATTGCTGTCCCGTCTAAATCCTGAGCCACTGTTCTCGCAAACTGTGAATTGCCCTGTCTCCGAATTGTCCACCATCTCTCAACCCCAACACCATAGTAGAACTCTTCAAACCTTTCGTCTCACGCCTTCTTATTTCCTTCTCTGGCCTCTGTCTAAACATCTGCCTA
Source organism: Malacoraja senta (assembly GCA_038087875.1). Classification (NCBI taxonomy): domain Eukaryota; kingdom Metazoa; phylum Chordata; class Chondrichthyes; order Rajiformes; family Rajidae; genus Malacoraja; species Malacoraja senta. The sequence goes on along the minus strand of JAXLNO010002678.1, from coordinate 135,130 downwards.
TCAAAACCGCCCTTGCCTGTGTTCACCTCTTACCTTCTACTCTTTGCCCTGTTCTTCCCCCCTTCCAGATTTCTTTCCTCCTTCCCTACAAACATTGTGAGGAAGGATCCCGACCCGAAACATCAGCTATCTACCTATGTATTGAATGTAACATCTCCAAGTTTGCGGAAGACACAAAGCTGGGTGGCAGTGTGAGGTGCGAGGAGGATGCGATGAGGCTGCAGGGTGACTTGGATATGTTGGGTAAGTGGGCAGATTCACTGGCAGGTGCAGTATAATGTGGATAAATGTGACGTTATCCACTTTGGTGGCAAGAACAAGAAGGTAGATCATTATCTGAATGGTGTCAGATTAGGAAAACGGGAGGCGCAACGAGACCTGGGTTTCCTTGTACATCAGTCATAGAAAGTAAGCATGCAGGTACAGCAGGCAGTGAAGAAAGCAAATGGCATGTTGGCCATCATAGCTGAAGGATTTAAGTATAGGAGCAAGGAGGTCCTACTGTAGTTGTACAGGGACCTGGTGAGACCACACCTGGAGTATTGTGTGCAGTTTTGGTCACCTAATTTAAGGAAGTACATTCTTGCTTTTGAGAGGGTGCAGCATAGGTTCACCAGGTTAATTCCAGGGATGGTGGGACTGACATATGATAAAAGAATGGATCGACTGTGCTTATATTCACTGGCATTTAGAAGGATAAGATAGGCTAGCTGCAGGAAAAATGTTCCCAATGTTGGGGAAGTCCAGAAACAGGGGGTCACAGTTTAAGAATGCTATGGCCATATTGGACTGAGATGAGGAAAAACATTTTCATCCAGAGAGTTGTAAATCTGGAATTCTCTGCCACAGAAGGAAGTGGAGGCCAATTCACTGGATGTGTTCAAGAGAGTTAAATATAGTTCTTAGCACTAATGGAATTGAGGCATATGGGAAGAAAGCAGCTTCTCCAGAGATGCTGCCTGACCCGTTGAGTTACTCCAGCACTTTGTTTTTTTTTCCTGTTGAATGACCCTCTGCTGACTCACGGTTGACTATCAACAGGAAATATATTTCTGCCCCCGATCCTCGCAATTGCTCCCGGTCCCAAATCTGGAATTTTCCATCCCACCCCCGTTCCCCCAAGTCCCCAATCCCTGGACTCCCCCATCACAGGTGTGTAATCCCCTCTGCTCCATATCCCAGGGATTAGGCATGGACATGTTGGTCGCATGGGCGAGTTGGGCTGAGGGGCGAATTTCCATGCTGTATGACTCTATGACTTGAGCGGTGCAGAGAGGTAAAGGTCACTGGAAGAAAAACTAACGGATGCTATTACCAGCATTCACAAGGATAAGATCTGGACGGGATGAGATTGTGGATGGGACGTGGAGATTCCAGTGGCGCAGTGGTAGAGTTGCTGCCTTAAAACGCTTACAGCGACAGTGACCCGGTTTCGATCCCGACTACGGGTGCTGTCTGTACAGAGTTTGTACATTCTCTCCGTGAGCTTTCTCTGAGATCTTCGGTTTCCTCCCACACTCCAAAGACGTGCAGGTTTGCAGGTTAATTAGCTTCTGTAAATTTGTAAATTGTCCTAGCATGTAGGATAGTGCTAGTATACGGGGTGATCGCTGGTTGGGGTAGACTCGGTGGGCTGAAGGGCCTGTTTCCGTGCTGTATCTCTGAAATCTAAAGTAAATTTTAAAGACAGAATCCGAGCAAAGGATCGATCCCGGGTCTCTGGCTGTGAGGCAGTGACTCGACAGTTGCGCCACCGTGCCATTCTTGAACTCTATATATGAGCTGTTCTGATCCGTTCTACCTTGGCTGACCTGCATCTTCTGCATGTGGTCTATTCTCAGTGCCCACTCTCCAGTCTGCCAACTCCATCTGATGCACGTGTAGCCATGTCCCAGGTGACGGGTTTCCGAGTGGGCGCTAAGTTCTTGAGCTACAGCGAGCTGCACAGGGTGTTCCGGCGCTACCAGAGGGACAACTCCGTGCAGATGTGAACCAGGCACTCGCGGACCATCGAGGCGCAGCGGCGACGGGCACCCAAGTGCCGGATGAACGATGCGCTGAAGTTTGCCGAGATCGACTACCCGTGCATTCACGGTGGCAAGTTATTCAAGACCAAAGGATTCGACAAACGGCCAATCCAGAGGTGAGGAAATACTTGCAGGGGCGGCACAGGAGCGTAGCTGGTAGGGCCGCTGCCTCACAACGCCAGGGATCCCGGTTCGATCCTGACCTCGGGTGCTCTCCGTGTGTGAAATTTACACGTCCTCTCTGTGACCAGCTGTGTTTCTTCTGTGTGCTTCAGTTTCCTCCAATATCCAAGACACGTGCGTGTTTCTTGGTTAATGGGCCCTCTGTAAATTGTCCCGAATGTGTAGGGAGTGGATGACAAAGTGGGATAACATGGAACATGGAATACCTCGCCTCTATTTCCTACGCTCTTATTTAAAGATGTTTTATCCTCTTAAATGTAATTATCTAAGTTGAGCTGGGTAGTTAGTTTTGTTTAGAATTACAGCATGGAATCAGGCCTCTCGGCCCACCGAGTCCACACCGACCATCAATCATCCATCCACACTAGTTCTATGTTATCCCACTTTCTCATCCACTCTCTACACACTTGGGGCAATTTACAAAAGCAAATTAACCCACAAACTTGTACGAGTTTAGAATGTGGAAGGAAACCACTTGGAAAAAACCCACGTGGTCACAGGGAGGACGTACAATCTCCACATAGACAGCACCCGTAGTCAGAATCGAACCTGATTCTCCATTGCTGTGAGGCAGCAGCTCTAGTGCTGCCTCTGTCTGTCTTTCTCTTTCTCTTATTTTCTCTGTCCCTCTGTTCATTTTTTTTCTCTTTTGCACTCTGTTCATCTTTGTCTGTGTGTGTGTCTCTCCCCCACTCTCCCTCCCCTCTCTCCCCTTCCCCTTCTCTCTCCCACTCTCTTCCCCCCCTCTCTCTCTCTCCCCTTCCCTCTCTCCCTCCTCCCTCTCTCCCTCCTCCCTCTCTCTCATCCCCCTCTCTCTCATCCCCCTCTCTCATCCCCCTCTCTCTCCTCCCCTCTCCCCCCCTTTCTCTCCCCCCCTCTCTCTCCCCCTCTCTCTCACTCCCCTCTCTCTCTCTCTCCCCTTCCCCTTCTCTCTCCCCCTCTCTCTCTCCCCCTCTCTCTCTCTCTCCCCTCTCTTTTTCCCCTCTCTCCCCCCTCCCTCTCTCTCTTCCTTTCTCTCTACCCCTGTCTCTCTCCCTCTCTCTCTCTCTCTCCCCCTCTCTCCCCCCCCTCTCTCTCTCCCCCACTCTCTCTCCCCCTCTCTCTCTCTCCCTACACCTACATGTGCCCATGCCTACCCACACATACACGACTCGCTGGGATTGTATAGAGCGGTAGAGTCATCCAAATGTCTTTTAGTCAGGATCGAACTCAGGTTTCCGGCGCTGCAAGTACTGTAAGGCAGCAACTCTACCGCTGCGCTACCGTGCTGCCCAGAATATGTCCACGTAATTATTTATAAAGAGCTTACATGAACTCCGTCTCTCTGCCCGTGTCTTTGCCCGTGAGAGAATGTTATCTGATGCACCAACACATATCGGTGGGACTTAAAGCTGAAAGCTGCTATAAAAGGGATTTTGTGCAGATTTGGTTCAAGATAACATAATACATAGCAACAAAGATGGACACAACAAGCTGCAGTAACTCAGCGGGTCAAGCATCATGTCTGGAGAAAAGGAATAGGTGATGTTTCGGATCCTTCCCGGCTGGTGTGAAGGTCTTGACCCAAAATGTCAGTTTTCTTTTCTCCAGTGATGTTATCTAACCCGTTGAGTTACTCCAGTTTTTTGTGTCTATCTTTGGTGTAAACTAGAATCTGTAGTTTAGTTTAGACGTACAGCGTGGAAACAGGCCCTTGGCCCATGGAGTCCAAGCCGACCAGCGATCCATGCACATTTACGCTATCCTACACACATTAGGTACGACTTTCAATTCTACCAAGTCAATTAGCCGATAAACCTGCACATCTTTAGAGTGTGAGAGGAAACCGCAGCTCCTGAAGAAAACCCAGGGGGAGAACGTACAAACTCCGTACAGACAGCACCTGTAGTCAGGATGAAACCCGGTCTCTGGCGCTGTAACACAGCAACTCTACCGCTGCGCCACCATGCTGCCACTACACATAGAACATAACAAGATGGGTGCTTGACGGTCATTGTTGACAATGTAGGTGGAAGAGCCGGTGTGTTTCTATGGGATAATATCACATTCCCCATTGGGATATCAATCCAGCCTCTAAACTCTGACAAATTTGGCCTTGTTTAACAGAGTCAAACTGAAACACTCAATGTCACTAGTCATTTCCCTAACAGTAACAAGGATTATTTGCGTAGTTCTTCTAACGCACTAAAAATATCTCCAGCATTCAGGGACATTATCAAAGTGATTGATGTGAACTGCCTAAGCAGGGATTCTGGAGATGACCTATAACTTGGGTGGAGATGGTGGGTTACAAGGAATGTCTTATAATGGGGTTTAAAAGATCTAAAATAAGTATATCTGTTCATGAGAGGCATAGAATGGAGACCCTCGCACTATCTCTCTCTCCTCAAATTGTGTTTCTTATTTTCTTTTTGTGCTTTTGAAATTGAATTCTGTCCTTGATTTGTGTACTGTGGTGTTTTTATATTTAATTTATTCCGATTATGTGTTTTGTATTTTTGTGATTCTATGCCTTGTAAGGTGTCCTTGGGTTTTAGAAAGGCGCCAGTAAATAAAATGAATTATTATTATTATTATCTTGCTGCACCTGCAAGTCGGCATGCAGGTGCAGCAGGCAGTGAAGAAAGCGAATGGTATGTTAGCATTCAAAGCAAAAGGATTTGAGTATAGGAGCAGGGATGTTCTACTGCAGTTGTACAGGGTCTTGGTGAGACCACACCTGGAGTATTGCGTACAGTTTTGGTCTCCTAATCTGAGGAAGGACATTCTTGCCATAGAGGGAGTACAGAGAAGCTTCACCAAACTGATTCCTGGGATGTCAGGACTTTCATATGAAGAAAGACTGGATATACTCGGCTTGTACTCGCTAGAATTTAGAAGATTGAGGGGGGATCTTATAGAAACTTACAAAATTCTTAAGGGGTTGGACAGGCTAGATGCATGAAGATTGTTCCCGATGTTGGGGAAGTCCAGAACAAGGGGTCACAGTGTAAGGATAAAGGGGAAATCTTTTAGGACCGAGATGAGAAAAACATTTTTTACACAGAGTGGTGAATCTCTGGAATTTTACTTCGGAGTCACGTGAGTGACTACGTGAAGAAGACCCGTCAGGGCGCATGCGCGTCATTACGTCGGACGCATTGGTGCGAACGGCAGCAGGAGCACGGACGTCCTGCTGCAACGTGAGGAAATACAACTCCACCAAAGTCGGGGAGACTTTGGAGGAGTTATAACAAAGTATAGAAATTGTTTCTGTCTGTTTTTGCCCCATATGCAGGAACAAGGGAAAGGTGCAGGCTGCTGCCGACAAGGAGAGAGAGAGAGCTGCGGGAGCGCAGTCTCTGAAACGCAGCCTGTCACCTCGGGGGAGTCGCAAGCCGGTAGCGGTGCGGCGACAGACTTCAGAAAGTGCCCAGCCGGGTACACAGCCAACGCCAGTCGGGCGGTCGGCATAAGTTAACGGCTATAGACTCCGCAGAGTCGGGCCACGAGAGTCCCGTCGGGGACAGGATACCGTTCCCCAGCGGTTATCCAAAGGAGCAGCTCATACAGGGGCTGCTCCACAGAGACGCTCCAGGAGGAGTAGTGCAGGTGGGAAGCCACAGAGAAGGCTCCACTGGCAGTGCCTAGGAGAGGTCTGCCTCATAAAGCCACAACTCCAGGAGGAGTTGTGCAGGCGGGAAGCCTTATGGAAGGCTCCGCTGGCAGTGCCTTGGAGAGGCCTGCTTCGTAAAGCCATACTCCAGGAGGAGTTGTGCAGGCGGGAGGCCGTGGGGACGGCTCCGCTGGCAGTGCCTAGTAGAGGCCTGCTTGAAAGCACCCTCTTTGCAAGAGGTGAGTGCAGAAGGGCAGATACGCTCTGACCCTGAGTCCGACGACTTCCAAAGGGAGGGCAGGCAGCTGTCAGAGCTGACACCGTGTGCAGCACGGTTTGCCATGTCGTCGGATGCTGGTGAGCCTCTGGGTGAGGAACTTGCCACCAGCATAAATGCCAGCCTGGCACAGTGCAACTGGCACAGCTGTTTGGCGAGGATTTCACACAGCAGGTGAAGGAGCTGGAGGAGGAGGCTAAGACGGCAGCCACATATTCACCAAAGCGGAAGTATCCCTATAAGGGAGCAGACTGGTCCGGGCAAGGGACGAGTCCAGCTACGATGCAGCGCAGTTGGCGTTCGGCTGTAGCACCGCCACGGAGGTGAGATATCCAGCTCAAGGCCGGGGAAGAATGTCAGGTGGTAAGGAGGTAAGAGGGTCTGGTTCTCATGTAGACAGATCTAATGTGATACAATTAAATGTTTACCTCAGATATGTTTATACTGAAGGTTATTCAAGGGCATCGAATAAAGCTTAAATGCAAATTCTGATTTACCCATGCAACATGTTAAAAAAAAAAAAAAAAAAAAAAAAAAAAAGGAGTTTGACTTCAGTATCACTGAACAATTGGAAGTTCAGCTGGAACTTGCAAGCTTATGTAATAAAGGTGTAATTGCTAAGGCAGTTTACCAAAGCCATCAGTTTGTGTCCAATATCTTTCCCAGACCAAAAAAGGATGGGGGGATGCAGAATTATACAGACCTGAATAGGTTTAACCCTTTTGTACGGTATAGACATTTTAAGATGGAAATGTTTGTCAAGGAGATCTTAAAGATGCGGATTCAGTGTCTGTTCATTTGCAGGATAGAAGATTTAAAATTCAGCTGGATGGGGAATTATGCCAATACAATCCACTGCCTAATGGTTTGTCTTCAGCTCCTAGAGGGATTACAAAGTTGTTAAAACCTATTCTAGGCATGATGAGAAGTCAAGGTCATGTGCTCATGGCTTAGCTAAATAATATCTTGATTGTAGGACAATCAAAGGAAACAGCTGAAGCATCAGTGGCAGTTGGTAAAAACCAATTTTAATTGGGCTTTATAAGCTATTCTGAGGAATCTAAATTTATACCTGTGACACAAATTGACTAGTTGGGTTCACAATGGACTTAATCAACATCATTGTGACCTTGCCCAGGCAAAAAAGGGTACAGCTAATTAAGAGCTATATCAAGTTAATTGCTAACACACAGCCTTCAATTAGCCAGGTGACAAGACTGCTGTGGTAATGGCTGGCAGCATTTCCAGCAGTTCAATTGGCCACTTTATTATCTACAATTATAAAGGTCAAAGGAACAAGCATTGAGGATACATTGGGGTCATTATAATAGACCTATGCTTCTATCAATAGAGGCTGTTGCTGATGTACAATGGTGGATTCAGCTTGTGTCCACTAGTAGTTCCAAAGTGTTATTGGACCAAGCTTCCATGATTTGCAGACAGATGTCAGAGCACTTGGGTAGGGTGCTACTGATACAAGATCCAGCGGTGGAGACAGATGAACATTGCTTCTGCATACATGGGGAATTAACCAAGAGTATTTTATGGACTCAAGGCTTATGGCACTAACTAAACTAGTTTGCATGTGCAGTGCAAAATAGACAACACTGCAGCAGTTGCTGATATGAATCACATGGGTGGTATCAAATCGTTATCATGTGACAGGTTGGCAAATACAATTGGACCTGGAGTAGGGATAGAGAGATTTGGATTGGAGCTATCTATCTGCCAGGGAAACTTAATGTAGTACCAGATGGCAGTTCATGAAAATTCCATCATAACACAGAGTGGATGTGGAACCAGGATGTGTTCAAGAACATAGTACTTCTATATGGAAGGCCAAAATATGTTTCATAGGCACCAGATCCAGGGGCAGTGGCAATTGATGCTTTTTCACTAAATTGGGATGATATGTTTGTGTATATTTTCCCACCATTCTGCCTCATAGGTCGGTGTTTGAGAAAATCAAGCAGGATGCCGCTTCAGGGGTTTTGGTGATACCAAATTGCCTGATTCAACCATGGTTCCCTTTGATGTTACAGATAGCGATCCAACCTCTTTTTGCTGATTCCAAACAGTAGGAATTTGCTGGAGCATCCAGTAACGCATTAAGTTCATCCGTTATGTGACGGTATGGATCTGTTAGTTTGCAGGTTTCAAGAATGCCTTACATTGGTCGAGGACTTTCTAGGCCAACGGTGTATATACTCGCTGCAGTCTGGAGAAAGAGTACTCAAAAACAGTATATGACATGGAAAAAAAAAAAAAAAAGGAACAATATTGTGTTCAAAAGAATATTCAATATGATACTGTAGTTATTGAAAATGTGTTAGAGTTTATCTACACTTTATTATGATGAAGGTCTTAGCTATACTGCTATCAATACAGCTAGAAGTGCTTTGTCCGCATATCTTGTAATAGGTACACGGACACAAAGTATAGGTTCTCACCCTCTCATATCTAGGTTGATGAAAAGAATCTAATTCCAAACCGCCTAAGCCTAGGTATATGGTAATCTGCGAGGTAAGTGTTGTTCGTAACATACTTCGTCATTGGGTCCCTGTCACGGCTATAATTTTGTTAAAATTAACCATGAAATTGGCTATGCTAATGGCATTGGTGTCAGTACAGAGAGTGCAGATTTTCCAAAAAACTTCAGTTCGAGAGAATGGAAGTGAATACAGAGAATGTTCTGTTTTATATATCTGACCTGCTCAAACAAAGCAGGCCAGGTGAGACAGGTTTTAAGATTGTGTTCTCAGCATATCCTACAGCTCCATGTTTATGTGTAAGGACACATTTGTTACATTACATTGAAGCCACAAGGGCTTTAAGACAAGAAGAAACAGGATTATTTGTCAGTTACAAAAAGCCAACATAAAAGAGTGGCAGTTCAGACTATCTCAAGGTGGTTAAAGCAAGAGTTGGTTCAGGCAGGAATTAACATTTATCTGTTTACATCTCATTCCACTAGCGCAGTAGCAACATCCGCGGCCAGGGCGATGGACGTTCCCATCGACCATATATTAAAAGCCGCAGGTTGGAAAAATGAACTTGTGTTTCAGCAACGCTACCATCGGCCGATTGCCGATGGAGGGCTGTTTGCTAACTCAATATTGAGTGCTGTTGCTATTGTTTAAAGTCTGTTTTCAATACTGTTTCATTCTGTTTCGTTTGTTGCCCTACATTAAGAGGGTTTATTGGTTGTTTTATTTTTATTTTTTTAATTTTTATTTATTAGAAGTACATTACATTACAACCACATACATTAATACTCGTCATTTATATCTTCTTACAATTAATGTACTCCCTTTATTTATTTTTTTACACTAGAGAAAGAAAAGATTGAAAGAGAGATGAAAGTGAAGGAAAAAGTGCAAGTGTAGAAAAGTGTAGAAAATGTAACAACAAAAAAGGACGAAGACCCTATAAGAGCGAAATTAAAAACAAAAAGAAAAAGAGTTAAGAAATAGGCCCTAAGAAAAGAAAAGAGAGAGAGAAAAAAAGAGAAACAAATGTTTTTTTTTTGAGCATCACGTAAATAGGACATACCAACTCTTCAACTATCATCCCCCCTTACCCGACCTCAATTTTTAATTTTTTAAAGTACTTTTGCACCCTATGTTTGTAATAATTCTATAAATGCAGACCACGTCAGGTGGAAGTGATCTGGTTTACCTGCTAGGAGGAGTCTTATCTCTTCAAGGTGTAATGTTTCAAACATATTTGAAATCCACATATTTATAGTTGGTATTGGAGCCTTCTTCCAAAATTTTAGAATTAGCTTTTTTCCAGTTATTAACCCATAGTCCATTCATTTCTTTTGAAACACATTTAGTTCTGGATCATCTTCCGTTATTCCGAAGATAATCCATTCTGCTTTGGGTATCAGTCTTGTTTTAAATAACTTTGTAAAGATTTCAAAAATTTCATTCCAAAATTTTTGAATTTTTGTACAGAAGACAAATGAGTGCGCTATAGTTGCTTCTTGGGATTGACATTTATCACAAATAGATGATACGTTTGGGAAAATTTTATGAATTTTAGTTTTCGAATAATATAATCTATGTAAAATTTTAAATTGTATTAAAGTGTGTCTTACATTAATCGAGCATTTATGCACTTTTAATAAGTATTCATTCCAACTTTCCTTTGCAATTTTAATAGCTAACTCTTGTTCCCAGTCTCTTCTGATACCCTCCGTAGATGGTATTTGTGCATTTAAGATAATATTGTACAAATATGATATTAAGTTTGCTGATTCCGCTTTTATCTGCATTGCCTCGTCCAGTACATCTGCTGGGTTATTATGATGATCTTTTGTATATTTTTTCAAATAGTCGCATATTTAAAAGTATTTATAATATTGATTATTTCCGAGTTTATATTTTATTTGTAATTGTTGAAATGAAAGTAATTTTCCAGTTTCATACAAGTCACCAAGCGTTTTAATTCCTAGTCTATCCCATTGTGTATAAGCTTTATCTATAATAGGACTAAACGAAGGGTTATTGACTATAGGTAATAAAAGTGATAAGTTTCTTAATTTTAAATTTTGTTTTATTTGTTTCCAAATACGGATTGTACTATGAATAATTGGGTTCTTATTATAGTTTATGTTATTCAATTTCATTGGAGAGAGGAGGATCGCTCCAATGTTTCTAGAGGAGCAATCCTCTTTCTCCATTACAATCCAGTCTACTTGCTGGGCGGAGTTATCCATCAGTTGAATCATGTTTTTAATATTTACTGACCAATAATAATACATAAAATTAGGTAGTGCTAGACCCCCCAATACTTTAGATTTATTCAGATGGGTTTTTTGTATTCTATGTGATTTATAGTCCCATATAAAATTAGTGATTTCTGAGTCGAGTTTTTTAAAAAACTTCTTAGATAAGTATATAGGAATTGATTGAAATAGGTATAAAATTTGTGGTAAAAAGATCATTTTTATTGCGTTTATTCGACCTATTAAAGACATCGGGAGCGTTTTCCAGAATTTAATTAATGTATTCAGTTTATTAAGTAGGGGGTCAAAATTTGCCCCGAACATACCTTGATATGTTCTGGTAATTTCGACTCCCAAATATTTAAATTTTTCTGTAGCTATTTTAAAAGGGAATTTTAAAAGATGTGTTGAATCTTTCGGTTTTATTGACATAATTTCACTTTTATTCCAATTTATTCTATATCCAGAAAAAGATCCGAAGTCTTCAATTAAATTTAATATATTTGGTATAGTGATTTGAGGTTTCGTAATATACAATAATATATCATCCGCGTATAAAGATATTTTATTATATGAGTCTTTAGTATTATATCCATGAATATCAGGGTGTATTCTAATTTTTTCTGCTAGCGGTTCAATAATGAGAGCAAACAGCTGTGGTGATAATGAGCATCCTTGTCTATTTCCCCTTGATAGTTGAAATTTCGAGGATAATATGTTATTAGTAAGTATTCTAGCTGTAGGTTTGTTATATAGTAACTTAATCCATAAAATAAAATTCTCTCCCAGTTGAAATTTTTGTAATACTTTATCCATATAATTCCATTCTACTTGATCAAATGCTTTTTCAGCATCCAGCGAAATAATTGATAATTCTTGATCTTCAGATTTGTGTGAGTGCATTATGTTGAGTAGACATCTCATATTATTAGAAGAGTATCTCTTAGGGATAAACCCTGTCTGATCTGGGTTTATTAATTTACTAATGTATTTACTTAATCTTCTAGCTAATGTTTTCGCTAATATTTTTTGATCTGTGTTTAACAATGCTATAGCTCTATATGAGCCAGGTTCTTCTAAATCTTTATTTTTCTTAGGTATTAATATAATCGTTGATTCCGCAAATGTATCGGGTAGTATTCGTTTTTTAAAAGCGTATTGGTACATTTTTTGTAATCTTGGTATTATTTTATCATAAAAGCTTTTATAAAATTCATTAGTAAATCCATCAGGGCCTGGTGTTTTTCCATTTTTTAGTGAGTTTATTGTATCTTCTAATTCCTTAATTGAGATTTGTGCACCCAGTTCCTCTTGTTCCTTCAGCTCTAACTTTGGAAGATTACAGGTATCCAAGAACTTTGTGATATTATTGGAATCAATTATCGTTTTAGATGTATACAAATTCTCGTAAAATTGCGCAAATCTTTTATTAATATCCTTCGGTGTTGTTAATAATTCCCCTTTATCTGATTTGATCTTTGGTATAGTATGTTCCTTTTCTCGTTTTTTTAGCTGGCGAGCCAAAAGTTTATGCGGTTTATCCCCAAATTCAAAGTGCTCTTGTTTTGTAATTTGAAAAAGTCTTATAAGTTTGGCAGATAATAATTTATTTAATTTAAATTTTAAAATTATTATTTTATTATGTTTATCTATTGATGGATCTTTAGCATTATCTATATCCATTTGTCTAATAAGTTCTTCTAACTGTCTTTGTTCATTCTTATTCTTTTTATTTTGAAAAGCTTGATATGAAATTATAATACCCCTAATGTATGCTTTAAAAGATTCCCAAAGTAAAGTAGGCGATATATCTGAAGTATCATTTGTTTGAAAAAAGACCTCCATTTGTTCTCGCTTGTGGATCTTTTAAAATTTGAGAGTTAAATCTCCAGAATGAATTATTCTTAGACAATCCTTCCAGTTTTAAAAAGAAAGTTAGTGGAGAATGGTCTGAAATTGAATTTGTATGGTATATTGCATTAGATGTTTGGGGGATTAATTTTGTATCCAGCAGAAAGTAGTCTATACGTGAGTATGTCTTATGTACCATTGAGTAAAACGAATATTCCCTGCCAGTTGGATTCACAATTCTCCAAACATCTGCTATATTAGTGTTATTTATGTAGGTATTGAGGAGTTCCCCAGTTTTCGATTTCATATTCCCTCTCTGTTTTTGACTTGATTTATCTAAGTACGGATCTAAAACACAGTTAAAGTCTCCGCCTATTATAACATTTTAATAGTTTGACTCTGCAATTATATTGAAGATTTTATTGAAAAAGTGGGGGTTATCAAAGTTAGGGGCATATATATTTACCAAAGTAAGTGGAGTGTCATGGATTTCTCCATTAACTATTAGGTATCTCCCTTCTATATCTGTTATAATATTCTTTGCTTTAAATGGTATACCTTTTCTTATGATAATTGACGTGCCTCTAGATTTTGAAGTGAATGAAGAGTGGTATGTTTGACCTATCCATTTCGCCCTCAGCCTAACTTGGTCCTGAGGTTTTAGGTGTGTTTCTTGTAGGAAGGTAATGTCAGAATTATACATTTTTAGCTGAGCTAATATCTTACCCCTTTTGATAGGTTCGTTAATACCTCTTATATTCCAACTACAAAATGAGATTCCTCCTAGGTTCTTTTGTGTGGTGTCATGCATTTTGAATAATTATAGTACCTTTGAATCTTGTGGTGCGTCCATGTCCCAGGTCTTTAGGTATTGGGGGAGTTTTTGAATTATTAACTTTTGTTGGTATGTCCATATTACTCTTATCACTAAACACAAAACACAAACAAGTGATTTTATGTGATAAAAAAAAAACTAAAAAAGTGAGGCTACAGTGTCTATAGTCGGCACTGTAGCGAGTGACCCACCTGTAGGTGGGAAAAAACCTTATTTTGACTTCCATTGCGTTGTTACTCAACTAGCTCCGCTCTCTTAGTTAATCATAACATATTAAAATATTAAAACGAGGCCTCACATTCAGATATATAATACAATTTTACCCTGATATTTCCTTATAACATATATATATATCAGAGTTTAATTATTAAACCAATATTTTTGATTTCAATAAGAATCAACTGTTGGTTGAAGGGGTTAACGAGACGTGCTCCTGGACATAAGCCAGGAGCTCGTTTCTCATCCCCTCCTCCCGCTTATAGACAAGGTTACAATTTATTAAAAATTCATATTAGTATGTTAGTTCATTATTTTTTTGTTTTTTTTGTTAGTATTCTAATCTAACCTGCATAACTTTTAAAGTTGTTAATAGGATAAGTTCTTACAATTGGTTATAACATTTTAATCAATAAGCAATTATTTTCTAATTCATATTCCAGCTGTAAAGTTGTTTACACGTTTTGAACAGAAAATGTCCTTGCTTCAACATTCCAGAGATAACAGTGTAACTATCCCCAGACAAAACATAGCTGAGAATTATTCGGATCTGCCAAAGCTCCCTTTTATTTCTGTTTTTCAACAATCGTTTGGGCATATTTGAAAGCGTCTTCAGGCTTAACAAATGACTTTTCAAGACCATTAAAGGAAATACGCATTTTCGCGGGATAAAAAACCCCAAATCTGACCCCTTCTCTCCCTCTTAAAAGATCTTTAACCTTATCAAATTTGTTTCTTTTTTGCACAATTTCATGTGGGTAGTCCCTGAATATCTTAATAGTGTCCTTGTCCAGCCGCAATTGTACACCATATTTGATTTTACTCATAACGTATTCCAGTTCTGCAGTATCTCGAAATTTCACTATAATATGTCGTGGATAAGCTTTTCCCGCATCAGATCTTTTTCCAAATCTTGGGACACGATGAGCCACTTCGATTTTCGGTTCCTTGGAAAGATTCAACAGTTGTTTCAACAAGCCCATGGCAAATTCACGTACCTGTTCCCCTTCTGCCCCCTCTGAAACACCAAGAATTCTCAAATTCTGGCGTCTAGAGCGAGCTTCCAGGTCCAGGCATTTAAATGAGACTTTCTCTAATTGAGTCCCCATTTGTAGTGATGCTTGTTCGTTTTCTCGCCTCATTTGCTCATGTTCTTGCCTCAATTTCGCCATGTCTTCAACCAGTCGAGCCGTATTTTTCTCCAATTCCGTAATTGTGTGCATACTTGCAGCTACTGTTTCAAGTACAGCCGTGAACTTATCCGTAGTAATTACATCCATCTTATCCATTTTCTCTGATAGTCCATCTTTCACCTCATCAATTCGTTTATTCATAATGTCCAGTAAATCCATCATATTCTTCTGGTTACCAGCATTTAAATCCTTCATCATCTTCTCCATTCCTTCCATCATTTTTGCCGAATTTTCCTTCATTTCCTTCTTATCTTCCACCCTATTATCCGAGATCTCATCTTTCAAATTTTTCATTGATTTCTTCAAATCGTCAAAGTCTTTCTTAGATCTTGTATCCATTTCTGCAGCCACTTCAGAGACTTCAGAGGTAACTTCTGCTTCGAACTTTTTCGACAGCTTATTCACAGCTCTCTGAGGGCTCACAGCTGGAGGCAATTTACTAATTTAAAGGGTTTCAAACCACCGTTTAAAACATCGCGTTTAACGATGACGTCATCAGCGCGGTAACCAGAAGCTCCGGTAAGGTTTTTAAAAACAATCCCGATTTTCGGACCGGTTTTACACGATAAATCGTGAAGTTTTTCGGGAGAGGAGCTGGGTGCACGTCTGTTAGTCTAACATGACGCCACCGGAAGTCTTATTGGTTGTTTTATGACCAAAAATAAAACTGTTTTGTTTTTGCATGATATGCAATGTCATGTTTACAGCATTATTGATGATACTCAGTCAATCGATGCAGTGAGAAGCCGGGATTTTGATCTGCGGCATAAAAATCACAGAGCTTTAAAATCTTCACGTAGTCACTCACGTGACTCCGAAGTAAAATAGTAAGATTAAACGAGAACTTACCAGTTTGAAGTTTGATCTTTATTTTATGAGGAGTTACGTTGGTGATTACGTGCCCGCCACGCCCAACCCTCTCTCATAGAAAAAAGGTCATAATGGTAGTTCTCATGTTGATCATCTTAATATGTTACTTCAATTATGGTGTTGTCTGTGATTTCATACCGCTGCTTTGAAGATTGACGCGCATGCGCCCTGACGGGTCTTCTTCACGTAATCACCAACGTAACTCCTCATAAAATAAAGATC
Organism: Malacoraja senta; assembly: GCA_038087875.1. Taxonomy (NCBI): domain Eukaryota; kingdom Metazoa; phylum Chordata; class Chondrichthyes; order Rajiformes; family Rajidae; genus Malacoraja; species Malacoraja senta. Next base: position 119,129 of record JAXLNO010002678.1, on the reverse strand, counting down.
AAACTTCAAACTGGTAAGTTCTCGTTTAATCTTACTATTCTCTGCCACAGAATGTAGTTGAGGCTAGTTCATTGGCTATATTTAAGAGGGAGTTAGATGTGGCCCTTGTGGCTAAAGGGATCAGGGGGTATGGAGAGAGAGCAGGTACGGGATACTGAGTTGGATGATCAGCCATGATCATATTGAATGGCGGTGCAGTCTCGAAGGGCCGAATGGGCTACTCCTGCACCTATTTTCTATGTTTCTATCTTTAATTGGACATTACTGGACTTTATCTGCGCTAAACATTATTCCCTTAATCCTGTATCTGTACACTGTGGACGGCTGAGACACAGAAATCCGGAGGAACTCAGCAGGTCAGACAGCATCTCTGGAGAAAAGGAATAGGTGACGTTTCGGGTCAAGACCCTTCTTCAGACCTAGAGAAAAGGAATACATGACATTCGGGGCGCGACCCCTCTACAGACCAGAGAAGGAATAGGTGAAGTTTCGGGTAGAGACCCTTCTTCAGATTGATGCTTCCTGACCCGCTGAGTTACTCCAGCTTTTTGTATCTATCTTCAGTTTAAACTAGCATCTGCAGTTCCTTCCTACACATTTTGACTGGACGGCTGGAAAGCACGCTACAAAAAAGCTTTTTGGTACACGGGACAAGAAACTAGACTAAACTAGATGGGGAAGATGTTCCGAATGTTTTTCCCCATGGTAGTTGTGGAGGAGGAGATACACATAGAGGAAGAAGGTTCTAAATAGCTGCTAAAGGAATAGTCAATTGCACAGGGATTAAAATTCATGAATGGGCTGGGGCCAGAGTTAGAGAGATTTTGTGTTATATATATATATATATATAACCTGGACGTAAATACAGATGGGTTGGTGAGTAAGATTGCTAATTACACAAATTAGGAGTTGCAGACAGCGAGAAATGCTGTCAGAAGATAGCAGAACATAGACCAGCTGCAGACAGGGGCAGAGAAATGGCAGATGGAATTTAACCCGAGCAAGTGATGCACTTTGAGAGGTTAAATGTAAGGGGAGAGTATACAGTTAATGGCATGACCATTAACAGCATTGATGTGCAGAGGGATCTTGGAGTCCAAGTTCATAGCTCACTGAAGGAGGCAGCACAAGTAGACAGGGTGGTTAAGAAGGTGTCATAAATGATAGGAGCAGAATTAGGCCATTCAGCCCATCAAGTCTATTCCGCCATTCATTCATGGCTGATCTATCTCTCCCTCCTAATCCCATTAAACATAGAAACATAGAAAATAGGTGCAGGAGGAGGCCATTCGGCCCTTTGAGCCAGCAAGGCAAGGCAAGGCAAGTTTATTTGTATAGCACCTTTCAACCACAAGGTAATTCAAAGTGCTTTACATAAAACATTTAAAGCATTTGAAAGAAACATATAAAATGACATTTAGATATAAAATGATTATTAGATTATTCAGATAAAATAATTACAAAATTAAAAGCAATCAAATAAAATATTTAAAATAGAATAAAACCAGGAATAGAAGTTACAGTGCAGTATAGGTAATTAATAAATTGTATTGTTTACTGAAAGGCAGCGGTAAACAGAAAAGTCTTCAGTCTAGATTTAAAAGAGCTGAGAGTTGCAGCAGACCTGCAGTTTTCTGGGAGTTTGTTCCAGATATGTGGTGCATAAAAACTAAATGCTGCCTCTCCATGTTTAGTTCTGACTCTGGGGACACAGAGCAGACCTGTCCCAGACGATCTGAGAGGTCTGGGTGGTTCGTAGCTAAGCAGAAGATCAGAAATGTATTTTGGCCCTAAACCATTCAGTGCTTTGTAAACCAACAGTAGTATTTTGAAATCAATTCTTTGACAGACAGGAAGCCAGTGTAAAGACCTCAGAACTGGAGTAATGTGATCTACCTTTTTGGTCTTAGTGAGAACTCGAGCAGCAGCGTTCTGAATTAACTGCAGCTGTCTGATCGACTTTTTAGGGAGACCTGTAAAGACACTGTTACAGTAGTCGAGCCTGCTGAATATAAATGCATGGACAAGTTTTTCCAAATCCTGCTGAGACATAAGTCCTTTAATCCTTGATATATTCTTTAGGTGATAGTAGGCTGACTTTGTGACTGTTTTTATGTGGCTGTTGAAGTTCAGGTCTGAGTCCATGACCACTCCTAAGTTTCTGGCTTGGTTTGTTGTTTTTAGCATTACCATTTGAAGCTGGGTGCTAACTTTTAATCGTTCTTCCTTGGCTCCAAAAACAATTATTTCAGTTTTTTCTTTGTTTAATTGGAGAAAATTCTGGTTCATCCAATCGTTGATTTGCTCAATGCATCTACTCAGTGCTTGTATTGGACTATAGTCTCCTGGTGATATTGTTATGTAGATTTGTGTGTCGTCTGCGTAACTATGGTAACATATTTTGATGTTTTTCATGATCTGAGCCAGTGGAAGCATGTAGATGTTAAACAGAAGAGGCTCCACATGTAATTTTTGCATGCTCAGATGTGTAATTACCTATAGACACAAAGTAGTCCCTGTCCTTCAAGTAGGATTCAAACCATTTTAATGCTGTGCCCGAAAGTCCCACCCAGTTTTCCAGACGGTCTAGTAATATGTTGTGATCGACTGTGTCGAATGCAGCACTGAGATCTAGTAATACTAAGACTGAAATTTTGCCATTGTCTGTGTTTAAGTGAATGTCATTGAAGACCTTAACAAGAGCCGTCTCGGTGCTGTGATGTGGTTTAAATCCTGACTGGAAGACATCAAAACAGCTGTTCATTAACATGAAATTGTTCAGCTGCTTAAAAACAGCTTTTTCATTGATTTTACTGAGAAATGGGAGGTTTGATATTGGTCTGTAATTGTTCAGTAGTGAAGTGTCTAAGTTCTTCTTTTTTAAGAGAGGCTTGATAACAGCAGTTTTCAGGGCCTGTGGGAAGACACCTGTGAGAAGGGACTTGTTTACAATCTGTAGAAGGTCTGAGGTCATGCAGTTTGATACACCTTTGAAAAGGCCTGTTGGTAGAATATCGAGGCAGCAGGAGGAGGATTTCAAATGTTGTATAATGTCCTCCAAGGTTTTATGGTTAATAACATAAAATTGTGTCATGGTATTTGAATTGATTATAAGTGGACACATGGACAACACATGTCCTGCACCTGATGTGGAGGCACTGACTGCTTGCCTAATTTTCTGAATTTTGTCGGTGAAGAAGGAGGCAAAACCGCCATTCATTGTGACATTGGCTGATTGTCCCCTATCAATAACCCATTTATTTATTTATTTATTTATTTATTTATTTATTCCGAACAAGTAAAGACATTAAAGACATTGATATTAACAAAATCGAAATTATCAAACAATTGAACATTGCAATCAACATTTACAATTGAGAAGAACAAAATCAAGGTTCCAATGTCCAACTCAGAGTCTGTACAAGCTCGAAAAGGAGTGAGAAGAAGAATAACTTATTAAATCTCACCCCTTTTCCCCAACACTTCTATCGTATTTAAAAATCAATTCCTTACTAATAATAGTACTGCCCTAGGCAATTTCCCATAACACATACAGACACTTATATACATTCAACTATTATGTACATACAATCTTCATATTTGAAGTACCCAACATCAGTGAACAATAGTAAACAAGATAAACATCAACAATAGTAACAAGATAAACATCAACGGTTGTAAACAAGATAAACATCAACCCCCACTTGTCAACCATCCCCTCCATCCCTGTACCCCTTGAGCATTATTTTTTTATATATCATTTTAAAATGATTCATGTTTGTGCATTGCTTCAATTCCCCGTTCAATTTATTCCACACTCCTACTCCACAAACCGAAATGCAAAAGGATTTTCTAGTCGTACGGACTTGTTGTTTCTTAAAGTTAAATATTCCTCTTAAATTGTAACCCCCCACACGCTCGTTAAATAATTTTTGAATGTTTCCAGGTAAATTTTTATTTTTGGCCCTAAACATTATCTGAGCTGTTTTGAATGTGACCAAATCTTCTAATTTTAATAATTTTGACTCTAAAAATAATGGATTCGTATGACCCAGATACTTAGCATTATGGATAATACGAATTGCTCTTTTTTGCATCATGGTTAATGAGTGTATCGAATTTTTATAATTATTTCCCCAGACTTCTGTACAATAATTTAAGTAGGGTAAAATTAATGTACAATAAAGAATACGGAGTGATTTGTAATCCAGAGCTTGCTTGGCTTTGTATAATACAGAGATACTTTTTGATAATTTTAATTTTACATGTTTAATATGTGATTTCCAGCTTATTTTATCGTCAATTATAACCCCAAGAAATTTATTTTCATGCACTCTTTCAACTTCCACCCCATTTATCTTTATACTTACTAGGGGACTTATTCTACAATTACCAAATAACATTATTTTAGTTTTACTCAGATTTAATGAAATTTTATTACTATCAAACCATATTTTTAATTTACCCATTTCTTTTATTATTTTATCCAATAGCCTTTTTAAATTTTCTCCAGAGCAAAAAATATTTGTATCAGCTGCAAACAAAACCAGCCTCAAGACATTGGACACATTACAAATATCATTTATGTACATGATAAATAATTTTGGGCCCAGCACTGACCCCTGTGGTACACCACACACAATGTCCAAACATGTAGAATTATGACTACCCAGATTTACAAACTGTTGCCTGTTACTTAAGTAGCTTTTAATCCAGTCCAGTACTATTCCTCTAATTCCATACCTCTCCAATTTTTTAAATAAAATATCATGATTAATTGTATCAAATGCTTTTTTTATGTCAATGAATATCCCAGCTGCATATAATTTCTTATCAATGGCGTTTGTGATGTCTTCAATTAATTCTAGTATTGCAAGTGATGTTGATCTATTTGTTCTGAATCCATATTGACTTTCTGTTAATAATTTATTATTTTCTACAAATTTGTCTAGTCTATTATTAAACATTTTTTCTAATATTTTGGAAAATTGTGGGAGTAAGGAAACAGGTCTATAGTTTGTAAAATGATGCTTGTTCCCTGTTTTGTATATTGGTATTATTTTTGCTATTTTCATTTTAATTGGAAAAGTTCCGGTCTGGAAGGATAAATTACAGATGAATGTTAAAGGTTTGGAGATCCCCTCAATGACCATCTTAACTAGCGACATGTCAATGTCATTGAAATCGGTAGACTTCTTATTTTTACATGTTTTGACAATATCCAGCAGTTCTTTCTCTTCTACTGCCGTAAGAAACATAGAGCAGGGATTTCTTTCCACTAATTTCTCAGGTGTTTCTCCAGATGTCCCTGAATCAGGGATTTGTTTAGCCAGGTCTGGTCCAATATTAACAAAAAAATTATTAAAGCTATTAGCTATATCTTTCATATTGTAAATATCCTTATCAATAAAATACTTAGGGTAATTTGTTCTCCCCGGACCATTTCGGATAATGCTATTAAGTATGCTCCATATTCTTTTTATATTGTCTTTATTGTCATCTAATTTCTTCTTATAATAATCTTTCTTGCTTTCTCTTATGATGTAAGTTAATTTATTTTTATACTTTTTATATTTATTTTCTGTATCTTTAGTTCTCTCTCTTATAAAATCTCTGTATAGGCCATTTTTTTTTTTACAAGCATTTTGTAATCCCTTTGTAATCCATGGACATTTAGTATATTTTGATTTTCTATTATATTCTTTAATTGGACAATTTTTATCATATAATAACAAACATATCAATAAATGTTTCATAAGCACTATCAATGTCTCTTTTTTGGTATATTATATCCCAGTTTTGTGCCAATAGATCCTTTTTTAGTGCATTGATAGCTTCCTCCGATCTCACTCTTCTATATTCTATTAATCCGCTTGGTTTGTTGTTCCTGTGGACACCATCATAAACTACAAAAACTGGCAGATGGTCACTTATATCATTAATTAATAGTCCACTTACTATTTTATTTTCCAAATCATTGTTAAATATATTGTCAATGAGTGTAGCGCAATGGGAAGTAATTCTACTCGGTCTAGTGATTTTCGGAAATATTTTTTTTTTTTTTTTATTTTTTATTTTTTAGAAGTACGGTAGATTACAGTAATGTACAACACGTATATATTAATACATTTTTTGTACCGCTTCACTTTTTTAAACTTTAAGAAAGAAAAAGAAAGAAGTAAGAAAAGTGAAGAAAGTGCGCAAAGGTTGTGAAGTGCAAAAGAGTGTTGGGAAAAGAAAGCCCCTTAGAAAAGAGGTTAGAGAAGGAAGTAAAGTTAGAAAATAGACCCTAGAAAAAAAAGAGAAAGAAAGAAGGAACAATCGCTCTATTATGACTCTTATACCATACTTCATAGAGAAGGAACTACCAACCAAGTCTATTTTTATTTTACCTCCCATTACCAGGTCCAGATACCTTTTATTTATTTATTTGTTTTTCTAAATTACTATTGCACCTCATGCTTGTAATAGGTCCAAAAACGTAGACCACGTCTTTTGAAATTGATCTGCTTTGCCTACTAGGAGGAATCTCATCTCTTCCAGATGTAATGTTTCCAACATATTTGATGTCCACATTTTTATTGTTGGTGTGGGCGCATTTTTCCAGAATTTAAGTATAAGCTTTTTTCCCATTATTAGCCCATAATTGAGTAAATTCTTCTGATACACGTTTAATTCAGGAATACCTTCCGATATTCCAAAAATAATCCATTCTGGTTTTGGTACCAGTTTTATTTTGATTAATTTTGAAAAAATATCAAATATTTCAAACCAGAATTTTTGGATTTTTGTACAAAAAACAAAAGAATGTGCTATGGTAGCTTCTTGACATATACATTTATCACAGATTGGTGAGACGTTAGGAAAGATTTTATTTAGTTTGGTTTTTGAATAATATAATCTATGTAATGTTTTAAATTGGATAAGCGTATGTCGTACGTTGATCGAGCATTTATGCACCTGTAATAAATGATTATCCCAACTCTCTTTTGAAATTTTTATACCTAGATCTTGTTCCCAATCTCTTCTAATTCCATCTGTTGTGGGTATTTCTATATTTAAGATGATATTATATAAGTATGATATTAAATTAGCTGATTCCGCCTTTGTCTTCATTGCTTCATCTAGTAAGTCGGAAGGCATATTATAATAATCTTTTGTGTGTGTTTTCAAATAGTCACAGATTTGTATATATTTAAAATATTGATTATTTTTCAAATTATATTTCAGTTGTAGTTGTTGGAATGATAGTAATTTTTCTAATTCATACAGATCTTCGAGCGTTTTAATTCCCATTCTTTCCCATTGTATAAATGCTTTATCTATGATTGAAGGTTTAAACGATGGGTTATTGACTATTGGTATTAAGAGAGATAGGTTTCTTAATTTTAGATTCTGTTTTATTTGCTTCCATGTTCTAATAGTGCTATATATAATTGGATTTTTATTATAATTTTTATTATTCAAGTTTATTGGAGAGAGAATAATCGCTCCTATATTATTCGGGGAGCAATCCCCTTTTTCCATTATAATCCAGTCCACCTGCTGGGCAGAATTGTCCAGCAGGTGAATCATATTTTTAATATTTACTGCCCAGTTATAATACATAAAGTTAGGGAGCGCTAGACCCCCCAACTCTTTTCGTTTGTTAAGGTGTGTTCTTTGTATTCTGTGGGATTTGTAATCCCATATAAAATTTGTAATGTCTGAGTCCAGTTTTTTGAAAAACTTTTTTGGGAGATATATAGGTATTGATTGAAATAGGTAGAGGATTTGTGGTAAGAAAATCATTTTTATAGCATTTATCCTACCTATTAAGGACATCGGAAGTGTTTTCCAAAATTTAATCAGATTATTTAATTTCTTAAGTAGGGGATTATAATTAGCTTTAAACATATCATGGTAATTTCTAGTAATCTCAATTCCTAAATATTTGAATTTTTCCATAGCTATTTTAAAAGGGAATTTCCTGAGATGTGTTGAATCTTTTGGTTTAATCGACATAATTTCACTTTTGTTCCAATTTATTCTATATCCTGAAAAGGATCCAAAGTCCTCAATTAAGTTTAATATATTTGGTATACTAATTTGTGGTTTTGTGATGTACAGTAGTACATCATCAGCATATAGGGATAGTTTGTTGTTTGAATATTTTGTGTTATAACCGTGAATATTCGAGTGTGTTCTTATTTTTTCAGCAAGGGGTTCAATTACCAAAGCAAATAACAGCGGTGATAGTGAACATCCTTGTCTGTTGCCCCTAGATAATTCGAATTTTGAAGATAATATATTTTTAGTTAGTATTCTAGCCGTAGGTTTGTTATATAGTAGTTTTATCCATGCAATAAAGACCTGTAAAGACACTGTTACAGTAGTCGAGCCTGCTGAATATAAATGCATGGACAAGTTTTTCCAAATCCTGCTGAGACATAAGTCCTTTAATCCTTGATATATTCTTTAGGTGATAGTAGGCTGACTTTGTGACTGTTTTTATGTGGCTGTTGAAGTTCAGGTCTGAGTCCATGACCACTCCTAAGTTTCTGGCTTGGTTTGTTGTTTTTAGCATTACCATTTGAAGCTGGGTGCTAACTTTTAATCGTTCTTCCTTGGCTCCAAAAACAATTATTTCAGTTTTTTCTTTGTTTAATTGGAGAAAATTCTGGTTCATCCAATCGTTGATTTGCTCAATGCATCTACTCAGTGCTTGTATTGGACTATAGTCTCCTGGTGATATTGTTATGTAGATTTGTGTGTCGTCTGCGTAACTATGGTAACATATTTTGATGTTTTTCATGATCTGAGCCAGTGGAAGCATGTAGATGTTAAACAGAAGAGGCTCCACATGTAATTTTTGCACGCTCAGATGTGTAATTACCTATAGACACAAAGTAGTCCCTGTCCTTCAAGTAGGATTCAAACCATTTTAATGCTGTGCCCGAAAGTCCCACCCAGTTTTCCAGACGGTCTAGTAATATGTTGTGATCGACTGTGTCGAATGCAGCACTGAGATCTAGTAATACTAAGACTGAAATTTTGCCATTGTCTGTGTTTAAGTGAATGTCATTGAAGACCTTAACAAGAGCCGTCTCGGTGCTGTGATGTGGTTTAAATCCTGACTGGAAGACATCAAAACAGCTGTTCATTAACATGAAATTGTTCAGCTGCTTAAAAACAGCTTTTTCATTGATTTTACTGAGAAATGGGAGGTTTGATATTGGTCTGTAATTGTTCAGTAGTGAAGTGTCTAAGTTCTTCTTTTTTAAGAGAGGCTTGATAACAGCAGTTTTCAGGGCCTGTGGGAAGACACCTGTGAGAAGGGACTTGTTTACAATCTGTAGAAGGTCTGAGGTCATGCAGTTTGATACACCTTTGAAAAGGCCTGTTGGTAGAATATCGAGGCAGCAGGAGGAGGATTTCAAATGTTGTATAATGTCCTCCAAGGTTTTATGGTTAATAACATAAAATTGTGTCATGGTATTTGAATTGATTATAAGTGGACACATGGACAACACATGTCCTGCACCTGATGTGGAGGCACTGACTGCTTGCCTAATTTTCTGAATTTTGTCGGTGAAGAAGGAGGCAAAACCGCCATTCATTGTGACATTGGCTGATTGTCCCCTATCAATAACCCATTTATTTATTTATTTATTTATTTATTTATTTATTCCGAACAAGTAAAGACATTAAAGACATTGATATTAACAAAATCGAAATTATCAAACAATTGAACATTGCAATCAACATTTACAATTGAGAAGAACAAAATCAAGGTTCCAATGTCCAACTCAGAGTCTGTACAAGCTCGAAAAGGAGTGAGAAGAAGAATAACTTATTAAATCTCACCCCTTTTCCCCAACACTTCTATCGTATTTAAAAATCAATTCCTTACTAATAATAGTACTGCCCTAGGCAATTTCCCATAACACATACAGACACTTATATACATTCAACTATTATGTACATACAATCTTCATATTTGAAGTACCCAACATCAGTGAACAATAGTAAACAAGATAAACATCAACAATAGTAACAAGATAAACATCAACGGTTGTAAACAAGATAAACATCAACCCCCACTTGTCAACCATCCCCTCCATCCCTGTACCCCTTGAGCATTATTTTTTTATATATCATTTTAAAATGATTCATGTTTGTGCATTGCTTCAATTCCCCGTTCAATTTATTCCACACTCCTACTCCACAAACCGAAATGCAAAAGGATTTTCTAGTCGTACGGACTTGTTGTTTCTTAAAGTTAAATATTCCTCTTAAATTGTAACCCCCCACACGCTCGTTAAATAATTTTTGAATGTTTCCAGGTAAATTTTTATTTTTGGCCCTAAACATTATCTGAGCTGTTTTGAATGTGACCAAATCTTCTAATTTTAATAATTTTGACTCTAAAAATAATGGATTCGTATGACCCAGATACTTAGCATTATGGATAATACGAATTGCTCTTTTTTGCATCATGGTTAATGAGTGTATCGAATTTTTATAATTATTTCCCCAGACTTCTGTACAATAATTTAAGTAGGGTAAAATTAATGTACAATAAAGAATACGGAGTGATTTGTAATCCAGAGCTTGCTTGGCTTTGTATAATACAGAGATACTTTTTGATAATTTTAATTTTACATGTTTAATATGTGATTTCCAGCTTATTTTATCGTCAATTATAACCCCAAGAAATTTATTTTCATGCACTCTTTCAACTTCCACCCCATTTATCTTTATACTTACTAGGGGACTTATTCTACAATTACCAAATAACATTATTTTAGTTTTACTCAGATTTAATGAAATTTTATTACTATCAAACCATATTTTTAATTTACCCATTTCTTTTATTATTTTATCCAATAGCCTTTTTAAATTTTCTCCAGAGCAAAAAATATTTGTATCAGCTGCAAACAAAACCAGCCTCAAGACATTGGACACATTACAAATATCATTTATGTACATGATAAATAATTTTGGGCCCAGCACTGACCCCTGTGGTACACCACACACAATGTCCAAACATGTAGAATTATGACTACCCAGATTTACAAACTGTTGCCTGTTACTTAAGTAGCTTTTAATCCAGTCCAGTACTATTCCTCTAATTCCATACCTCTCCAATTTTTTAAATAAAATATCATGATTAATTGTATCAAATGCTTTTTTTATGTCAATGAATATCCCAGCTGCATATAATTTCTTATCAATGGCGTTTGTGATGTCTTCAATTAATTCTAGTATTGCAAGTGATGTTGATCTATTTGTTCTGAATCCATATTGACTTTCTGTTAATAATTTATTATTTTCTACAAATTTGTCTAGTCTATTATTAAACATTTTTTCTAATATTTTGGAAAATTGTGGGAGTAAGGAAACAGGTCTATAGTTTGTAAAATGATGCTTGTTCCCTGTTTTGTATATTGGTATTATTTTTGCTATTTTCATTTTAATTGGAAAAGTTCCGGTCTGGAAGGATAAATTACAGATGAATGTTAAAGGTTTGGAGATCCCCTCAATGACCATCTTAACTAGCGACATGTCAATGTCATTGAAATCGGTAGACTTCTTATTTTTACATGTTTTGACAATATCCAGCAGTTCTTTCTCTTCTACTGCCGTAAGAAACATAGAGCAGGGATTTCTTTCCACTAATTTCTCAGGTGTTTCTCCAGATGTCCCTGAATCAGGGATTTGTTTAGCCAGGTCTGGTCCAATATTAACAAAAAAATTATTAAAGCTATTAGCTATATCTTTCATATTGTAAATATCCTTATCAATAAAATACTTAGGGTAATTTGTTCTCCCCGGACCATTTCGGATAATGCTATTAAGTATGCTCCATATTCTTTTTATATTGTCTTTATTGTCATCTAATTTCTTCTTATAATAATCTTTCTTGCTTTCTCTTATGATGTAAGTTAATTTATTTTTATACTTTTTATATTTATTTTCTGTATCTTTAGTTCTCTCTCTTATAAAATCTCTGTATAGGCCATTTTTTTTTTTACAAGCATTTTGTAATCCCTTTGTAATCCATGGACATTTAGTATATTTTGATTTTCTATTATATTCTTTAATTGGACAATTTTTATCATATAATAACAAACATATCAATAAATGTTTCATAAGCACTATCAATGTCTCTTTTTTGGTATATTATATCCCAGTTTTGTGCCAATAGATCCTTTTTTAGTGCATTGATAGCTTCCTCCGATCTCACTCTTCTATATTCTATTAATCCGCTTGGTTTGTTGTTCCTGTGGACACCATCATAAACTACAAAAACTGGCAGATGGTCACTTATATCATTAATTAATAGTCCACTTACTATTTTATTTTCCAAATCATTGTTAAATATATTGTCAATGAGTGTAGCGCAATGGGAAGTAATTCTACTCGGTCTAGTGATTTTCGGAAATAGACTCATGCTGTACATAGTATTAATAAAATCTTCTGTAAGGTTGTGTTGATTAGGATTTAGTAGGTCAATATTGAAATCTCCACATAAAAACACTGATTTACTACCTGTTGTTGAAAACATACTCTCCATCCAGCCCCTGAAGATTTCAATATTTGACCCCGGTGCCCTATATATACAGCTAATGATTACATTTTTATTTCCACCATTACTTATTTCTATAGTTATACATTCATGCAGATTGTCAACCACAGTTGTCATATTATCGACTACCTTATAATTCAGAGTTGTATCCACATATAGTGCTACCCCTCCTCCCCCCTTATTTTTTCTATTGATGTAATTGAAGTCATATCCGTCCATCTCAAAATCAATTCCCTTTTCTTGATTAATCCATGTTTCAGATATTGCGATGACATTGAATGGTTGTGAAAATTTTTGTAAATACTCTTTAATATTATTGAAATTCGTATAGAGGCTCCTGCTATTAAAGTGGATAATAGATAATTTGCCTTTTATATTAATATTCTGATTATACTGCTCCTCTGTGTAGTAGCAGCAGATATTTTTGTCGTTAGAATTAAAGTAAAAATTATTGTCCGGGTCTATATCGTATTCCAAATCCTGTAAATTGTGTTCTGTATATTCGAATGGTTGTAACTTCGGTTGTTCCTTTTCGCTTATTATTTTAGTTAATTGACTTCCATTTCCAGATGTTAATGGCTGAATTCCTTCAGTGTTTTCCCGTTTTATGATCATTGGTAAGTGTCCAGGTCTGCAATATCTCTGATGACCAGCACTTTGGCTTCCTCTGGTGTTCCATTTAATTTAATAAAGATTTTACAGTTTGCAGTCCAGGTATTTAATATTTTTTTTTGTTTCTTAAGGAATCTTGCTTGTCGGGCTATATCGGCATTTCGTTTTGTTAGGTGCTCATTCATGTATACTTTTGTTCCCTTCAGCTTTCTTCCTTGTTTTAGGAGACTGACTTTATATTTCCTGCTTACAAACCTTATTATGATGGCAGGTTTGTCATCACTATTTTTAACATCTTTCGATTTTTTCCTGGGCAGTGGGTGACAAGCCTCGATGTTATCGCAGTCTACTTGTATACCTTTCGACTGCAGGAAGGCCGCCACCTGTTGCTCCGTGGAGCTTGTGTCCATTTCCCCGGGCTCCCCCCCGTTTTCGTCAGTCACCGCCCGTGCGTATGACCGGGGCTTTATACTGAGCCCGGTAATGATGATGTTGTTCTCTCTGGTGTACTGCTCCAGATCTGCAACTCTGCTCTCCAGGAACACCAGTCTCCAGTCCTTTTCGGCGCTCTGGATCCAAAGATCCCTTACCTCCGCCACGAGGTCGAGGATGGCTTTCTGCTGTTTTTTGACAGCAGAAATCTCCTCCGACAAGAACTCCAGCGCTCTTTTTATTTCGTCGCTATCCTCCGTTGTTATTACCTTCTTCAGAGGCATGGTCACCAGCTACTCGGGTAAACTCCAGCTACTCAGTTTTTCAATGAAAGCCAAGGTCTAACCTCGGATAATCCTCTCACCACCGCTTATGATCACAGTTTGTCAGTTTCACTGCAGGCGGCCATGCCTGCCTTCTCCCCATATCCCTTGACTCCACTAGCCCCTAGAGCTTTATCTAACTCTCTTAAATCCATCCAGTGATTTGGCCTCCACTGCCCTCTGTGGCAGGGAATTCCACAAATTCACAACTCTCTGGGAGAAAAAGTTTTTTCTCACCTCAGTCTTAAATGACCTCCCCTTTATTCTAAGACTGTGGCCCCTGGTTCTGGACTCACCCAACATTGGGAACATTTTTCCTGCATCTAGCTTGTCCAGTCCATTTATAATTTTATATGTTTCTATAAGACCCTTCCCCTCATCCTTCTAAACTCCAGTGAATACAAGCCTAGTATTTTCCAATCTTTCTTCATATGACAGTCCCGCCATCCTAGGGATCAATCTCGTGAACCTAAGCTGCACTGCCTCAATCACAAGGATGTCCTTCCTCAAATTAGGAGACCAAAACTGTACATAATACTCCAGATGTGGTCTCACCAGAGCCCTATACAACTGCAGAAGAACCTCTCTACTCCTTTACTGAAATCCTCTTGTTATGAAGGCCAACATTCCATTAGCTTTCGTCACTGCCTGCTGTACCTGCACGCCAACTTTCAGTGACTGGTGTACAAGGACACCCAGGTCTCGCTGTACCTCCCCCTTACCTAACCTAACCCCGTTGAGATAATAATCTGCCCCCTTGTTTTTGCCGCCAAATTCGATAACCTCATATTTATCTATATTATACTGCATCTGCCTGGCATCTGCCCACTCACTAAACCTGTCCAGGTCACCCTGCAACCTCTTAACATCCTCTTCACAGTTCACACTGCTACGCAGCTTTGTGTCATCTGCAAACTTGCTAGTGTTGCTCCTAATTCCCTCTTCCAAATCATTAATATATATGGTAAACAGTTGCGGCCCCAACACCGAACCTTGTGGCACTCCACTCGCCACTGCCTGCCATTCTGAAAAGGACCCGTTCACTCCTACTCTTTGCTTCCGATCTGCCAACCAATTTTCTATCCATGTCCACACCCTACCCCCAATACCATGTGCTCTAATGTTAGTCACCAGTCTCCCATGCGGGACTTTATCAAAGGCTTTCTGAAAGTCTAGATACACTACATCCACTGGCACCCCTTCATCCATTTTACTTGTCACATCCTCAAAAAATTCCAGAAGATTAGTCAAGCATGATTTCCCTTTCATAAATCCATGTTGACTTGGACTAATCCTTTTGCTGCTATCCAAATGCCCCATTATTACCTCTTTAATAATTGACTCCAGCATCTTTCCCACCACCGAAGTCAGGCTAACTGGTCTGTAATTCCCCGTTTTCTCTCTCGCTCCTTTCTTGAAAAGTGGGATAACATTAGCTATCCTCCAATCCACAGGAACTGATCCTGAATCTATTGAACATTGGAAAATAATCACCAATGCATCCACTATTTCTAGAGACACCTCCCTGAGGACCCTGGGATGCAGACCATCAGGCCCAGGGGATGTATCATCCTTCAGTCCCATTAGTCTAAATACTATTTCTCGCCTAATGAACATTTCTTTCAGTTCCTCTACCCCCTTAGATCCTCTGTCCTACAGTACATCTGGGAGATTGTTTGTGTCTTCCTTAGTGAAGACAGATCCGAAGTACCTATTCAACTCTTCTGCCATTTCCTTGTTGCCCATAATAATTTCACCCGTCTGCCTTCAAGGGACCCACATTTGACTTTGCTACTCTTTTTCCCTTAACATATCGAAAGAAGCTTTTACTGTCCTTCTTTATATTCCTGGCCAGCTTCCCTTCGTACTTCATCTTTTCAGCCCGTATTGTCCATTTTGTTTCCTTCTGTTGTCCTATGAAAGTTTCCCAATCCTCTGGCTTCCGGCTACTCTTTGCTGTGTTATACATCTTTTCTTTTGGTTTTATTCTATCCCTAACTTCGCTTGTCAGCCACGGTTGCCTCCTACTCCCCTTAGAATCTTTCTTGCTTTTTGGAATGAAATGATCCTGTGTCTTCCGGATTATGCCTAGAAATTCCTGCCATTGCTGTTCCACCGTCATTCCTGCTAGGATCCCTTTCCAGTCTACCTTGGCCAGCTCCCCTCTCATGCCTTCATAGTCCTCTTTGTTCAACTGCATCACTGCCACTTCCGATTTAACGTTCTCCTTCTCAAATTGCAGATTAAAACTAATCATATTATGATCACTACCTCCAAGCGGTTCCTTTACCTCGAGTTCAATTATCATATCTGGTTCATTGGACAACACTAAATCCAGAATTACCTTTTCTCTGGTCGGCTCCATTACAAGCTGCTCATTCTCCTGCTTTCTCCCCATAACCCCTGACACCTCTACCAATCAACAGTCCATCTATCTCTGCCATAAAAATATCCATTGACTTGGCCTCCACAGCCTTCTGTGGCAAAGAATTCCACCGATTCACCACGCTCTGATTAAATAAATTCCTCCTCCTCTCCTTCCAAAAGGAACTTCCTTTAATTCTGAGGCTGTGACACTCTCCAACTAGTGGAAACATCCTCTTCACATCCACTTTGTCCATGACTTTCACTATTCTGTAAGTTTCAATGAGGTTCCCCCTCATTCTTCTAAACTCTAGCGAGTACAGGCCTGGTGCTATCAAACGTGCATCATATGTTAACCAGTATGGGTTAAGCGTATGGTATGCTTGTCTTCTGTGCTATGGGGCATTGACTATAAGAGTCAGCAAGTCATGATGCAGCGTCGTCAGTGTAATTAATAAACCTCTGTTGATTATAATAAATGTAGTTAATCCATTCCGTGTTTTTAGCAGGCGTAATCCAGAAAAGTATTGACTCCAGTCCTGCAGCAATCTCATTCCTGGCTTTAAATTCATTAGGGATTCCTCTCGGTTGTCCTATTGCATCCAGTTGAACCCCGTCAGGTAACAAATCAAATGCTCTTTTCCTACGGGTCTGTTTGCACATATCTGTTGGACTTATCACAAGGACAGGTTGTCCCAACATCACCCTGGCACACAATCCAGTCCAATGTAGCGGCAGTGTGTTTCTCCGCTTACCTCTGCACATCCAAAACCTATCAGCTACAGCCACATCTGCTGTCAAAATAGCCTTGCACTGTGGTAGTACAACAGCAACATCTACTTTGGGCACATCTTCAGCCACTTGGTATGGGTCCTGTTGATTACACACCCACACCCTGTTACAACGGCCGGGAAAAGTTCCTACCGGGTGTGTGCCATTCGCTGCAAGGTAGCATTCATACTGTGCTGTAGATGTAATCCCAACCTCTGGTGGTGGCTCTGGGTAGGGTTTTCTTACCTCTGTGAAGTTCCATAGAGAACAGTGTTCTTTCGCAAGTGTCACTTGTGTCGATCCTGCTGCATTTAAACACTCTATTGGGCAATTAGACATGTCTCCCCAGCGTGTCACACTTCGCAAGAAATCCGCACAATATGTATAGTTGTGAGGTTCTGGTATAGCCAATATTCTCCCATTCGCTTTGGCACATATTATACATTGTGGCAACTTCAAAGTTTGTGCTGTGTATTGCGCCCACTTGTACCACTCGCTTGTGGAAGCGCTACGCCAGACGGCTGAGCTAGTATCATTTTGGACCTTTGCCTCCCTTCGGTTACATACCAGCTTTCCCAACTCGTGTGAAGCAGTGGTGTTATCCTTCCAAGCCCAAGTCGGCAAGGTTGAAGGTTGTGAAGCCTGAGTAGGGATTATCCGTGGCAGGTTCCCCTGGCCCTCCTTCGCCCATATTGCTAGTAGAAGAATGATGCCTATCAGGAGAAGGGCACTCACCCACACCCGCATCCTCACTAGTGTCGGAACTCCCACTTTCTCCGAATACGTCATTTATTACCTTGTCAATGCCCTGTTCTTCCCCGGTGTCCTCGTCCTCTTGTTCACTTACCTCGGGGTTATCCCTGGGCTGTTGTGGTGGAATAGCCCTTGTGCAATGATTAAGGTGGTACCATATGGATCGGCCCTCTACCTGAACTGCTGTAGGTGAGGCCTTTATTACTGTGAATGGTCCTTCCCTTCTTGGTTCATTCCATTTTCTTCTAAAGGCTCGCACATAAACTTGGTCTCCAGGCGTAATCGGTCCTTCCTCCTGGTCTGCCGCTGGCTCCTTTTGCTTTTCCTGTGCATAAATAGACTTATGTATCATAGTTAACTGTTGCATATATTGTTTAAGTTCTACCTCTAATTGCTCCAAACTCGGACCCTCATATATATATATATATATCCCGATAGCATGATCCATCCACAAAACAAGACTTTCTTATCCTCATCAATCAGTGGTTCAGATTATAAATCCGCTCGTAATTTAGAAAACACCATCGTCTGACCCACACAGTCATGGGGCTCCCCCTCATGACCAAGCGGGACATGGTCAGCTATGTTACTTGTAGTACATCTTTGTATGGTGATATCTGAAAATGTCAGTAGCATCTGATACGCTGTTATCCTAGCTGGTGTAAGTACAAACTTTTCTTTTTCCAACAACTCTGCCATTTTGTGGTGGGTATATATGATCACTGGATATCCCATAGTCACAGACGATGCTTTCTCATAAGCATAGTACACCGCCACCAGTCCCTGATAGCAAGGTGGAATCCCTGAGCCACCTCATCCAATTTTGTACTGTAATACGCAACCGGCTGCTTCGCCTTTCCTACACCTGTTTCCTGTGTCAATAATGCTGTAGCATATCCCTCCTGTCTGTTGGATACATACAAATGAAAGGTTTTCTCATAATTAGGCAGGGCCAACGCTGGAGCCGACTGCAATTCCTGCTTAATTGTGTTAAAAGCCATTTCTGCCTCGTCACTCCACTGCAAAACATTCTTCAGGCTTGTTTGTCCTGCTTCCTTCATTATCTTTCTCAATGGTGTCACAATCTCAGCATATTCTCCAATCCACTCCGAACTGTATCCTGCCATCCCTAAGAATGTCATCATCTGTCTTACTGTCTGTGGCTTAGGAGCTTTGATTATTGCCTCTATCTGGTTCGGTGCTATAGTTTTAATTCCTTTGGAGATCAACCATCCTAAGTACTCTACCTGCTGCACACAAAACTGCAACTTCTTCCTAGACACTTTATGACCTCCGCACGCCAGCCTCTCCAGAAGAGCCACAGTATCTTGCTCACATTGTTCCTCAGTTTCAGAGCAAATCAATAAATCATCCACATACTGTATCAGCGTACTGTCTGAGGCTATGCCTTCCAAATCTGCCTTTAGTACCTGATTGAACACATGAGGCGAATGTTTGAATCCCTGCGGCATCCTAGTGTAAGTGTATTGAACACCCCTATATGTAAAAGCAAACAGATACTGACACTGGTCTGCTAATGGCACACTGAAGAACGCTGAACACAGATCAATCACTGAAAAGTAAGCTACTTCTGGTGGAACATTGGTCAGTAATGTGTGCGGATTCGGAACCACCGCTGGCCAATCTCTCACCACCTCGTTCACTGCTCGCAAATCATGTACTAGTCTCCACCTTGATTTGTCTGCCTTTAAAATGTAACAGTGGAGTGTTGCAGGGACTATGTGTTTTGATAAGCACTCCCACCTCCACCAGACTCTGTATAGTTGGCGCTATGCCGTCCTCTGCCTCTGGCTTCAGAGGGTACTGTGGTCTCCGGGGTGGAACTGCTCCGTGTTTTAATCTTATCTCTACCGGACTTGCAGACTTCACCAGTCCCACATCTGTGTCATGTCGCGACCACACGCTAGCTGGCAACTCATTCAGCCTTTCCTCCTGTGTCTGACCTACTGTTTTAAGCACAAGAAGCTGTCGCTGGGGGTTAATTTCAACCTCTTTCATCATACCTATCATGTCTATAGTAACTGTTATCTTGATGTAATTACTGTCTTCAGACATCCATACTTTTGGAGCAATCCTTCTCCAGTTTCTAACAGTGCCTGCTTGTCTCACCAGGGGTCCCAATTCCCTAGACTGATATCCCTTATTTACAAGCAATGTCACGTGAGGTGCAGCCCCCACCACCCTGTACCATTTTTCCAGGAAGGTGTCCCATTCAATCTGCAAGGCTGCCCCCTGTTTTCCAATTATTACTGCTACTGCTCTCAAGTGGTGCTGGCCACCCGTCCCTGTACGCCACATCCTTCCCTGTTCTACATTCTCGGTTTCGTCAAAAGTATATCGTACAGTGCAGCTCAGACTGGGGCTTCAGGCAATATAGTCAATATCCCCTTTTCCCATTTGCTCCAGGTTTCCCAAATTTGATTTTCTATATCCCCTATCCAAATCACATTAGCTCTGCTAGCTTCCTGCATTCCATTTGGACATTCGACCTCTCCACACTCAAACCATTTCTGGTACATTCTAATTTCAGTTCCAGTTTCAGCAGGGCGTCCCTCCCTAACAAATTAATGGGAGTCCCTTTCGACACTAATATTGGCAATACTATCTCTCTGTTATTCATCTTTAAACTCACGGGGGTCGTGCATCGTATTAACTGTGTCTTTCCCGAGAACCCTACAGTTTTAACAAATTTTCCTGACATGGGAAGGTGGGAGGCATATTGTGGTTGCACACAAGTATAAGTAGCTCCAGTGTCTATCATCATGGGTGTTGATTGTCCCCCCAAAATTACCTGAACCACAGGTTCCTCCTCTGCCTCTCTGGTTATCATTGGGTAGTGTCCCTTCTCATCCGGGTTCTCTGGGCACCCCTAATATCTAGTATAGGGGTTTATCGGTCCAGCCGGGCTTTCAATCGGGTCTGCTGGGGCTATCCCTGGGGCGAGGTATTGTCCACCCTCCATTGATACCTGTTGGTATGGTCTGGACCATGGACGGTTCTAACAGTCCCTTCTCACATGCCCTACCTGACCACATCCCCAACACACCATATCAACTACCTGTTTCCTTACTGGCGTCCCTCGTCCCCCTCCTTGTAATCCTCCCGCTTGGGGGCCCCAGTCCTGTCTGGGCTGGTTTCCTGATTTACCCCGTCCCTGATAAGGCATTTGAGGGAACGTCCCAAAGACATTTACTACTGGCCCAGAGGTTTCCGGCCCTTGTCTGGCTCTGGCATAGGACTCACTACGTGTTGGTGCGTCACTCATTTCAGCTGTTTCAGCTGGTTCTGTTGTTATTGCAAGCATTTTCTTTCCTTTTACACGCTCTTTTCTTTTTAGTTCGTCAAGCTGCATTTGTACCAGTTTTCTTTGCACCTCCTCCTGCTGGTCTGTCAGTCTTTTTTTATCTTTGTCGACTGCATGGACCAAGTGATCCCTGAACTGGATGTGTGGCATTGTTGACAGTCCCACCACCTCCTCCAGCCTGGACTTTACTTGAACGGGCATGGCATCTACAATAGCAGCTCGGAACAGAGTGATCATCAGCTCCTTGCCGTCTATTCCTTGTTCAGTTTCAAGTCTCCACTTTTTCAACTGGCCCTCTAGATACGCTGCTGGGTTTTCTGTGTCCCCCAGTGAGTCCCCCTTCAATGCCTTGGGGTCCACTTTAAGCGGGTAGCTGTATCTGAGGGCCTGCCATACCAATGGCCTGACTGTGTCAAATGGTCAGCCGTCAATCAGTGGATTGCCCGCTGTGTTATTTATGCCTGCCTTTTCCAGGAGTTCCGCCAGTTTCGTGGTTCCTATTACTTTCGCCAGAAGTGCCTTTATATCTCCCATAGCCAATAGTCGTCCTGTGGTTTCCTCCTCAAAGGCCCTTATCCATTTTCCTGCCCCATCATATATGTTAGGCAGAATGTTTTTCAGCCCTTCAAGGTCCTGTGTCCCCCAAGGAAGTACTGTGTCTGTCCTGCTCTTTTTGCAAGCAATGGCATCATTTTATTCCCCTGCATCTGTCTTTTCTGCATCCCACTCCGGAGGTCCTATTTCTAATTCCTGCCATGCTGACTCTCCTTGGGCCGCTTCTCCTTTCTTTGTCTCCACATGTGCTCCCAGTTCCTTAACTCTAGTCTCCATTTGCTCCAGGGATTCCTTCACCTTTCTTTTAAAATCTTCCACTAAATCTCCATCCCTTGTTTCCCTCCTTCTCTCCCTATAACTTCCCCAATAACTGCCCGATTCCATTTCCTCCTCACTGTCTTGCTCTCTTTCCCTTGACCACTGGCTTAACTCTCTCCTGTCCGCACCTTTTCTCACCCCCCGCTCTGCTGACTCGGATACCTCCAAACTCCGGTCCCGCAGCCTCCTGATCTCCCTTTCTACTTCACCTATTTCTTGTTCCATCCTGTCTTTTTCTCTTTGTTCCCTTCTCTGTTTATATTCCTTTATTTCCTCCACATTATCCACAGCCATGATTTCTCCCTCTACTTCCATTATTCCTCTTATCACGGGGCATTGGTTTGCACCTTCCAGGCCGGGGTAGGGAGGGGGACACCCGGGGTCTTTTAAACTGGGATATAAGGACCCTCCTTTTTCCATAATCCCCTGACCCTTGGACTGCTTCTCGGGCTCCCTCCCTTCTCCCTTGGTTATGTTTCCTGCCAGGTAGGTTCTCCTCAGCCTTTCTCCTTCTGCCCTGAATAATTTAAGCACCTCTAATTCCTTCTCTCTTTTCTTTTCCCGTGTCTCCGTTTTATCTCTGAGTCTATGGTTCTTAATCAATATTTCCATTTCATCACATGTTTATATCAAAAGTCCCTTCCCTCGGCCACTTTGTATTCAATTTCTCTGTTCTTTTCCCCCATTTCTCAGAGCTCTTTTTAACATCTTCTTTGGCTACGGGGAATTTTTTACTTAATATCTCAACCGCGGTTAGTTTACTCATGGTGGTTGTCCTGTTAAGTGCACGTTGTTAATTTATACAGTCTCAGTCCTTACTCCTCCTCCGTCCTTGTAGTCACTATATTACCTTACACTATTCTTATTGCTATTCTACTTCTGCTATTCTACAAAATGTTATCACTGTGTACACTTTTTGTTACCCACTTACCTTAGTTCGTATTTTGCCCGTACAGCCCTCAGTCACCCAAGGCGTTATCCACAAAATTCTTTATTCTGCCCATACAAACCCCTGCATCTCAGGGTGGTATCCACAGAATACCTGCCTCGTCCGTGCAACCCCCGACGTCTCAGGGTGGTATCCACGAGGTCTCAATAAACTCTTACCTGCCTCGTCCATGCAACCCCCGACGTCTCAGGGTGGTATCCACGAAGTCTCAATAAACTCTTACCTGCTTCGTCCGTGCAACCCCCGACGTCTCAGGGTGGTATCCACGAAGTCACAATAAACTCTTACCTGCCTCGTCCATGCAACCTCTGACTTCTCAGGGTGGTATCCACGAAGTCTCAATAAACTCTTACCTGCCTCGTCCATGCAACCCTGGCCTCTCAGGGTGGTATCCACGAAGTCTTAATAAACTCTTAATAATATCACACAATGCAATGCTGTACTTATCACAGATATTATTACTCACCACACATCGCAGCCCTCTCGGACAACCCTCCGGGTCTCTCTTTTTAGAACAATTTAGTGCCAGATTCGTTGGGTAGGAGAGGCCCTCTCGATCACCCAGACGCTTCTGTGCCCCCAGTGGTCCCCGTTTCAACAGGTTACTAGTCCAATAAAGCGGAAAACTGCTTACCTTTTTACGGGTGGCCACCCTTTTCCTGTTGTCCCGGGGAGCCCCATGGGGCGAGGAAGCGACCTTGGCTGGTCGTCTCTGCTGAACAGACCTCTATTCTACCCTGCTCGCTGCGCCAATGTTGTCGTGGTTCTAAGACTTAAAGTTAGATAAGATGACACAGACTCGGAGAATTCTTCAAGAAGACGAAAGACCTTTATTTGCAAACATCAACTGGAACAGTCAGAGGTGACAACATGTCCGTTCTCTAATTGCTCTCCGATCCATAGAAACAAGCAGCTTTTATTACAGTTCTTCAGTCCTATCTCTGCTTCATTATCTTGCATGCTTGTACTCCCTTCGCATCAATCTATCTTCAATTCTAATATTCTCTGTCTTGCCACCATTATGTCCGACCTTGGTTCAGTTTTATTAAACTTTTACATTTCCTCTTATATCTCGCCCTTCACTCGCCACCCTTAAAATTAACTTCTAACATCCTGTCCTGCCACCATTATGTTTCAGTTAAAGCCAATTTAAAGCCAAGGTTACACATACCATATTACACTGTTACATATTTGTTTATATGTTTACACACAAAGATACAAAATGTATTTATTAAGAATACAAAGGTGCAAAAGTAAAAATAAGAAGTAACTTGTTTAGTGCCTTTATTACTAGATAAATGATTTAATTAAGTGCTGCTAACTAACTAACAAGCACGCGAGTCTAAGGATGTCTGATTACATGGCTATGATAAATGTTTTAATTAAGTGTTCTATGACTTCCATAGTAACTGGTCGACCCAATCAGGGCCGGTGAGTCTGGCTTTTAACGCCGACTTAAGGTGCTGGTGGAACCGCTCAACCAACCCGTTAGACTCCGGGTGATAAGCGGTAGTCTTGTGCAGCTTCGCCCCGTACAGCTGCGCCATACCACACCACAATGAAGACGTGAACTGGGCCCCCCTATCGGTGGTAATATGTGAGGGTAACCCGAAACGAGGGATCCAATGGGATACCATGGCCCTCGCGCAAGCATCAGCAGAGGTATCCGCCAACGGGATTGCCTCCGCCCACCTGGTAAACCTGTCTACGATAGTCAGTAACTGGGTAGCCCCGCGCGAGCAAGGCAGGGACCTACCTGGTCGACATGGATGTGCAGGAACCTGCCGTCCGGGACGGCGAAATCCTGGACCGGCGGTTGCACATGTGTCTGCACTTTGGAGGTCTGGCATGGGATGCAGGAACGGGGCCCATGCTGCGACCATCCTTAAACTGTGCCAAACGAACTTGCCGCGACCAAAGCAGAGGTGGCGCGAATGGACGGGTGCGCTAGGCTGTGGATGGTTCCGAAAATCCGCCGCCACCAAGCGACCGGGACAATCGGACGGGCTTTAGCGGTGGAAATATCACAAAGGACTTGCACGCCGGAGGCGCCACATGGCACTTTAACCAGCTTCAGTCCTGATTCAGCATTGCGATAAACCTGCATACCGTTGGGCGGCTGCCAGCTCCTCGTAATCGACGCCGAGACTAAGCGCTGAAACGTCGGGCAACGCTGGATGGGACAATGCGTCGGCCACAACATTCAGCTTGCCTGCCACATGCCGAATATCAGATGTGAATTCGGAAATGTTGGCGAGGTGCCGTTGCTGTCTGGCAGGCCAAGGGTCAGAAAACTTGGACAAGGCGAAAGTTAACGGCTTGTGGTCGGTGAACGCAGTGAAAGCGTGCCCCTCCAAGAAATATCGAAAATGATGGATTGCCAGGTAAAGCGCAAGGAGCTCCTGTCGAAAGCCCAGTATTTAACTTCGGGGGCCCGCAGTGGCCTGCTGAAAAATGCCAGCGGCACCCAGCGATTACCTACCCGCTGCTCGAGGACGGCGCCTACCGCAACGTCGGAGGCGTCCACAGTGAGGGCCGTTTGGGCTGAAGCCCTACGGTGTACCAGCATAGTGGCGTTGGCCAATGCGGTCTTAGCCCCCTCGAACGCCTTCTGTACCTCTTCAGACCAGACCAGGTCCTTGGGCTTGCCGGCCAGGCATTGGAACAACGGCCGCATGATGGCGGCTGCAGACGGGACGAATCGGTGATAAAAGTTAACCATCCCGATAAAATCCTGCAGACCCTTGACCGATAATGGCTTGGAGAAATGACGGATAGCGTTGACTTTCTCGGGCAGTGGTTGTGCTCCCTGAGAGGTGATGCTATGCCCTCGGAACGAGATGGAGCGCAGACCAAACTGGCACTTCTCGGGGTTGATCAGCCGTGTTTGTGCAGCCATTCGAAAAGTAAGCAGAGGTGCTTGGTATGCTCTGCCTGCGAGCAGCTGGCTACCAGGATGTCATCTAGGTAGATGAAAATAAACGGAAAACCCGGCCAACCTGATCCATTAGCCTTTGGAACGCCTGAGCAGCGTTCTTCAAGCCAAAAGGCATTCTGAGCCATTTGAAAGGCTGAAAGGGGTAATGGTGGCCGTTTTAGGGACGTCGTCGGGGTGGACCGGGATTTGATTATACCCGCGGTTAAGGACGACCTTCGAGAAGATAGTCGCACCTTCCAGATGGGCCGGGAAATCCTGGATGTTCGGGACTGGATACCGATAGGCTGTGGTTACTGCGTTCAAACGCCTGTAATCACCGCAAGGTCTCCAACCCCTGGACGCTTTGGGCACCATGTGTAACGGGGAAGCCCAATGGCTATCCGACCGCCGGACGATCCCATGGTCCTCCATAAGCTGTAACTCGTCTCGTGCGAAGCGCAGTTTATCGGGAGGGAGACGTCGTGCGCGGGCGTGTACCGGTGGACCCTCGGTGGGAATGTATTGGACCACGCCATGACGGGGCGCGGCCCCAACGAACCAGGGTGTGAGCAACCCTGGAAAGTCGGCAAGGTTGCTGGATCTCAGCTACCTCATTGAGTTGTTGTAGGGGCGTTGACGGGTTGCGCTGCTTGGCAGGGCACAGGTCCAACACGGACCATGCGACCACCGCACACATCGACTAACAGGGAGAACGTGCCCCCTGGATCGGTTGGGCGACGTCAGCAATGATAAACTTCCACCTGTACTGGCGGGAGTCAAAATCTAGATTCGCGGTCCGCGTACCGTAGGTGCGAATATCGCTCCCGTTAATGGCCGAGAGGACGGGTCCCACCTTACCAGCACAAATGTCTCGAGTGCTTGGGGGCAGGACACTGGCATGGGCACCGGAGTCCACCAGGAAACGGTGGCCGGAATGGCGATCGCGGATGACGAGACATGCGTTGGGGCCAATCGCGTTCGCCTCTTTGGACGATCGGCCGGGGCGTTTTCCCAGAAACGAACAAGGCTCTGACGTCTTCGAGCTTCGGGTCCATATCGTTGCTGGTAGTAGCACCATCTGCGTTGACTGTAGACCACTGGCCGCAACGATTCTTCTTTGGCGCTGGGCTGGACTTCCTCCTCTTCTCGATGTCGGCTCGGCTGCACCCATTGTGTGACCAGGGGGCGGGTGAAAGCGAAAACTCCCGCCGCCTGTGCGCCCACAGTTCGTCAGCCCTCTCCGCGAGCCATTGCGGGTCACTGAAATCAGCTCCGGCGAGCATGAGCTGCACTTCGTCGGGCATCTGCTCTACGAACGCTTGTTTGAAAAGCAGGCAAGGGCGTTGCCCGTCCATCAGGGCCAACATCTTTGCCATGATGGTTGATGGCCGCCGGTCGTTGATACAGTCCATGTGCAGCAGCCTTGCTGCTCTGTCTCTTCGGGTAAGGCCATAAGCGTGGAATAACAGGGCCTTCAGCCCCTCGTACTTGCCGCTGGACGGAGGGTCTCTGATGTAGGGCAACAGCCTCGAGGCACAATCCTGCGGCAATGCCCCCACCACATGAAAATACATCGTGTCATCCGTGTCGATACGATGAAGGTGGAACTGTGCCTCAACATGGCGAACCACACCTGAGGATGATCAGGCCAAAAGGCTGGCAGTTTGCCTCGTGCTGGACGATTCTGCGGGAACACTCTCTTCCTGCATAATTCTTCTTGTCTAACGACGGCTATCACGTCGGGGTCACCGATTTAGTGGTCTGAGAAACGACTACTGGAGTTTTCAACAGATCTTTATTCAAAAGTTCGATCTCCAGTATATAGGTTCTTCAGACACGTCTGCCCACAACGGTGGTCAGCGCTGAATTAACGTGCGCAAGTGAAAAACCGCGCAAAACAAGCAATCCCGAGTCACGTGACCGCGGCTTCCGAACGCCGGGTTCGATCTCTGCGTGCGCTAGCAGGCGCCGCTACAAAAGTTTATTTTAGTAGAAATTGGGAGAAAAAAGTTTATGTAAGAAATATAGAAAGAGTTTATTTTTCAAATGAAAATTATAAAAGGTTTTTTTAAAAGAGAGAAAACAGTTTAATTTAGTAATTTTTCTGCTCCATCCATGCTCCACGTTGAATCCAACCGTGAAGGCTCCTGGGAGTTGTAGTTCCTCTGCTCCCTCTCATAATGGAGCACAACAGACATTGGGACTACAGCTCCCAGCAGTCACCGCGCTCTCCTGCTCCACGTTGAATCCAACCGTGAAGGCTGCTGGGAGTTGTAGTTTCAATCGTCCCCTCACACACATGCGCACCGATCGCCGCCGGCACCCTAAGGCTTCCACACATGCGCACTATGACCGCCGGCAATGGTAAAAGCACTTGTCGGCTGCGCAATGAAGAGCGCCGGTGCCCAGCCACCCCCACGCATGCGCAGACACGACCGCCGGCACCGACAACGCTTCCCACGCGCCTGCGCAGTTTCTCTTCTCTCCCCAGTCTGTCTCTTCTTCTCTCTCCCTCTCTAACATAATATTTACTTCTCTCTCTTTCTCTCTCCCTCTCTCTTTCTCTCTAACATAAAATTAACTTTCTCTCTCTCTTCTTCCTGCCAATGAAACATAAACTCAGACTCTCCCCCTGTCCCTTCTCTCCCTCCCTCCCTCAGTGTCGACCCCAATCCCAGTGTCTCCCCTCTCAGCCCCACTCCCTCCCTCCCTCAATCTCTCCCCTGTGCCTCTGTCTCTCTCCCTCCTTCTCAATGCCTCCACCTGTCCCTCCCTCCCTCCCTCTCTCTCTCATGAACAGTTTTGAGGGGGTGTAGGCGAGAAGGAAGGTTGGGGAGGGGGTGTAGGGAGGGTGTGGGGCAGGAGAAAGGTAGGGGAGGAGGGGGTGTGGGGGAGGGGAAGGGGGTAGGGGAGGGGGTGTGGGGGAGGGGAAGGGGGGGGTGTGGGGGAGGGGAAGGGGGTGTGGGAGTGTAGGGGGGGGGGGTTAAAGTCACGTTTATCGCTAGTTGGAACGACTGAATCTTCACACGTGTACGTTTGTTCCACTCTGTTGACATTTCCTAAATCAAAATAGAGCATTTGAGTTGAGTGTAGTTTATTGTCCCGTGTAGCGAGGTACAGTGAAAAGCTTTCTTGTTGTGGGATCTCCAGTCAGCGGGAAGACTGGACATGATTACAATCCAGCCGTCCACAGTGTACAGATACAGGATAAAGGCAATAACCTTTAGTGCAAGATAATGTCCAGTAAACTGAACTAATCATCTTGTAAATCTTCATTACATTTGTCTTACAAAGACTCTGTCTCTGTCTCACTCTCTCTCTCTCTCTCTCTCTATCTTTCTCTCTCTCTCCTCCACTCTCTTTCGACAATATCTATCTCTCTCATTCAAGAGAGAGCTAGATAGAGCTCTTAAAGATAGTGGAGTCAGGGGATATGGGGAGAAGGCTGGAACGGGGTACTGATTGGGGATGATCAGCCATGATCACATTGAATGGCGATGTTGGCTCGAAGGACCGAATGGCCTACTCTTGCACCTATTGTCTATTGTCTGTCTATTCCCCTCTCCCTCTCTCTCTCCCCCTCTCTCCATCTCCCCCTCCCTCTCTTTCTGCCCCCTCTCTCTCTCTCCCCCCCCTCCCTCTGTCTCTCTCTCTCACACATACACACTCAAAACTCTCTCATACACACAGTTAAAGTTAAGGTAATGGATAGAGGGAGGGAGAGAGAGAGAGGGTTAGGGAAGTGAAAGCATGGACATTTCTTGAAACCATCATACTTTCTCCCTCATCTTCTCTCTTCCCCCCTCCCTCTCCCTCTCTCTCTCTCTCTCTGTCTCTCTCTATCTCCCTCGCTCTATCTCTCTCCTCTCTCAAACTTTCCCATACTTTACAAAACTTTCTTCAACTTTCTCAAACTTTACAAAACTTTCTTAAACTTTCCAAAACGTTTCAAAACTTTCTCAAACTTTCCAAAACTTTCTTAAACTTTCCTAAACTTTATAAAACTTTCTTAAACTTTCTCAAACTTTACAAAACTTTACAAACTTATAAATATAGATATAACCTGTAAATATGACTAATCATATATAATTAATTATAATTATATTATATAAAAATAAAATGATGAATATAATTGTGAGTGTTTTTTTAATGACACTGTCGCAGAGGAGGAGCCATCTTGTGGAACGGCTGCTAACCAGCAGCCGTCCATTTAAATCACTTTTTAAAATACTTTTTAGTGAGTCTCCGTTTGTTTTTAGGAGATTATTCTACTTTTAAATGTCTGTGAAGGTGGGCAACGAAATATCTAGGTCCCTACCTGGTCGGTGAGGCAGATTTTCTCCAGGCTGCCACGTCGACACGTCCTCGTGGCCTACCAGCGGGCCTGGAGCGCCGTTTCCTGGCGGGAACCGCCCTGCACCTCGCTGGAGTAGTGGCGGTTTGGTGGTGGCACAGCGCTGGAGTGTTGACGCGGAGCGTAGCGGGCGATGCCTTGCCTGGATCGCCACGCTCGACTGACGCGCCGGAGCTCCGTAGATTGTGACCGCCGAGGTCAACACCTCCGGGCTGCGGGACTGCGGAGAGGATCGTGCGGCGCCGACTTTTACATCGGGAGCCTTGGAGCTCCAAACCGGCGCGGCCTTGTCGGCTTCGGTAGCTGCGGCCTCCGGTGAGGAATGCGGCCGTTCCAGGTGGCCCAGCTGCTGAAAGGACTCTCCCAACGCCGGGGCAACATCACCCGGTCAGAACGGCCAGGATCATTGGGCCTCCGTAGAGGCAATAGCGGAGGCCTCATTAGGCCTGACTTTGGGGAGAACTGGGGTTGGGGACTGGACATTGTGCCTTCTCCCACAGTGGTAATCATTGTGGGGGGATGATTTTTGTGTGTTACGTCTTTATTAGACTGTGTTCAAGATGGCGGTCGGAGGGGAGAGTGGACGCTGGCGCGGTTTAGCTGCCTCAAATTAGCTCTCAAATTGTGTTTCTGATTTTCTTTTTTGTGTCTTTGGAATGAATTCTGTCCTTAATTTGTGTAATGATGATGTCTTTATAATTTACATTATTCCGATTATATGTTTCTTATTTGTCAATCTCTGTAAGGTGTCCTTGAGACCTCGGTATAAGGCGCCCGTAAATAAAAGTTATTATTATTATTAAAGGTGCCAGGCTGGGGACAGTCCTGCAAGGCATCTTCCAGTCGCTTTAATAGTAAATTTAATGAGACTGCAGCAGAGGTCCCAGGTTTTAAGGGCTCATGAACCTGCCTAATTAAAGGGTCAGGACAGATCATCTAGGTTTCCCCGTTTACTGAACCCCGCCGACTGCCATAGTGGGGAGAGTGGGGGGTGACGGCCATAGTGGGACTGGGGCAGTGCCAGGCTGGGGGACAGACCTGT
This sequence comes from Malacoraja senta, assembly GCA_038087875.1. Taxonomy (NCBI): domain Eukaryota; kingdom Metazoa; phylum Chordata; class Chondrichthyes; order Rajiformes; family Rajidae; genus Malacoraja; species Malacoraja senta. The sequence continues at coordinate 87,843 of JAXLNO010002678.1, read as the reverse complement.
AAGAGATCTGTCTTATTTCTGATGCAAATGTCACATCCTGGCCAAGAATCGAATGCTCTGATGTTTACTCGATGAGTATTCATTTTAAGCTACAATGAACTTATATTTATGTTAGAGACCCCCCCCCCCGATGGTGCCTTTGCAAATGAGGGCTATTACCTTCAACCTAAAAGAACCCTAAAAGTGTTGCATTGTTTATCTCTAGTTTGTGTGTGTGTCTGTGTGTCTGTGTATACCTTTCAAACGTGTATCTGTGGATGTGTGGATGTAAGTGTGTATGGACGTGTGGATGGATGTATGTGTGCATGTCTGTGTGGATGTGTACATGTATGTCTGCGTGTGAATGGATGCGTGGATGTGTGTGTGCGGATTTATATGTGCATGTGAGTGTTAGCATGCATGGAAGTGTGCATACGGATGGATGTGTGTATGTATGTATGTGGGTGGACTGTCGCAGTCATTCACCAGCATTAGTAATTCACTCATTGTTTAAATAATTTGACCAAATAAACAGTGAAACAATCGACATTAAAATAAAACTTTATATAATCATTTATTTCCCCAATTTATTTTGTTTACATTACATCTGATCTTCATCTGAAGATTCTTCATCAGATTCAAAGTCTTTTGCAGTAATAGAGTTTCTGCAGTCAACACACTTGCATAAATCTGTACATGGCACACTGGTAGGACATGCCTGCGGTCAGTGTGCTCGACAGTTGCTGTTTGGTGACTATGACTTGTCATGGATCGAAGCAGTCTCTTTGGGGCCGGCTCATCTGCTTCACGATCAGGAACTGCATCTTGAGGTGATTCACCTGCTTCAGGCTTTCAGCGTCTTGAACTCAATTGAAAGAGGAAAGAGAAAACAGAAAAGGAATGAAAAGTAAAATAAATCAACATCCACAAATTTATCTTTTCATTTTTCAAAGTAACATCATATGACCATGAATAAAATAATTGTTGTTTGAGTAGGGGAGGAGGGGAAGGGGGTAGGGGAGGGGGTGTGGGGGAGGGGAAGGGGGGGTGTGGGGGAGGGGAAGGGGGTGTGGGAGTGTAGGGGGGGGGTTAAAGTCACGTTTATCGCTAGTTGGAACGACTGAATCTTCACACGTGTACGTTTGTTCCACTCTGTTGACATTTCCTAAATCAAAATAGAGCATTTGAGTTGAGTGTAGTTTATTGTCCCGTGTAGCGAGGTACAGTGAAAAGCTTTCTTGTTGTGGGATCTCCAGTCAGCGGGAAGACTGGACATGATTACAATCCAGCCGTCCACAGTGTACAGATACAGGATAAAGGCAATAACCTTTAGTGCAAGATAATGTCCAGTAAACTGAACTAATCATCTTGTAAATCTTCATTACATTTGTCTTACAAAGACTCTGTCTCTGTCTCACTCTCTCTCTCTCTCTCTCTCTCTATCTTTCTCTCTCTCTCCTCCACTCTCTTTCGACAATATCTATCTCTCTCATTCAAGAGAGAGCTAGATAGAGCTCTTAAAGATAGTGGAGTCAGGGGATATGGGGAGAAGGCTGGAACGGGGTACTGATTGGGGATGATCAGCCATGATCACATTGAATGGCGATGTTGGCTCGAAGGACCGAATGGCCTACTCTTGCACCTATTGTCTATTGTCTAATGTCTATTCCCCTCTCCCTCTCTCTCTCCCCCTCTCTCCATCTCCCCCTCCCTCTCTTTCTGCCCCCTCTCTCTCTCTCCCCCCCTCCCTCTGTCTCTCTCTCTCACACATACACACTCAAAACTCTCTCATACACACAGTTAAAGTTAAGGTAATGGAGAGAGGGAGGGAGAGAGAGAGAGGGTTAGGGAAGTGAAAGCATGGACATTTCTTGAAACCATCATACTTTCTCCCTCATCTTCTCTCTTCCCCCCTCCCTCTCTCTCTCTCTCTCTCTCTGTCTCTCTCTATCTCCCTCGCTCTATCTCTCTCCTCTCTCAAACTTTCCCATACTTTACAAAACTTTCTTCAACTTTCTCAAACTTTACAAAACTTTCTTAAACTTTCCAAAACGTTTCAAAACTTTCTCAATCTTTCCAAAACTTTCTTAAACTTTCCTAAACTTTATAAAACTTTCTTAAACTTTCTCAAACTTTACAAAACTTTACAAACTTTCTCCCTCCCTCTCTCCACCTCCGTCTCCTTTCACCTGCAGTGAAGACGGGATTAAAGAGGGAAAAGAGGAATATTCCAGAGATGAAATTCTTCCAGGAGACATTTCCAGACATCTTCGTGCGGAGCGCAAAACGTGGAAAATGGCGACCGCAGGAGCCAGAAGGGGAGGGAGAGGCGTGGAAATTTCTGGAAACTTCCTCGTAGTTCTCTCTCCCTCTCTCGGCGTGGGGAGAGAGCGGAGCGTGTTGGGGCGTGTAGTCCTGAACTCACGCTCGTCCATGCACGCAAACACACCTACAGTGCCCTCCATAATGTTTGGAACAAAGACCCATCATTTATTTATTTATTGATTTGCCTCTCTACTCCACAATTTGAGATTTGTAATTCAATAAATCACATGTGGTTAAAGTGCACATTGTCAAATTTTAATAAAGCCATTTTTAGACATTTTGGTTTCACCATGTAGAGATTACAGCTGTGTTTATACATAGTCCCCCCATTTCAGGGCACCATCATGTTTGGGACACTGCAATGTCATGTCAATGAAAGTAGACAAAAATGCTGGAGAAACTCAGCGGGTGAGGCAGCATCTATGGAGCGAAGGAAATAGGCAACGTTTCGGGCCAAAACCCTTTTTCAGACTGATGGTAGGGTGGGGGGTGGGGTGGGGCCGGAGGAAGAAAGGAAGTGGAGCCAGTTGGATGAGGGAGAACTGGGAAGAGGAGGAAAAAGAAAGGACTACTTGAAATTGGATAAGTCAATGTTCATACCGCTGCGGTGCAAACTGCCCAAGCGAAATATGATGTGCTGATTCTCCAGTTTCCGGTGGTGCTCACTCTGGCCATGGAGGAGGCCCAGGACAGAAAGGTTGGATTCGGAATGGGACGGGGAGTTGAAGTGCTGAGCCACCGGGAGATCAGGTTGGTTAATGCGGACCGAGCGGAGGTGTTCGGCGAAACGGTTGGCTACCCTACGCTTGGTCTCACCGATGTAGATCAGCTGGCATCTAGAGCAGCGGATGCAATAGATGAGGTTGGAGGAGATGCAGGTGAACCTCTGTCGCACCTGGAACGACTGCTTGGGTCCGTGAATGGAGTCAAGGATGGGAGGTAAAGCGACAAATGTAGCATTTTTTGCGGTTGCAAGGGAAAGTGCCCAGGGAGGGGGTGGTGCGAGTGGGAAGGGAAGAATTGACCAGGTAGTTACGGAGGGAGAAGACAGGGGAAGCAAATGGGAAGATGTGGCGAGTGGTGGGATCCCGTTGGAGGTGGCAAAAATGACAGGATTGTTTGTTGTATCTGACGGCTGGTAGGGTGGAAAAAGTGTTTCCACATCTCCGTTCTAAATGGCTTACTCCTTAAACTGTGGTCCCTGGTTCTGGTTTCACCATGTTTCCTGCATCTAGCCTGTCCAACCCCTTAAGAATTTTGTGATTTCTATAAGATCCCCCCTCAATCTTCTAAATTCTAGCGAGTACAAGCCAAGTCTATCCAGTCTTTCTTCATATGAAAGTCCTGACATCCCAGGAATCAGTCTGGTGAACCTTCTCTGTACTCCTTCAATGGCAAGAATGTCCTTCCTCAGATTAGGAGACCAAAACTGTACGCAATACTCCAGGTGTGGTCTCACCAAGACCCTGTACAGCTGCAGTAGAACCTCCCTGCTCCTATACTCAAATCCTTTTGCTATGAATGCTAACATACCATTCGCTTTCTTCACTGCCTGCTACACCTGCAAGCCTACTTTCAATGACTGGTGTACCATGACACCCAGGTCTCATTGCATCTCCCCTTTTCCTAATCTGCCACCATTCAGGTAATAGTCTACTTTCCTGTTTTTGCCACCAAAGTGGATAACCTCACATTTATCCACATTATACTGCATCTGCCATGCATTTGCCCACTCACCCAGCCTATCCAAGTCACCTTGCAGCCTCCGAGCATCCTCCTCACAGCTAACACTGCCCCCAGCTTCGTGTCATCCGCTTCTTGGAGATGTTGCATTCAATTCCCTCGTCCAAATCATTAATATATATTGCAAATAGCTGTGGTCCCAGCACTGAGCCTTGCGGTACCCCACTAGTCACTGCCTGCCATTCTGAAAAGGACCCATTTACTCCTACTCTTTGCTTCCTGTCTGCCAGCCAGTTCTCTATCCACATCAATAGTGAACCCCCAATACCGTGTGCTTTATGTTTGCATATTAATCTCTTATGTGGGACCTTGTCGAAAGCCTTCTGAAAGTCCAGATATAACACATCCACTATTCTCCCTTATCCACTCTACTAGTTACATCCTCGAAAAATTCTATAAAATATCTATAAGATTCGTCAGACATGATTTACCTTTCATAAATCCATGCTGAATCTAAAGAATTTTGAAAAATTATCACTAATGCATCCACTATTTCTGGGGCTACTTCCTTAAGTACTCTGGGATGCAGCCTATCTGGCCCTGGGGATTTATTGGCCTTTAATCCATTCAATTTACCTAACACCACTTCCCGGCTAACCTGGATTTCACTCAGTTCCCCCATCTCATTTGACCCCCGGTCCCCTGCTATTTCCGGCAGATTAATTAAGTCTTCCTTAGTGAAGACAGAACCAAAGTAGTTATTCAAATGGTCTGCCATCTCCTTGTTCCCCATGATCAATTCACCTGTTTCTGACTGCAAGGGACCTACATTTGTTTTAACTAATCTTTTTCTCTTCACATATCTATAAAAACTTTTGCAGTCAGTTTTTATGTTCTCTGCCAGTTTTCTTTCATAATCTATTTTCCCTTTCCTAATTATACCCTTTGTCCTCCTCTGCTGGACTCTGAATTTCTCCCAGTCCTCTGGTAGGCTGATTTTTCTGGCTAATTTGTATGCTTCATCTTTTGTTTTGATACTATCCCTGATTTCCCTTGTTATCCACGGATGCACTACCTTCCCTGATTTATTCTTTTGCCAAACTGGGATGAACAATTGTTGTAGTCCATCCATGCAGCCTTTAAATACCTTCCATTGCATATCCACCGTCAACCCTTTAAGAATCAATTGCCAGTCTATCTTGGCCAATTCATGTCTCATACCCTCAAAGTTACCTTTCTTTAAGTTCAGAACCTTTGTTTCTGAATTAATTATGTCACTCTTCATCCTAATGAAGAACTCAACCATATTATGGTCACTCTTGCCCAAGGGGCCACGCACAACTAGACTGCTAATTAACCCTTCCTCATTACTCGATACACAGTCTAGAATAGCCTGCTCTCTCGTTGGTTCCTCTACATGTTGATTTAGAAAACTATCCCGCATACATTCCATGAAATCCTCTTCCTCAGCACCCCTGCCAATTTGATTCACCCAATCTATATGTAGATTGAAGTCGCCCATTATAACTGTTTTACCTTTGTTGCACGCATTTCTAATTTCCTGATTGATGCCATCCCCAACTCCACTACTACTGTTAGGTGGCTTGTACACAACTCCCACTAGCGTTTTCTGCCCCTTGTGATACGTGCGATAATATGCTTGGACGAAGTGCATAGTTATCAGTCAGAATTATGGTCAATGAAGCGTTCACATATTATTTCTGCTTCAAAGAAAGTCACAAACTAAACATATTCACCAATCAAGACATGATATATACCACAATGACATGCATCAAAATTACAATACAGTATCTCATTTCCTTTTACACGTTGCAAAGAATGCAATTGCTATTATTTCTTTCGACTTCCAAACAAAATTCTGGTTGGATTATTTAGCGTCTGATCAACCTCAGTGAGACCAAGTGCAGGCTTGGCGATCGCTTTGCACAACACCTACACTCAGTTCGCAATAACCAACCTGATCTCCCGGTGGCTCAGCACTTCAACTCCTCCTCCCATTCCGAATCCGACCTTTCTGTCCTGGGCCTCCGCCATGGCCAGAGTGAGGCCCACCGCAAATTGGAGGAACAGCACCTCATATTTTGCTTGGGTAGTTTACACCCCAGTGCTATGAACATTGACTTCTCCAATTTCAGGTAGTCCTTGCTTTCTCCCTCCTTCCCCTCCTATTCCCAGCTCTCCCACAGCCTACTGTCTCCGCCTCTTCCTTTCTTTTTCCTAACCCCCCCCCTCCCGACATCAGTCTGAAGAAGGGTCTCAACCCGAAACGTCACCTATTCCTTCGCTCCATAGATGCTGCCTAACCCGCTGATTTTCTCCAGCTGAGTCTACCAACAGGATCCCATCACTGGCCACATCTTCCCATCTCCTCCCCTGTCAGCTTTCCGCTGAGACCGCTCCTTCCGTATCTCCCTGGTCATTTTGTCCCTTCCCACCCAAGTCACACCCTCTCCTGGCACTTTCCCTTGCAACCGCAGGAAATGCTAGACTTGTCGCTTTACCTCCCCCTTTGACTCCATTCAAGGACCCAAGCCGTCTTTCCAGGTGTGGCAGAGGTTCATGTGCACCTCCTCCAACCTCATCTATTGCATCCGCTGCTCTAGCTGTCAGCTGCTTTACATCGGTGAGACCAAGCATAGGCTTGGCGATCACTTTGCCCAATACCTCCACTATCGCAATAACCAACCTGATCTCCCGGTGGCTCAGCACTTCAACTCCTCCTCCCATTCCGAATCCGACCTTTCTGTCCTGGGCCTCCTCCATGGCCAGAGTGAGGCCCACCGTAAATTGGAGGCACAGCACCTCATATCTTGCTTGGGCAGTTTACACCTCAGCGGTATGAACATTTACCACCAATTTCAGGTAGTCCCTGCTTTCTCCCCCACTTCCCAGCTCTCCCTCAGCCCACTGTACCCGCCTCTTCCTTTCTTCTTCCCAACCCCTGCATCCTCACATCAGTTTGAAGAAGGGTCTCGACGCAAAACGTCGCCTATTTCCTTCGCTCCATAGATGCTGGTTTACCCGCTGAGTTTCTCCAGCATTTTTGTCTCCCCATTCACACAAGTTCTGTTATCCCACTTTCCTCACCCACTCCCTACACATTAGGGGCAGTTTTACAGAGACAAGTTAACCTACAAAGCCAATGCATCTTTGGGATGTGGGAGGAAACCTACATGCTTGCAAGGAGAATGTGCAAATTCAACACAGACAGTGCCCGAGGACAGGATCGAACACAGATCCCTGGCGTGTGAGGCAGCAAGTCCACCAGCTGTGCCACTATATTTTATTTTCCAATACACAAAAAATTATACGTTGATAACTTTGGTTACTAATAAAAAGAAACTATCCATTTTCAGTCTTAAATCTCTAAGTGATGCTATGTCCCCCTTTACAGCTACTGTAGGTTTTAATTCAGTTCAAGACTATGGGGCAGTACATTGGCCATAAAGTTGCTGCCTAAAATTGCCAGAGACCCGGAATTGATCCTGAATATGGGTGCTGTCTGTATGGTTTGCTCCTTTTCCCTTTGATCTCTGGGTGCTCTTATTTCCTTCCACATTCCAAAGGTGTGCAGTAACCTTTTTCAGACCCAATCCAAAACATAATATTTTCCTTTTGTCCAGAGATTCTGTCTGACCTGTTGAGTTACTCCAGCTTTTTGTGTCTATTTTCAGTTTAAACCAGCATCTGCAGTTCTTTCCTACACACACAATACTATACGATAGAACTTTATTAATCCAAGGAGGGAAATTGTGTGTGTGTGTACAGTTATATATTCATATATAAATATACACTGTTGTTTTCTCGTTGATAACATTGTTTACAGAGTACTATGTTTACATATTCTGTTGTGCTGCTGCAAGTAAGGATTTCATTGGGACATGAGAGAATAAAACACTCTTGACTCTTGACTTACGTCGCTAATGTGTGGGATAGAACTAGTGTGCGGGTGATCAGTGATCGGCGTGGACTCGGTGGGCCGAAGGGCCTGTTTACACGCTATATCTTTAAATTAAATTAAAACACCATAACCAGAGGAAATCTAAAGAAGGGTCTCTACCCGAAACGTCACCCAATTTCTTCTATCCAGAGATGCTGGCTTCTCCATAGAGTTCCGCCGCACAATTAAAGCATGGAATAGTCGTCACCCTACTATAGGTACCCAACCAGAAGCAACTAAATTTAAGGTACCTCTTATTTTCCCCAAGAACCCTTTCTTGTTTAAGTCCAAGTCAAGAGTCAAGAGAGTTTTATTGTCGTGTGTCCCAGATAGGACAATGAAATTCTTGCTTGCTGCAGCACAACAGAATATGTAAACATAATACAGAACAGGAGACCATATATACAATAAATAAACAGATAAAATGCAATATGCTGTTATTTTTCAGAGTTTGGTGGTGGTGTTTAAATTCTGTTTAAATTCCATTTTGAATATTTTTGGAGGACCAGGAAACCAAGCAGCAAGAGTTACTCCAGGAAGTTACTCCAGCTCCAGCGAGTGATTCTGCGTTGGTTTTCAGCGGTCACGGCGAGTGGACAGCAATGGCGGCCAGATCTCCCACCATGCAAAGGGAGGGAGAAAGTGGCCGACGCCGACCAGTTGCAGTGGCAGTGCTCTTGTGCAGGGTGGCACATACGCACAACCACGGCCGATGATGCGCTGGCCAAAGATCCTCGCTATAGGATCTTTGGTGCTGGTCGTGGTTGTGCGCATGTGTAAGGCAGCCGGCCGGCCGTGCCGGTGGACGAGGAGTAGGCTGTGGGCCGAGCATCAAAAATGTGTCTAGAATCCAGTTTTCGTGACCGTCACCAAACTACATGACATTTTCCACAGATTTAGATGAAATATAAGTGAGAAGGAAGTCATAACTCGTCATTGCCAAAAGCTGCACATTAATTAATTAAACTAATTAGAAAATGAGATCGGGAAAGTGAGAGCCATCTAGTGGCCAATGCCCATATTACACCATGGGCAGCCTATTTCTGTGTTGCAGTCCATTTAAACTATATATTATGATACCTATATATAAATATAGATATAACCTGTAAATATGACTAATCATATATAATTAATTATAATTATATTATATAAAAATAAAATGATGAATATAATTGTGAGTGTTTTTTTAATGACACTGTCGCAGAGGAGGACCCATCTTGTGGAACGGCTGCTAACCAGCAGCCGTCCATTTAAATCACTTTTTAAAATACTTTTTAGTGAGTCTCCGTTTGTTTTTAGGAGATTATTCTACTTTTAAATGTCTGTGAAGGTGGGCAACGAAATATCTAGGTCCCTACCTGGTCGGTGAGGCAGATTTTCTCCAGGCTGCCATGTCGACACGTCCTCGTGGCCTACCAGCGGGCCTGGAGCGCCGTTTCCTGGCGGGAACCGCCCTGCACCTCGCTGGAGTAGTGGCGGTTTGGTGGTGGCACAGCGCTGGAGTGTTGACGCGGAGCGTAGCGGGCGATGCCTTGCCTGGATCGCCGCGCTCGACTGACGCGCCGGAGCTCCGTAGATTGTGACCGCCGAGGTCAACACCTCCGGGCTGCGGGACTGCGGAGAGGATCGGGCGGCGCCGACTTTTACATCGGGAGCCTTGGAGCTCCAAACCGGCGCGGCCTTGTCGGCTTCGGTAGCTGCGGCCTCCGGTGAGGAATGCGGCCGTTCCAGGTGGCCCAGCCGCTGAAAGGACTCTCCCAACGCCGGGGCAACATCACCCGGTCAGAACGGCCAGGATCATCGGGCCTCCGTAGAGGCAATAGCGGAGGCCTCATTAGGCCTGACTTTGGGGAGAACTGGGGTTGGGGACTGGACATTGTGCCTTCTCCCACAGTGGTAATCATTGTGGGGGGATGATTTTTGTGTGTTACGTCTTTATTAGACTGTGTTCAAGATGGCGGTCGGAGGGGAGAGTGGACGCTGGCGCGGTTTAGCTGCCTCAAATTAGCTCTCAAATTGTGTTTCTGATTTTCTTTTTTGTGTCTTTGGAATGAATTCTGTCCTTAATTTGTGTAATGATGATGTCTTTATAATTTACATTATTCCGATTATATGTTTCTTATTTGTCAATCTCTGTAAGGTGTCCTTGAGACCTCGGTATAAGGCGCCCGTAAATAAAAGTTATTATTATTATTAAAGGTGCCAGGCTGGGGACAGTCCTGCAAGGCATCTTCCAGTCGCTTTAATAGTAAATTTAATGAGACTGCAGCAGAGGTCCCAGGTTTTAAGGGCTCATGAACCTGCCTAATTAAAGGGTCAGGACAGATCATCTAGGTTTCCCCGTTTACTGAACCCCGCCGACTGCCATAGTGGGGAGAGTGGGGGGTGATGGCCATAGTGGGACTGGGGCAGTGCCAGGCTGGGGGACAGACCTGTAAGAGATCTGTCTTATTTCTGATGCAAATGTCACATCCTGGCCAAGAATCGAATGCTCTGATGTTTACTCGATGAGTATTCATTTTAAGCTACAATGAACTTATATTTATGTTAGAGACCCCCCCCCCCGATGGTGCCTTTGCAAATGAGGGCTATTACCTTCAACCTAAAAGAACCCTAAAAGTGTTGCATTGTTTATCTCTAGTTTGTGTGTGTGTCTGTGTATACCTTTCAAACGTGTATCTGTGGATGTGTGGATGTAAGTGTGTATGGACGTGTGGATGGATGTATGTGTGCATGTCTGTGTGGATGTGTACATGTATGTCTGCGTGTGAATGGATGCGTGGATGTGTGTGTGTGCGGATTTATATGTGCATGTGAGTGTTAGCATGCATGGAAGTGTGCGTACGGATGGATGTGTGTATGTATGTATGTGGGTGGACTGTCGCAGTCATTCACCAGCATAAGTAATTCACTCATTGTTTAAATAATTTGACCAAATAAACAGTGAAACGATCGACATTAAAATAAAACTTTATATAATCATTTATTTCCCCAATTTATTTTGTTTACATTACATCTGATCTTCATCTGAAGATTCTTCATCAGATTCAAAGTCTTTTGCAGTAATAGAGTTTCTGCAGTCAACACACTTGCATAAATCTGTACATGGCACACTGGTAGGACATGCCTGCGGTCAGTGTGCTCGACAGTTGCTGTTTGGTGACTATGACTTGTCATGGATCGAAGCAGTCTCTTTGGGGCCGGCTCATCTGCTTCACGATCAGGAACTGCATCTTGAGGTGATTCACCTGCTTCAGGCTTTTCAGCGTCTTGAACTCAATTGAAAGAGGAAAGAGAAAACAGAAAAGGAATGAAAAGTAAAATAAATCAACATCCTCAAATTTATCTTTTCATTTTTCAAAGTAACATCATATGACCATGAATAAAATAATTGTTGTTTGAGTCCTATCATTATAGGCTGTGGGCCGAGGAGCTTTATTCCAGTGTTTCGTGACCCAAGTCACCAAACTACATGAAATTTTAACATGTTTGATTGAAAAGTGCTATATAAATAAATTTACTTTACTGTTAGAGTTGATTCCTGGCTGTCCCCTTTGTGTTGCAGCACCTCAGCAGCGACTTTGCTTTCAAGACTTTGTTCCACTTCCATCCACTTAGCAGCACATTCTTCAGACTTCTTAATGCTTTTCTCACTAAATTCAATTACCCTGCTGCAAGTTTCCATGACATGTATTCCACAGAACAAAGAATCTTCATCGGAATCTCCAGTAAAACAGGCATCAGTAGAAGTACTATCAGCCATGTTGTGTGCTCCCTGCCTAGCTAGCCTGTAACAAAGATTGACCTGGTTGGCCAACTGGCATACAACTCAATTTTAAACGTGCTTTGATTGGACTAAAAATACCCGAATATTTTTTCCGTTTTTTCTCTAATTTAAAAAAATGTGCAAGTCTTGTTAATGACGAGTTTCAGGGGTGATTGATATAATATTTTTACACAATATGTTAAAATTTCATGTAGTTTGGTGACTTGGGTCACGAAACACTGGAATAAAGCTCCTCGGCCCACAGCCAATAATGATAGGACTCAAACAACAATTATTTTTATTTATGGTCATATGATGTTACTTTGAACAATGAAAAGATAAATTTGAGGATGTTGATTTATTTTACTTTTCATTCCTTTTCTGTTTTCTTTTTCCTCTTTCAATTGAGTTCAAGACGCTGAAAAGCCTGAAACAGGTGAATCACCTCAAGATGCAGTTCCTGATGGTGAAGCAGATGAGCCGGCCCCAAAGAGACTGCTCCGATCCATTACAAGTCATAGTCCACAAACAGCAACTGTCGAGCACACTGACCGCAGGCATGTCCTACCAGTGTGCCATGTACAGATTTATGCAAGTGTGTTGACTGCAGAAACTCTATTACTGCAACAGACTTTGAATCTGATGAAGAATCTTCAGATGAAGATCAGATGTAATGTAAACAAAATAAATTGGGGAAATAAATGATTATATAAAGTTTTATTTTAATGTCGATCGTTTCACTGTTTATTTGGTCAAATTATTTAAACAATGAGTGAATTACTTATGATAATGGCATGCTGGTGAATGACTGCGACAGTCCACCCACCGATCCACAAATACATATACATACATACACACATCCACACACATCCATCCGTACGCACACTTCCATGCATGCAAACACACACATACATGCACATATAAATCCGCACACACACATCCATTCACACGCAGACATACATGTACACATCCACACACACATCCACACATACATGCACACATACATCCATACGTACATACACACTTCCATCCACACATCCATAGATACACGTTTGAAAGGTATACACAGACACACACAAACTAGAGATAAACAATGCAACACTTGTAGGGTTCTTTTCGGTTAAAGGTAATAGCCCTCATTTGCAAAGGCACCATCGGGGGGGGTCTCTAACATCAATATAAGCTCATTGTAGCTTAAAATGAATACTCATCGATAAACATCAGAGCATTCGATTCTTGGCCAGGATGTGACATTTACATCAGAAATAAGACAGATCTCTTACAGGACTGTCACCCAGCCTGGCACTGCCCCAGTCCCACTATGGCTGTCACCCCCCACTTTGGCAGTCAGTGGGGTTCAGTAAACGTGGGAACCCAGAGGATCTGTCCTGACCCTTTAATTAGGCAGGTTCATGAGCCCTTAAAACCTGGGACCTCTGCTGCAGTCTCATTAAATTTCCTATTAAAGTGACTGGAAGATGCCTTGCAGGACTGTCCCCAGCCTGGCACCTCTGCGACAGTGTCATTAAAAAAACACACTCACAATTATATTCATCATTTTATTTTTATATAATATAATTATAATTAATTATATATGATTAAGTCATATTTACAAGTTATATATATATATATTTATATATAGGTATAATAATATAGTTTAAATGGACTGCAACACGGAAATAGGCTGCCCATGGTGTAATATGGGCATTGGCCACTAGATGGCTCTCACTTTCCCGATCTCATATTCTAATTCGTTTAATTAATTAATGTGCAGCTTTTGGCAATGACGAGTTATGACTTCCTTCTCACTTATATTTCATCTAAATCTGTGGAAAATTTCATGTAGTTTGGTGACGGGTCACGAAACCTGGATTCTAGACACATTTGATGCTCGGCCCACAGCCTACTCCTCGTCCACCGGACCTGAGATCAATACGTTTATAAATAAATCATTAGATGACTGAGCGGGGTCGGGTCAACATGGGGGAGAACTGAGTGAGGTCAATAAAACTGGGGTAAATAATATAAACTCATCGTCTGGAGCAGCGTCCTGAGATAAAACACGTTATAAACATCTCCCTCTCTCTAACTCCCAACCCCCCCTGTCTGTAAATAATCAATAAATCACCAAATAAACTACATTTCTGGGGGAATAAACACAGTAAAACTGGGGTAAATAATGTTATAAACACACAGGGGAGCAAAATAAACCCGGTCTGGGGTTAAACTGAGGGGAATAATGTTGACCCCAGTTTTATTCCTCCAGACGTGTAGTTTATGTGGAGATTCATTGACCTCAGCTCTCTCTCCCCCAGATTTACCGGGTTTATTTATTTCGCTCATTTCACTGCTGATTTATTTATTTATAACGTTATTGACCTGAGTGAATAAGAGGGGAGGCTGGTTTATTTATTTATAACTAGTTTGACCTCAGTTTCCCCCCCCCACACACACACACGTGTACTGTACTGTAGTTGATGTGGTGATTGACCTCACTCACTTCTCCCCCATGTTGACCCCACACACACGTGTACTGTACTGTAGATGATGTGGTCATTGACCTCACTCAGTTCTCCCTCATGTTGACCACACACACACGTGTACTGTACATGATGTGGTCATTGACGTCACTCACTTCTCCCCATGTTGACCCCACACACATGTACTGTACTGTATGTGGTCATTGACCTCACTCACTTCTCCCCCATGTTGACCTCACACACACACACACACGTGTACTGTAGTTAATGTGGTCGTTGACCTCACTCACTTCTCCACCATGTTGACCCCACACATGTGTACTGTACTGTAGATGATGTGGTCAATGACCTCACTCACTCACTTCCCCATGTTGACCACACACACACACGTGTACTGTACTGTAGTTGATGTGGTCATTGACCCCACTCACCCAGTCTCCCCCATGTTGACCCCACACACACACATGTGTACTGTACTGTATGTGTAGGTATGTTACAAAACTTACCTTCAGTCACGCTGTAATTCTGCCACTGGCCGTGTGCGCGATTTTGGCGCCTTTAAGGGGGGGCGGGGTTAAAACGCGGGTTTCTCCTCCCTTGTCCTGGTTAATATTTTGTTGGAGTACAAGCGTTGTTTTGTGTATTTTTTATTTTTATTAAATCGTCAATGTCAGCGCTAGAGTAATTTTAAAAGCAGCTCCTGAAGCGTCAACGCCGATAACGGGGAAGAATTTCACGCACGGGACAGGTAAACGAAAGTGGTTTCTTTAAATGTACAAAAGTGCTTCTTAAGAAGCCTTTAATTCACATTTTTTCATGCGACACGGTGATTTTATTCCCCGAATTAACGGCAGTATTTTTCATGCCAATACGGGGTTAAATTCACCGCAAATCAATGATCCAAAAGATCGCGTTCCAGAAATCCTCACTCACAAGATGATTTAAATGCCCATTAATTTACAGGTATTAAACATTCAATTCTTTCCATTTGGCCTGTAAATTCATGAAAATTAGATTTAAAAATTATGTTATATTGTGAATTATTGTGTGAATGTTATTTGGACACTTAGGCTATTTAAAAATGTTAATCTATTGTTAAGAAATTGATAGATGTTTAGATCTAGTAATTGAATTTTGTAATTAGCTACAATTAGGTAACTAACTAATTATATGCTTTACTTTCATGTCTTCTAAGTAAGATTGTTTCATATTTGTTTCAGAATGCTTCAATCTATAATAACTGAAAATTTCTTTCAGTTATCTTAATTTTTAAGAAAGTTATGGGCTTTTAACTGTCCTCGATCACAGCTTTTGTTTTAAGTCAATGGAAAAGCAATAGGGAACAAGATGCTAATTTCCGAGTATGAAAATGGCCATAACTTCTTTAATACTGAAGATATGAAAGTGAATTAGGTGTCAAATTAAACTTCTTTTTATGCTTTATCTGATGGGATAAATTGCAGACTTTATTTTTAAAATCTCAAAATGTTGTAACATTGCTAGTATGTGGTCATTGACCCCACTCACCCATTTCTCCCTCATGTTGACAACACACACACACACGTGTACTGTACTGTATGTGGTCATTGACCCCACTCACTCCCTTCTCCCCCATGTTGACCAAACACACACACGTGTACTGTACTGTATGTGGTCATTGACCCCACTCACCCATTTCTCCACCATGTTGACCACACACACGTGTACTGTACTGTACTGTATGTGGTCATTGACCCCACTCACCCATTTCTCCACCATGTTGACCCGATCCCGCTCAATCCGATGATGATTTATTTATAACATTATTTACCTCAGTCCGTTTGCAGCGACGTCACCAACTGCCGCTTCTCCGCCGCCATTTTCATGCGGTCGATGGGGAGACTCGGCCCGGGGCGGGACCGGCGGCCATCTTGGTGAGGGGTTGATGGCGGCCATCTTGTTAGGGTCCCGCCGTTCATAACGCCATCTTGAGAAGGTACCAAAGGCCCACACACTTGTGGTCCATTCTCCCCTCTAAACCTGTCTTGTCCACTCACCTGTCCAAGGGTCTTAGTTTCCAACCCTTCGTCCACCAGTGCCCATTTGGCTTACTTTGGCTGGGAAAGCACATCTCGGACCCGCAAACACTCAGCATAGGAGCACCGCAAGGCTGCGTACTCTCTCCTCTCCTCTATTCTCTCTCTACAACGAATGCACCTCCACAGACACCTCTGTCAAGCTTCTCAAGTTTGCTGATTACACAACCGTGATTGGACTGATCCAGGATGGGGAGGAATCTGCCTACAGACAGGAAGTGTCACAGCTGGCATCCTGGTGGCATCGCAACAACCTAGAGCTCAATGCTCTTAAGACAGTGGAATTGATTGTCGACTTTAGGAGAGCTCCCCCTCCCCTCACACCACTCACCATCAACAATACCACAGTCACATCTGTGGAGTCTTTTAAGTTCCTGGGAACCATCGTCTCCAAGGACCTTAAGTGGGGGGCTACCATCGACTCCACGGTGAAAAAAGCACAACAGAGGATGTACTTCCTGCTGCAGCTGAGGAAGCACAATCTGCCACAGGCAATGATGGTCCAAATTTATACGGTCATCGTAGAGTCTGTTCTCACCTTCTCCATCATGGTCTGGTTTGGCTCAGCCACCAAGCACGACACCTGGAGGCTGCAGCGAATCGTCCGATCAGCAGAGAAGGTTATTGGCTGCAACCTTCCCTCCATTGATGAACTGTACACTGCAAGGGCCAGGAAGCGAGCGGGTAAGATCATCTCTGACCCCTCTCACCCTGGCCACAAACTCTTTGAATCACTTCCCTCTGGAAGGTGATTGTCAAAGCAGTTTTTATCCATGAGTAGTAGCTCTACTCAACAGCCAAATATCTGTAGCCTTCCTTTGATCTGGTATTTTGTTGGTTCACATGCTTGATCAATGGTGTTTTATCATTAGTGTTTTATTATTATTAATGTTTAGTGTTTTCTGAGTCATTCGTAACTGTCACTATGTCAAGTTGTTACTTGTGGGTGGAGCACCAAGGCAAATTCCTTGTATGTGAATACTTGGCCAATAAACTTACTTACGTATTGAAACATGCAAAAGAGGAGCAGGAGTGGATTATTTGGCACTTGAGCCCGTTCCGTCATTCAACACAACCTTCTCTGTCAACACCTTATTACAATTCTCTCCCTATAATCATTGATGCCATTTGTGTAAAAAAAAACTATCCCCTACTTAACTGGATTCAGTTACTTGTCATCTACCATTTTTTCCGTGGGGTGAATTTTAAAGGATCACTATAGGGGGTTTGCACATAAGGTCACTGGGTCATAGGGCTTGACGCACGGAGTCGCTCAATCCATCTGGAGGACATACGTAACTTCCGGTATATGTTATTAATGCAAGAAACGCGTGCTTTCCTACCTGTTAAAAACCGCCAAAATTTTGAATTGTTTCGCTGTAAAAAATTGTGGAAGTCGGGGTAAGTGTGAGAGACATGTACCCAACTTTAGAATTCCAAAAGTGAAGCGAAATGAAGGTAAATAGAAGCGAGAGCTGAAGGGACAACAGCAGCTAAAGTGCTTGGCGAACATTGGCCGTGCAGATATCGGAATTGAAAATATTGGGATTTATCGCGTTTGCTCACTGCATTTCATCAACGGCAAGGCATTATTTGTTTTTTTTCTTGATTCCTTTGGTATCTAAAAAGTCTCAGAAGTGATAAATCTGGTTGTGAATTTTGCTTCAGAGGCGTTTACTTTTTGTATGTAAAAACCAACTTGAGAACCATGGGCGATTTTAAAATTTTACAGCCAGATTTATCCCTTCTGAAACTTTTTAGATGCCAAAGGAATCAAGAAAAACACAAATAATGCCTTAGTTGATGAAATGCAGTGAGTAAACGGCCAATTTTCGCCAAGCACTTTGGCTGTTGTTGTCCCTTCAGCTCTGGCTTCTATCTACCGTAATTTCTCCTCACTTTTTGAATTCTGAAGTAGGCTAAATGTCTCTCACACTTATCCCGATTTCCATAATTATTTACAGCGCAAAATTTGACAATTTCAGCGGGTTTTAACGGGCCCGCTATGCTGGAACAATGGTAAGTACTTACCTGCAGTTCATCACGTATAATCCATTTGGCGTAGCGTAGCAACAGTACGGGTCATGGGTCGTGACCCGACTGCCGTGAAACCTCCGTATATTCAGAATTAAGACATTTTTCTACCTCAGCCCTTTAGGTCTTAAGTCTGCGACCCCTTGTTCTAGTTCCTCTAGTCGCCGAAAAAAATGCTTACATATGGAGTTTGTCTCACTCTGCCTGAATTTTGTTTGATTTAGTGAGGTCCCGTTCATGTCTACCAAACTCCAGTGACTACTGGCCCAGTGGCTCCTCCTCTCCTCACACGTTAGCCCTGCCATTCCAAGAATCTGACTGGTCAGCTTTGGCTGAATTCCTTCTGTGGCAGGAAACCCCTTTCTCGGGTAAGGAGAACAAAACAGCACACTAGTCTCAGGAATATCCTGTAATATGGCAACAAGACATCTTGTTACTGTGCTCAAAAACTCCAGAAGAGAAGACTAACAAATATCACTTGCCTACTTACTGCATGCTGCATCACATGTCTGCTTTCAGTGATTAGTGCACAAAGACGCAGATATCTTTATCAATATTTCTGAATCAATCACAATTCATATAGTTCTCAGTCTTTCTGCTTTTTCATCAAAACATCAAGTTTATCCACAATATTATGGATAGGAAATGTATGGAGGGACATGGGTTAGGTGCAGGCAGTTGGGACTGGCTCAGATAGACAACTTGGTCAGCATGTATGCATTGGGCCAATGGGCCTATTTCCATGCTGTACAATTGTATGACTCTATGCTGCATCTGTGTGTATATTTGGACACTAGCTCAACTTAACGGGAGGAGCTGGCCAAAGTTGACTGGAAAGATACACTAGCAGGGATGACAGTGGAACAAAAATGGCAGGTATTTATAGGAATAATACAGAACATGCAGGATCAGTTCATTCCTAGGAGGACAAAAGATTCCAAGAGGAGAAAGGGGCGAACATGGCTGAGAAGGGACGTCAGGGACAGTATAAAAATTAAAGCGAAGAAATACAAAGTAGCAAAGATGAGCGGGAAGCAAGAGGATTGGGTAATGTTTAAAGAACAACAGAAGATAACTGAAAAGACAATACAGGGAGAAAAGATGAGGTACGAGGGTATGCTACCCAAGAATATAAAGCAGGATAGTAAAAGCTTCTTTAGGTATGTGAAGAGGAAACAATTAGTGAAGACCAAAGTTGGACCCTTGAAGACTGAAAAAGGTGAATTTATTATGGGGAACAAGGAAATGGCAGATGAGTTGAACAGGTACTTTGGATCTGTCTTCACTAAGGAGGACACAAACTATCTTCCTGATATAGTAGTGGCCAGAGGATCTGGGGTGACGGAAGAACTGAAGGAAATCCACATTAGGCAGGAAATGGTGTTGGATAAACTGATGGGACTGAAGGCTGATAAATCCCCAGGGCCTGATGGTCTGCACCCCAGGGTACTTAAGGAAGTGGCTCTAGAAATCGTGGATGCATTGGTGGTAATTTTCCAATGTTCTATAGACTCAGAATCAGTTCCTGTGGATTGGAGGGTAGCTAATGTTATCCCACTTTTTAAGAAAGACGAGAGAGAGAAAACAGGGAATTATAGACCAGTTAGCCTGACATCGGTGGTGGGAAAGATGCTGGTCAATTGTGAAAGATGAAATAGTGGCACATTTGCATAACAGTAACAGGATCGGTCCGAGTCGGCTTGGATTTACGAAGGGGAAATCATGCTTAACTAATCTTCTGGAATTTTTTGAGGATGTAACATAGAAAATGGACAATGGACAGCCAGTGGATGTAATGTACCTGGACTTTCAGAAAGCATTTGATATGGGCCCACATTGGAGTTTAGTGGGCGAAATTAGGGCACATGGTATTGGGGGTAGAGTGCTGACATGGATAGAAAATTGGTTGGCAGACAGGAAACCAATAGTAGGGATTAACGGTGACTAGTGGGGTACCGCAAGTCTCGGTGCTGGGAACGCAGCTATTTACAATATACATCAATGATTTGGATGAAGGAATTCAAAGTATCATTAGCAAATTTGCAGATGACACAAAGCTGGGTGGCAGTGTGAACTGTGAGGATGATGCTATGAGAATGCAAGGTGACTTGGACAGGTTGGGGGAGTGGGCAGATGCATGGCAGATGAAGTTTAATGCGGATAAATGTGAGGTAATCCACTTTGGTATCAAAAACAGGAAGGCAGATTACCATCTAAATGGTGTCAAGTTGGGAAAAGGGGAAGTACAAAGGGATCTGGGGTTCCTTGTTCATCAGTCTATGAAAGTAAGCATACAGGTACAGCAGGCAGTGAAGAAAACGAATGGCATGTTGGCCTTCATAACTGGATGAATTGAGTATAGGAGCAAAGAGGTCCTTCTGCAGTTGTATAGGGCCCTAGTGAGACCACACCTTGAGTATTGTGTGCAGTTTTGATCCCTTAATTAGAGGACGGACATTCTTGCTATTGATGGAGTGCGGCGTAGGTTTACAAGGTTAATTCCCGCTGAGGGAATGGAGCGGCTGGGCTTGTACACTCTGCAGTTTAGAAGGATGAGAGGGCATCTTATTGAAACATATAAGATTGTTAAGTGTTTGGACACGCTAGAGGCAGGAAACATGTTCCCGATGTTGGGGGAGTCCAGATCCAGGGGCCACAGTTTAAGAATAAGGGGTAAGCTATTTAGAACGGAGACGAGGAAGCACTTTTTGTCACAGAGAGTTGTGAGTCTGTGGAATTCTCTGCCTCAGCGGGCGGTGGAGGCCGGTTCTCTGGATACTTTCAAGAGAGAGCTACATAGGGCTCTTAAAGATAGTGGAGTCAGGCGATATGGGGAGGGCAGGAATGGCCTACTCCTGCACCTATTGTCTATTGTCTAT
The DNA here is from genome assembly GCA_038087875.1 of Malacoraja senta. NCBI lineage: Eukaryota > Metazoa > Chordata > Chondrichthyes > Rajiformes > Rajidae > Malacoraja > Malacoraja senta. Next base: position 66,661 of record JAXLNO010002678.1, on the reverse strand, counting down.
TGTGTAGGGACAGGTGTTCCATCTCCTGTGGTTGCAGGGGAAATTGTGTCATGTGCTTGCTTAAATCCAAGAGTTATGCTCAAGACAAGGTCTTGTGCTGTAAGCTAAGGTTCAGTGAAAATCCCCAAGTAGTTACACTCAAAGTTTCTATGTAAGTGACCGATGTTTTTAAGAAGACAAAACTCCAAAGTGTAGCATGCAGCCATTAGTGACTAATACAGGATTAATCCTAGTTCAGAATTGTAGTTTTCCACTTAAACCATGTTGAATAATGCAGGCATTTTAAAATCTAGCTGGGTGAGACATTTAGACAAGTAAAATACCTTCTGGTTTTTGGTCAGGTGCCAAGTAGAAACTGAACTCTCTGCTCGAACTGAAGCAGTAATGTCTGCCTCAAATCTTTTGGAATGCATGAGGTAAACATTCAAACCACATTCAAAATGTGTAGGAAGGAACTGCAGATGCTGGTTTACACCAGAGATAGACACAAAGTTCTGGAGTAACTCAGCGGGACAGGCAGCATCTCTGGAGAGAAGGAATGAATGAGTTTTCGTGTATAGACACTTTGTGGGTTTGGTGACCTCAGTAGACTGCTCCATTTAGTTTGTGCAAATCGGGCCATTCGGCCCCACTGACCTGTGCCTCCTATCCTACTTGCCAAGGTTAATGGTGGCAGGAGGAGTGAATGAATATTTTTCCTTCTAAGGGTTCCTTTTACCAATCTGTTACAAGAACAGCTGCGTCTAGCATTTATATATGCCTGAAGTAATCGAACTCCGCAATTGAATCTACAATGTTGTACACGTTCTTCTTCCTAACGTGTCTAATCTGATGTGCAACTATTTGGGTGGCACGGTGGCGCAGCGGTGGAGTTGCTGCCTTACAGCACCAGAGACCCGGGATCAATCCTGACTGGGGATGCTGCCTGTACCTTCTCCCTGTGACAGCGTGGGTTTTCTCTGGGTGCTCCGGTTTCCTCCCACACTCCACAGACCTGCAGGTTTTCTGGTTTAATTGGCTTTGGAAAATTTGTAAATTGTCCCTAGTGCGTAGGGTAGTGCTAGCGTACGGGGTGATCGCTGGTCGGAGCGGTCTTGGTGGGCCGAAGGGCCTGTTTCCGCGCTATATCCCTAAAGTTTAAATCAGCTTGTCTTAACTCATCTCATTCCCTTTGTTAAAGTTAAAGATTGATAACCTGAGGTATAGAACATAGAACAGTACAACACAGGAACAGGCCCTTCGGCCCACAATGCCTGTGCTAAAAGTGACACCACTGCCAACTCTTATTTGTCTGCACATTATCATTATCCCTCCATTCCCTGCCTATCCAAAAACCTGTTAAATGCCACTGTATCTGCCTCCACCACCCCTGGCAACACACTCAAGGTGCACTCTAACCTCTTATAACTTGCTCCACACATCTTTAAACTTTGCTCCACTCTCGTTAAAGCTATGCCCTCTAGTATTCCATCTCTGTCCTGGGAAAAAGGGGCGGGCACGGTGGCGCAGCAGTAGAGTTCCTGGCTTACACTGCTTGCAGTGCCAGAGATCGGGTTCGATCCTGACTACGGGTGCTGTCAGTACAGATTTGTACATTTTCCCCTGACCCGCATGGTTTTTTTTCCGAGATTTCAGTTTCCTCCCACAATCCAAAGACGTGCAGGTTTGAAGGTTAATTTGGTATAAATGTAAATTGTCCCTAGTGTGTGCGGGGTAGTTTAATGCACGGGTATCGCTGGTTGACATGGACTCGGTGGGCTGAAGGGCCTGATTCTGTGCTGTATCTCTAAGCTAAACTAAAAAAGGTTCTGACTGACTGGTTAAGATATGAGCACATGGGCTCACTGGTCTGAGGGCTATAGAAAGAATCTTGCACTTTGCTGACTTTCACAATCAATGTTAAACTGAGACCAACGAGGTAACGCCAATAGTTTGTTTTAGAGAGATGGTGTGAAAACAGGCCCTTCCTCCCACCGAGTCCACGCCAACGAACGATCACCCGTACACTAGTCCTATATTCCTCACACTAGGAGCAAATTACTGATGTCAATTAACCTACAAACCGGCACATCTCTAGAATGTGGGAGGAAACCCACGCAGGTCACAGGGAGAACGTACAAACTACAAGCACGCGTAGTCAGGATCGAACCCGGGTCTCTGGCACTGTAAGGCAGCAACTCTTAGTCTATCGCTGCGCCACCATGTCGATCAATTCACTTGATGCTAAGGAAGTTGTATGTTAGCCCTCTGCAAACTTCAAAACCCAATGAGATGTTCCTTCTCCATTTGGCACATCAAGTCCTCTCCGTCATTCAATCATATCTGGATTGGCATGGCTTAGAACATCAGAACAACCCTCTACCACTGCCACTGATTTCTCAGGGACTACAAAGGGAAAATGCACTCCAGAAATCCCTCTGTGTGTTTTATATCTGTCTGTTAAGGTGTTCAGATTTGTCAAATATTGAATTGCATTCCAACAGTGGAGTCTAGGTTTATAGAGTTAAGTGTGAAACTGATAAAGCAGAAGTATTTATGTGCCAGGAACAAACTACACACTTTGACTATGGACAACTCTCATTTGGTAAATGTCAAAAATATTCTTCTGCTTTTTAAGTATTTTTCCCCAACAAGGTAGTGTGGCTCAGCATTAGAGTTGCTGCCGCACAGCGCCCGAGACCCGGGTGCTGTCTGTACAGAGTTTGTACGTTCTCCCCGTGACCCGCGTGGGTTTTCTACGGGTGCTCCGGTTTCCTCCCACACACCAAAGACGTGCAGCTTTGTAATTTAATTGACTTCAGTAAAAAGTCCCCAGTGTGTAGGATAGTGCGGGTGTACAGGTGAATGCTGGTCTGTGTGGACTCGGTGGGCCAAAGGGCCCGTTGCCACACTGTATCTCAAAGCGAAAACACTTGAGATTTAATATTGTTTGCCTTTTATTTCTTGACAGATCTAAGTAGATTAAGCCAACCCCTTGTCCCCTGTGTTGATTAAATGAAGGGGTGTAATTGCCTTAGACTCTCCCGCACCTGCCCTTCACTTCTGGAGTAATAGAATCAAACTCATAACTTTTGGAAACATCTTCCTTTAGTTTAGTTTCTACAAGTGGGGTTTAATTCAATGCAGATTTAACTTTCTCCTGTGAAGCATTATCTTGTCCATCACTCGGGTTTCATCAACGTATTTCATTTCTTGAACTGTCAACAGTTTCATGTTGACAGCAAAGTTGGAGCTATGTGCATTGGCGATGTAGCTCTTTCATATGAGCAAGACACCAGCCAGACCATGAAGGAACAGAGTGCTGGAGTAACTCAGCGAGACTCTTCTTCAGGACCAGACATCAACGAGTGCTGGACTCACCATGACGTAGAAACATAGAAAATAGGTGCAGGATTAGGCCATTTGGCCCTTCGAGCCAGCACCGCCTTTCAATATGATCTCGGCTGATCATCCAAAATCAATACCCCATTCCTGCTATCTCCCCATATCCCTTGATTTTGTTAGCCCGAAGAGCCACATCCAACACTCTCTTGAAAACATCCAGTGAATTCGCCTCCACTGCCTTCTGTGGCAGAGAATTCCACAGATTTTCTGCGTGAAAAAGTTTTCCCTCTTCTGAGTCCTAAATGGTCTAACCCGTTATTCTTAAACTGTGACCCCTGGTTCTGAACATCGGGAATATTGTTCCTGCATCTAGCCTTCACTCCTTTAAGAATTTTATATGTTTCTCTAAGATGCCCTCTCATCCTTCTCATTTCCAGCGAATTCAAGCCCAGTCGACCCATTCTTTCATCATACGTAAGTCGCGCCATCCCGGGTATTAACCTGGTGAATTTATGCTGCACTCCCTCAATAGTAAGAATGTCCTTCCTCAATTTAGGAAAGATACAGAAGTGTAAAAACGCACACCTCCAGATTCAGGGACAGTTTCGTCCCAGCTGTTATCAGGCAACTGAATCATCCTACCAGAACCAGAGATGAGTGCTGAACTACTATCTACCTCATTGGTGACCCTCGGACTATCCTTGCTGCCTTTATCTTGCACTAAACGTTATTCCCTTACCATGTATCTATACATTGTAAATAGCTCAATTGTAATCATGCATTGTCTTTCTGCTGACTGTTTTTAACACGCAACAAAAAGCTTTTCTCAATACACGTGACAATAAACTCAACTGAACTGAGTTCCTTGTATCTACCACTTGAGTCCAGTTGGTTATAACCACTGTGACCTGTGGTCATATGGTGAAGTGGTTTATTCCCATCAGGGCCGGCCTTCCATTCATAAGATCGCAAGTTTATAAACCATCATAATCAGAGGTGACCTCATAATGTGCCTGGCCGGTGACCTCACAGTGAACTGCATCCGTAACCATGAGAGACGGGCTCCATTCCATCTGTCAACTTAAAGTGGGTTCATCAAACCCATTCTGCCAGACATTGAAACAGCTGGTAGCTACTAGAGATCGAAACTCTAACCTTCACTGTGTGGATTAATAACCAAAGAAAGGAGTATCGAGAATGCCGGTGAAAAAGGACAGCGCCAAGCAGGCTTACAAAAGGAGATCTAAGGTAGATCTGAATCTGTTAATAGACCAAGATAAAAGGTGGAGTGACTCAGCGGGTCTTATTCTTAAACTGTGACCCCTGGTTCTGGACTCTCCCTACATTGGGAACATAGGGACGTAGGGCTCTTCTGCCACCTCTGAGCTTTTCTTTATGGGAGAGAATCCTATCCATCCAGTGACAATCCTGTCACCAATCTCCAACATTCCCCCACCTATCCCCTCCTCCCAGCCCCTACCCAGCCTTCTACCCTCTCTGGACCTTTTTATATCCACTGTTGGTGCAACAACTGTCTTGGCTTCTCTACTCCACTGGCCCACTCAAACCGGAAGGGTCCCAATGTGAAACGACAAATGTTAGGGAGCATCTCTGGAGAACATGGATAGGTGACGTTTCACAGAGTGCTGGAGTAACTCAGCGGGTCAGGCAGCATCTCTGGAGAACATGGATAGGACAGGACAGTGAAGCTAGTGGGAGAACTAGGGTGGGGGAGGGATGGAGAGAGAGGGAACGCAAGGGTTACTTGAAGTTGGAGAAATCAATATTCATATCGCTGAGTTGTAATCTGCCTGTCCCGCTGAGTTTCTCCATCTACACTAGTTCCTCCTGCCTGCATTTGCTCCATATCTCTCCATACCTATCCTATCCATGTACCTGTCAAGAGTGTTTTATTGTCATATCTCACAAAATGAACAATTAAATACTGACTTACGATACGATAGAACTTTATCTATCCAAGGAGGGAAATTGATCTGCAAACAGTCATAAAACACAAGATAAAGGCGGTCATGGTGGCGCAGCGGGAGTGTTGCTGCCTTACAGCGAATGCATGCTGGAGACCCAGGTTCGATCCCGATTACGGATGCTGTCTATACAGAGTTTGAACGTTTTCCCCGTGACCTGCGTGGGTTTTCTCCTAGATCTTCGGTTTCTCCCACACTCCAAAGACGTACAGGATTGTAGTTTAATTGGCTATGGTAACATTGTAATTATCTCTAGTGTGTGGAGTAGTGCTAGTGTACGGAAGGGGATGGGGTTGTACAGTTTGATAGCCACGGGGAAGCAGGATCTCCTGAGGCATTCTGTGCTGCATCTTGGTGGAACCAGTCTGTTGCTGAAGGTGCTCCTCAGTGTGTCATGGAGCGGGTTACGTAGCAGCACAACAGTAGTGTAAACATATTGCACTATAAAACCCTTACTAAACAGCAACAAAAGTTCAGTATATTAGAGAAACAGACAATTAGTCCAAATAGTCCTGTCCAAATGTCTTCTAAATGCCATTGTACCAGCCTCCACTACCTCCACTGGCAGCTTGTTCCATATACCCACCTCCTGGGTGAAGGGAGTGAATTAATTATGGTAGACAAAAATGCTGGAGAAACTCAGCGGGTGATGCATGCTGCCGCATCCGCTGAGTTTCTCCAGCATTTATGTCAACCTTCGATTTTTCCAGCATCTGCAGTTCTTAAACGAGTTAATTATGGTAGTGCTTTAGGAATGTTGGATTCAGCCGAGTCATAAACGAAGCGCCTGTAGAAGTATCTATTCAGTTTTGTACTAATCATGCTTTTTTTGTTGATGGGGTGAGAAAACGTGAATCTTTGAGGCTGGGCAAATATCCATGGGTCAGGCAAACTAGTTTAAATTGGACAAATTGCATTTTCACTTCAAATGAAATAAATTGGCTTGTTCAACCGTTGCTTATTCTTCCACATGAACTCGTTTACAGCATCTGCAGACTCCTTTTAATTTAAAATTATTTTAAAATAGGGTTTGACTTAGTCAAAGCTTCACTTGTAAACCCAACTTTTTGCATCTTTGAACCATGGAGGGGCTGGGGTAGCTCTGTTGGTGAGGAATGAAATTCAGTCCCTTGCAAGGGGTGACATTGAAACAGGAAATGTAGAGTCAGAATGGACAGAACTAAGGAATTGTAAGGGTAAAAAGACCCCAAATGGGACATCCAAAGGCCCCCAAACAGTAGCCTGAATATTGGGTGCAAGTTGATACAGGAATTAAAATTGTCATGTAGTATAGGTAATGCTACAGTTGTTATGGGAGATTTCAACATGCAGGTAGACTGGGGAAATCAGGTTAGTGCTGGACCCCAAGAAAGGGAGTTTGTGGAGTGCCTTCGTGATGGATTCTTAGAGCAGCTTGTATTGGAGCCAACCAGGGAGAAGGCAATTCTGGCTTTAGTGTTATGTAATGAACCAGATTTGATAAAGGAACTTGAGGTTAATGAGGCATTAGGAGGTAGTTAGTGTCAAGTATAATCTACAATTGGAGAGGGAGAAGGGTGGATCGGAGATGTCAGTGTTACAGTTGCATAAAGGTGACTATGGAGCCATGAGGGAGGAGCTGGCCAAAGTTGATTGGAAAGATACACTAGCAGGGATGACAGTGGAACAAAATGCTAGGTATTTCTGGGAATAATACAGAAGGTGCAGGATCAGTTCATTCCAAATACGAAGAGAGATTCCAAGGGGAGTAAGGGACGACCGTGGCTGGCAAGGGATGTCAGGGACAATTTAAATGTAAAAGAGAAGAAGTACAACATAACAAAGATGAGCGGGAAGCAAGAGGATTGGGTAATGTTTAAGGAGCAACAGAAGATAACTAAAAAGGCAATACGGGGACAAAAGATGAGGTACGAAAGTAAGCCAGCCAAGAATATAAAAGAGAATAGTAAAAGCTTCTTTAGGTATGCAAAGAGGAAAAAATTAGTAAAGACCAAAGTTGGACCCTTGAAGACTGAAAAAGGTGAATATATTATGGGGAACAAGGAAATGGCAGATCAGTTGAACAGGTACTTTGGATCCGTCTTCACTAAGGAGGACACTCCTGATGTACTAGTGGCCAGAGGATCTGGGGTGATGGAGGAATTGAAGGAAATCCACATTAGGCAGGAAATAGTGTTGGATAGACTGATGGGAATGAAGGCTGATAAATCCCCAGGGCCTGATAGTCTGCATCCTAGGGTACTTAAGGAAGTGGCTCTAGATATTGTGGATGTATTGGTGATCATTTTCCAATGTTCTATAGATTCAGGATCAGTTCATGTGGATTGGAGGGTAGCTAATGTTATCCCACTTTTTAAGAAAGGCGGGAAAGAGAAAACTAGGAATTATAGACTAGTTAGCCTGACATCGGTGGTGGGGAAGATGCTGGAGTCAATCATTAAAAGATGAAATAGCGGCATTTGGATAGCAGTAACAATTGTAGATTATACTTGACACTAACTACCTCCTAATGGCTCATTAATCCGAGTCAGCATGGATTTACGAAGGGGAAATCATGCTTGACTAATCTTCTGGAATTTATTGAGGATCTAACGAGGAAAATGGAGAAGGGAGGGGGGCCAGTGGATGTGGTGTACTTGGACTTTCAGAAAGCATTTGATAAGGTCCCACATAGGAGATTAGTGGGCAAACATAGGGCACATGGTTTTGGGGGTAGAGTGCTGACATGGATAGAGAAGTGGTTGGCAGAAACAAAGAGTAGGGATTAAAGGGTCCCTTTCAGAATGGCAGGCAGTGACTAGTGGGGTACTGCAAGGCTCGGTGCTGGGACCGCAGATATTTACAATATACATCAATGATTTAGATGAAGGGGTTCAAAGTAACATTAGCAAATTTGCAGATGACACAAAGCTGGGTGGCAGTGTGAACATGTGAGGATGATGCTATGAGAATGCAGGGTGATTTCGACAGGTTGGGTGAGTGGGCAGATGCATGGCAGATGCAGTTTAATGTGGATAAATGTGAGGTTATCCACTTTAGTAGCAAAACCAGGAAGACAGATTACTATCTAAATGGTGTCAATTTGGGAAAATGGGAAGTGCAATGGGATCTGGGGTTCCTTGCTCATCAGTCAATGAAAATAAGCATGCAGGTACAGCAGGCAGTGAAGAAAGTGAATGGCATGTTGGCCTTCATAACAAGAGGAGTTGAGTATAGGAGCAAAGAGGTCCTTCTGCAGTTGTACAGGGCCCTAGTCAGACCATTGTGTACAGTATTAGTCCCCTAATTTGAGGAAGGACATCCGTGCTATTGAGGGAGTGCAGCGTAGGTTTACAAGGTTAATTCCCGGGATGGCGGGACTGTCATATGCTGAGAGAATGGAGCGGCTGGGCTTGTACACTCTGGAGTTTAGAAGGATGAGAGGAGATCTTATTGAAACATATAAGATTATATAGGGTTTGGACACGCTAGAGGTAGGAAACATGTTCCCAATGTTGGGGGAGTCCAGAACCAGGGGCCACAGTTTGTGAATAAGGTGTAAGCCATGTAGAACGAAGACGAGGAATCACTTCTTCCCACAGAGAGTTATGAATTCTGTGGAATTCTCTACATCAGAGTGCTGTGGAGGCTGGTGCTCTGGATGCTTTCAAGAGAGAGCTAGATAGGGCTCTTAAAGATGGTGGAGCCAGGGGATATGGGGAGAAGGCAGGAACTGGGTACTGATTGAGGAAGATCAGCCATGATCTCATTGAATGGCGGTGCTGGTTCAAAGGGCCAAATGGCCTTCTCCTGCACCTATTGTCTATTGTCAATTGGCTCATCCCCGGATTGCGACTGGGTTCTCTTCCCGGGAGCTCTTTGTAACAAGAACGGTTTGCAAATGGGAAATGCCGAGGTAAGGACCGATTTCCCACTTGGTAGAAGATGCCTCCTGTCCCATAGCAACGGCCAAATGCATCTGCTGAACTCCCAAACTCATGTATTATTATTGGTCAGTAAATATTAAAAATATGATTCAACTGATGGATAACTCCGCCCAGCAAGTGGACTGGATTGTAATGGAGAAAGAGGATTGCACCTCTGGAAACATTGGAGCGATCCTCCTCTCACCAATGAAACTGAATAATATAAATTATAATAAGAACCCAATTACCCATAGTACAATCCGAATTTGGAAACAAATAAAACAAAATTTAAAATGAAGAAATTTATCACTATTATCTCCCATAGTTAATAACCCTTCGTTTAATCCCTCTATTATAGATAAATCTTTTATACATTGGGATAGACTAGGAATTAATACGTTCGGTGACCTGTATGAAACTGGAAAATTACTTTCATTTCAACAATTACAAAAAATATATAAACTCGGAAATAATCAATATTTTAAATATTTTCAAATATGCGACTATTAGAAAAAATATACAAAAGATCATTATAATAGGCCAGCAGATGTATTGGATGAGGCAATGCAGATAAAAGCTGAATCAGCAAACTTAATATCATATTTGTATAATATTATCTTAAATGTAGAAATACCATCTACGGAGGGTATCAGAAGAGACTGGGAACAAGAGTTAGCTATTAAAATTTCAAAGGAAAGGTGGAATGAACACTTATTAAACGTGCATAAATGTTCGATTAATGTAAGACGCACTTTAATACAATTTAAAATTTTACATAGATTATATTATTCCAAAACTAAAATCTATAAAATGTTCCCAAATGTATCATCCATTTGTGATCAATGTCAATCCCAAGAAGTAGCAATGTTACAAAATTTTGAGATTTTAAAAATAAAGTCTGCAATTTATCCCATCAGATAAAGCATAAAAAGAAGTTTAATTTGACACCTAATTCACTTTCATATCTTCAGTATTAAAGAAGTTATGGCCATTTTCATACTCGGCAATTAGCATCTTGTTCCCTATTGCTTTTCCATTGACTTAACACAAAAGCTGTGATCGAGGACAGTTAAAAGCCCATAACTTTCTTAAAAATTAAGATAACTGAAATAAATTTTCAGTTATTATAGATTGAAGCATTCTGAAACAACTATGAAACAATCTTACTTAGAAGACATGAGTTACCTAATTGTAGCTAATTACAAAATTCAATTACTAGATCTAAAGGCTCTGTCTTACCTGTTTGCAGTCATCGGCGGTGAAGCGCGGCGTCGCCGGTAGCGAGGACCGCGCGGCAACGGCGAGAGCGTCGAGCCTATCCACCGGAGCGCCGCACGGATGCTGCGCAGGGGCCGAGTTAATTTAAACACGGCGGGTCCCACGTGCTTGCGGTAAGTAAAAAAAGGGCGGGCCGACTGCGATGACGTCGGCCCGCCGCACGTGACTCACCAGCGGCGGCTGTGGCAGCGGCTATCCTGATCGCGGCGCTGTAGCGGTGGCTGTGCCTGCGGCCATGCAGCACACGTGCCTCACTGGCGGCGGCACGTGCGTCACTGGCGGAGCCTGTGGCAGTGGAGGTTTGACGCACGGCGCTCGAGCCACACTGGCGGCGGCCCGTGCGAGCGGCCGTGCCGCACTCGCGCATCACTGGTGGAGGTTGTGCGGTGAGTATTTAGTTTTGGACATTGTCGCTTTTATTTTAGCACCGCGCGGTGTTGGGAACACCGCCGCACGGCCCAGGGAATTGTACGTTCTCACGAGTGCGCGGTCTATGGCGGCAGTTTCCTCCCGTTTCGCCGCCATAGACCGCAGACTCGTGAGACAGGCCTTTAAACATCTATCAATTTCTTAAGAATAGATTAACATTTTTAAATAGCCTAAGTGTCCAAATAACATTCACACAATAATTCACAATATAACATAATTTTTAAATCTCATTTTCATGAATTTACAGGCCAAATGGAAGGAATTGAATGTTTAATACCTGTAAATTAATGGGGATTTAAATCATCTTGCGAGTGAGGTTTTCTGGAACGCGATCATTTGGAACGTTGATTTGCGGTGAATTTAACCCCGTATTGGCATGAAAAATACTGCCGTTAGTTCGGGGAATAAAATCACCGTGTCGCATGAAAAAAATGTGAATTAAAGGCTTCTTAAGAAGCACTTTTATACATTTAAAGAAACCACTTTCGTTTACCTGTCCCGTGTGTGAAATCCGTCCCCGTTATCGGCGTTGACGCTTCAGGAGCTGCTTTTAAAATAACTCTAGCGCTGACATTGACGATTTAATAAAAATTAAAAATTCACAAAACGCCGCTAGGAACGATTCTTCAGCCAACGCTTGTACTCCAACTAAATATAATTCAGGACAAGGGAGGAGAAACCGCGTTTTAACCCCGCCCCCCCTTAAAGGCGCCAAAATCGCGCACACGGCCAGTGGCAGAATTACAGCGCGACTGAAGGTAAGTATTGTAACATACCTACAAGAAGCTACTATAGCGCACTCATTTGTTTTCTGTACAAAAATTTAAAAATTTTGGAATGAAATTTTCGAAATCTTTACAAAATTATTTAAAATAAAACTGATACCCCAAGCAGAATGGATTATCTTCGGAACAACGGAAGATGGTCCAGAACTAAATGTGTTTCAAAAGAAACTAATAGACTATGGGTTATTAACTGGAAAAAAGCTAATCCTAAAATTTTGGAAGAAGGCTCCAATACCAACTATAAACATGTGGATTTCAAATATGTTCGAAACATTACGCCTAGAAGAGATAAGACTCCTCCTGGCAGGTAAACCAGATCACTTCCATCTGACGTGGTCTGCATTTATAGAATTATTACAAATATAGGGTGCAAAGCTACCTTAAAAAAAAACTGAGGTCAGGTAAAGGGTGATGATAGTTGGAAAGTTGGTATGTCCCATTTGCGTAATGCTCATAAAAACTATTTGATTTTCTCTTTCTCCTCTTTCTCTTTCTCCTTCTTTTCTAGGGTCTATTTCTTAACTCTTTTTCTTTTGTTTTTAATTTTGTTCTTATAGGGTCTTCGTTCTGTCTTGTTGTCACACTTTCTACACTCTCACTTTTTCCTTCACTTTCTTCTTTCTTTCAATCTTATCCTTTCCTTTTACCAGTGTAAAAAACAAACGGAGTACATTAATTGTAAGAAGATATAAGTGCCAAGTACTAATGTATGTGGTTGTAATGTAATGTACTTCTAATAAATACATTTTTTTTTAAATTAAAAAAAACTCCCAAACTCTCTATTGGATGGATGGGCCATACATAAAGAGGGTGACCACGCAGTGGGGAGGATCTGTATCTAAATGTAGAGCAGACAAAATGTATAGGAAAAAACAGCAGATGCTGATTTACACCAATGATAGACTCAAAATGCTGGAGTAACTTAGCGGGACAGGCGGCATCTCTGGATAAAAGGAATGGGTGATGTTTTGGGCCTATCTTCATTGTAAACCAGCATCTGCAGTCCTTATATCACCCTCTCTATCTCTCGTTTGCCTCACCCCTGACTCTCAGTCTGAAGAAGGGTCTTGACCGATAACGTCACCTACTCCAGCATTTTGTGACTATCTTAAATGTAGAGCAAGATGGGGCAAATGGCCTGAAAGAGAGACCAGAATAAGATGCAATGTCAAATTACCATCTACAGCGGATCAGTTCTTCTCATTATGGTGGTGTTTAGTTTGTGCCCAGTCTGTATTGGAGAACTATATGTGTAGGCTTATTATTGTCACGTGTACTGAGATAAAGTGAAAAGCTTTGTTTTCAAAGGTTTCAAAGGTCTTTTATTGTCACCTGTACCAATTAAGGTACAGTGATATTCGAATTACCAATTCGCCGTACAAAAAAAGTAACACGACACACAACTACATAAAAGTTACCATAAACATCCACCACAGCGGATTCCTCGCTATGATGGAAGGCAATAAAGTCTAACCTTCTTCCCTCATTTTTCTCCTGCAGTCGGGGCAGATGATCCATCTGTCGGGGCAATTGGAGCTCCCGCAGCCGGCGGTCGAAGCCCCCGCGTCGGGGCGATCCAAGCTCCTGCGTCGGGGCGATTCAAGCTCCTGCGTCGGGGCGCTCCAAGCGCCCGCAGCCTGCGGTCGAAGTATGGTGAAGCATCTCAGGCTGTGAGTAGAATAAAATAACACTGCATCTGGTTAACCCAGACAACACGGTCCCTCATTGATGTGTGGGAAGGAGCAGAACTGCAGATGCTGGTTTGAACCAAAGATAGACACAAAATCTGGAATATCTCAGTGGGTCAGGCAGCATCTGTGGAGAAAAGGAATGGGTGACGTTTAGGGTCGAGACCCTTCTTCAGACTGAGAGTCAGGGGTGAGGGAAACGAGAGATATGGAAGACATTTAAAAGCAGACGATGATCAAGGAATAGTAGATTGGTTCATTCGAACATAGACACAAAATGCTGGAGTAACTCAGCGGGACAGACAGCATCTCTGGAGAGAAGGAATGGGTGACATTTCGGGTCGGGACCCTTCTGCAGACAAGAATGGTTCATTGTTGGCAGGGGAGAAGATGACAACAAGGCATACATAGATACATAGATACATAGAAAATAGGTGCAGGAGTAGGCCATTCGGCCCTTCGAGCCTGCACCGCCATTCAATATGATCATGGCTGATCATCCAACTCAGTATCCCGTACCTGCCTTCTCTCCATACCCCCTGATCCCTTTAGCCACAAGGGCCACATCTAACTCCCTCTTAAATATAGCCAATGAACTGGCCTCAACTACCCTCTGTGGCAGAGAGTTCCAGAGATTCACCACTCTCTGTGTAAAAAAGTTTTTCCTCATCTCGGTCTTAAAGGATTTCCCCCTTATCCTTAAGCTGTGACCCCTTGTCCTGGACTTCCCCAACATCGTGAACAATCTTCCTGCATCTAGCCTGTCCAACCCCATAAGAATTTTGTACGTTTCTATAAGATCCCCTCTCAATCTCCTAAATTCTAGCGAGTATAAGCCAAGTCTATCCAGTCTTTCTTCATATGAAAGTCCTGACATCCCAGGAATCAGTCTGGTGAACCTTCTCTGCACTCCCTCTATGGCTATAATGTCCTTCCTCAGATTTGGAGACCAAAACTGTACGCAATACTCCAGGTGTGGTCTCACCAAGACCCTGTACAACTGCAGTAGAACCTCCCTGGTCCTATACTCAAATCGTCTTGCTATGAAGGCCAACATACCATTCGCTTTCTTCACTGCCTGCTGCACCTGCGTGCCTACTTTCAATGACTGGTGTACCATGACACCCAGGTCTCGCTGCATCTCCCCATTTCCTAATCGGCCACCATTTAGATAATAGTCTGCCTTCCCGTTTTTGCCACCAAAGTGGATAACCTCACATTTATCCACATTATACTGCATCTGCCAAACATTTGCCCACTCACCCAGCCTATCCAAGTCACCTTGCAGTCTCCTAGCATCCTCCTCACAGCTAACACTGCCCCCCATCAGTAAAACTAATCAGGACAGTGTAATCAAACCCGAAACATCACCTGCCCCTTTCGCCAGGGATGCTGTCAGTCCCACTGAGTTCCTCCAGCCTTTTGTGTCTATCTTCGGTTTTTCATTGATCTTTGACATTGCCCTCCATGGTGAATGGAGCTTTTGGTATACAGGCCTTGTTTTCTCAGGACCATATGATGGTGGGGAGGTCAGTACCCGTGATGGACCGGGCAGTGTCCACCACCTTTTATAATCTCCTTCTTACCTGGGCTTTCGAGTTGCCGAACCTGGCCGTGATGCAACCAGTCAAATGTACAGATCCACCACCGAATTTCCGGCACCCTTGGTTCCAGAGCCTTTCTGGATTATCCTTTTTGCTGGACAAAAAGAGGTTATGGTCTCGAGGGGAGTTCAATGGTACTGGAATGGTCCACCTAGGCCGCCGGTGGACTGAGATATCGGCCTGCAAAGTTGGCCGTAGAAGTGGGCAATTGGAACAGATCTGCCGGCTCTGGCCGCCGGGGGCAAATTCATCCCGCCGATCGGCACAGAAGTCCCGATGAGGTTAAGATCAGCCGTCTCACCCGGCCTGGGTACCACATATTCGCGGGAGAGTTCCGGGGGCATTTCAAGAGTGCACTCGTAATTTTGTCTGGACCACCAGTTGCCGCAGAATCGGTGGTGGACCTGTACATTGTGTTTGTTTGCGTATGTGCACTGCTTGATGTTAGTGTTTGAGGTACTTTTCCCGGGGTTGGGATGAATAGCCAATCATGGATTCAGTCGACACTGGATAACTATCTCTCCTGCCTAGAGTCACACAACATGCAAGCAGGTCATTTGGCCCAACTTACTCAAACCGACCAACTTGTCCCATCTACACTAGTCCCACCTGCCTGTGTTTGGCCCATAACCTTCCTAAACCGTTCCTATCCATGTACCCATCCATTATGCTTCACATATGAACCCTGTTAGAGGAAAGATGTTGTCAATCTGGAGGAGAGGGAGCAGAGAAGATTTACGAGATGTTTCCAGGACTCGAGGGCCTGAGCTATAGGGAGAGGTTGGGCAGGCTAGGACTTTATTCCATGGAGTGCAGGAGGCTGATCTTATAGAAGTGTATAATATCATGAAAGGAATAGATTGGATAAATGCACAGTCTTTTACCCAGAATTGAGGAAATCCAGAATCAGAGGACATAGGCTTCAGGTGTGGGGGGAAAGATTTAATAGGAACCTGAGGGGCCACGTTTTTACACAGAGGATAGAAGGTGTGTGGAGCGAGCTGCCAGAGGAGGTAATGGACTATAACAATATTTAAAACACATTTGGATGGATAGGGCAGATTTAGAGGGCTATGTACCAAATACAGGCAGCTGGGACTAGTGTAGCAAGGGACATGTTGGTCGGTGTGGGCAAGTTGAGTTGAGAAGCCTGTTTCCACATTGTATCTCCCTTTGAGCAGGTCCTTTGTGTTATAAATTCACCGCTACTATCGAACTATCCATGTGAAACCACAGCCTTACTATTTTAAGCTCTTTCCGTACATCACACAGAGGGGAAATAATGCAGAGCTCAGGCAACCGATGAAGTAATCAATTATTCCTACTCCGCAGCACGCCCCGTGTAATAATTAATTAATAGACGCTCTGTTCCATTATGTGGCCATTTAGAATGCGCAAGGCATTTTGTGGCTGCAATCTTTCGTAAGTAACGACTGCGCCACATTCTCGACAAAGGGTTTTGTGCAGCAGCATTAATTATATCCTGCCACTTCACTTTCCAAATGCCAAATTAAACTTTACGGCCTTGTCGATTTATGTGCTTTTGATTTGTATCGAGATTTACTTTGGTAGTCTGAAGAAGGGTCACCCGAAACGTCACCCAATCCTTCTCTCCAGAGATGCTGCCTGTACCGCTGAGTTACTCCAGCTTTTTGTGTCTATTTACGATGGATGTTGCCAGGACTTGAGGGCCTGAGCCATAGGGAGAGGTTGAGCAGGTTTGGTGTGCAGGAGGGTGAGGGCTGACCTTAGAGAGGCGTACAAGACCGTGAGGGGAATAGATAAAATGAATGCAGTATGTTACACAGGGTTTGGGAACCAAGAACCAGAGGACATAGATTGAAGGTGAGATGGGAAAGATTTACTTTCAGACCCGAAACGTCACCTGCCCCTTTTCTCCAGAGATGCTGTCTGTCCCACTGAGTTCCTCCAGCCTTTTGTGTCTATCTTTGGTTTTTCATTGATCCTTGACATTGCCCTCCATGGTGAGTAGAGCCTTTTGGTTCCAGAGCCTTTCTGGATTATCCTCCGAGACTTTACTGGAGAACCTACCTGATCTCCCGGTTGCTCAACACTTAATTCTCCTCCCATTCCCACACTGACCTTTCTGTCGTTGGCCTCCTCCATTGTCAGAGTGAGGCCCAGCGCAAATTGGAGGTAGGGTTTGGACGATCAAATTGAAATTAGCTTACTTGAAGTTGTTGCCAGGCGATCTGTTTAAAGAAGATTAAATAATTTAGTGGGTTTAGCGTGAGCATTGGCTGCAGCTCACTGCATTGGTCATAATTAGCAATGTTGGATACATGTAAACATGTATGATTCCTGAGGCCTGACATTAGGGTGGTTGGAGGTACCCAGTTGTCTGAGACTGGTTACACAATTGCTGCTAGTCAGAGGGTGGTGATTGTGTGGAATTCTTTGCCACAGAAGGCTGTGGAGGCCGTCAATGGATATTTCAAAGGCAGAGATAGAGAGATTTTTGTTTTAGAAAGCAACTGCAGATGCTGGAAAAATCCAAGGTAGACAAAAATGCGGGAGGAACTGAGCGTGTGAGGCAGCATTTATGGAGAGAAGGAATAGGCGACGTTTCGGGTCGAGACCCTTCTTCAGACTGACAGAGATAGAAAGTTTTTGATTAGTGCGGGTGTCAGGGGTTATGTGGAGAATGCAGAAGAACAGAGTTAGGAGGGAGAGATAGATCAGCCATGATTGAATGGCGGAGTGGACTTGATGGGCCGAATGGCCTAATTCAGCTCCTTTCACTTATGAACTTATGAACAGCCCCTCAAATTTTGCCTGGGCAGCTTACACCCCAGTGGTATGAACATTGACTACTCTAACTTCAAGTAGCCCTTGCTTTCCCTCTCTCTCCAGCCCTCCCCCTTCCCAGTTCTCTCACTAGTCTCACTGTCTCTGACTACATTTTATCTCAGTGCCCACTCTCGTCATCACTCTGAAGAAGGGTCTCAACATGAAACGTCACCCATTCCTTCTCTCCAGAGATGCTGCCCGTCCCGCTGAGTTACTCCAGCATTTTGTGTCTTATCTTCGATTTAAAAGACATTTTGACAGGTCTGGAAATAGGAAAGGTTGAGAGGGATATGGGCCAAATGCAGGCAGGTGGGACTAGAGTTTGTACGTTCTCTCTGTGATTGTGTGTGTTTTCTCCGGGTGCTCCGATTTCCCCCCTCATTCCAAAGACGTGCAGGTGTGTAGATTAATTCTGAAAATTGCCCCCAGTGAGTAGGGTAGACATAGTGTACGGGTGATCGCTGGTTGGCGCGTACTTGGTGGGCCGAACGGCCTGTTTCCATGCTGTATCTCTAAAGTAAGCTTAGAAGGAATGGTAGTGCATCATTTCACCATGTTGGGCAATACACTCTGTATCCTGGACATCACCACAATCCCATTTACTTGTCCATCATATGTTAACACCTCAGGTAACATTGACCCCTCGCTCATAAGTTACAGGAGCAGAATTAGGCCATTCGGCCCGCCAAGTCTCTCCTGACTTCTCCCCATAACCCCTGACACTCGTTCTAATCAAGAATCTATCCTTAAAAATATCCAGTGACTTGGCCTCCACAGCCGCCTGTGGCAATGAATTCCACAGATTCACCACCCTCTGACTAAGGACATTCCTCATCTCCTTAAAGGAATGTCCTTTAATACTGAGGCTCTGGTCCTAGACCAGGGGTTGCCAACCTTTTTCATCCCATTTACCCTGGTAACTTTAATAACACATTACAATATTATTTCACTTATTTATGAACAACTAATGATGAACAGATACCAGTATACCAGAACCAAACACAGTCACTCAATGAGAAAAAATATGTACAAATCCAGAATCAATAAATTTGCACCCTGGGTAGGCAAAATGGAGCCTATGGGGGGTAAATTTACCCCCGGCTGGGAACCCTTGTCCGAGACTCTCCCATGAGTGGAAACATCCTATCCACATCCATACTGTCCAAACCTTTCACTATTTGGTGCATTTCAATGAACTCCTGCGAGTACAGGCCCACTGCCGTCATAAACGCTCATCATAGGTTAACCCGCTCATTCCTGGGATCATTCTCGTAAATCTTCTCTGGACCCTCTCCATAGCCAGCACATCCTTCTTCAGATATGGTGCACGAAATTGCTCACAATACTCCAAATGTGGCCTGACCAGCGCCTTATAGAGCCTCAGCATTACATCCCTGTTTTTGTATTCTAGCCCTCTTTAAATAAATGCTACTATTGCGTTTGCCTTCTTTATCACCGATTTGTCTTGCTGATTATACAATGGATATGCAATGGAAGGCATTTAAAGACTGCATGGATGAACTACAAAAATTGTTCATCCCAGTTTGGCAAAAGAATAAATCAAGGAAGGTAGTGCATCCGTGGATAACAAGGGAAATCAGGGATAGTATCAAAGCAAAAGATGATGCATACAAATTAGCCAGAAAAAGCAGCATACCAGAGGACTGGGAGAAATTCAGAGACCAGCAGAGGAGGACAAAGGGCTTAATTAGGAAAGGGAAAATAGATTATGAAAGGAAACTGGCAGGGAACATAAAAACTGACTGCAAAAGTTTTTATAGATATGTGAAGAGAAAGAGATTAGTTAAATCAAATGTAGGTCCCTTGCAGTCAGAAACAGGTGAATTGATCATGGGGAACAAGGATATGGCAGACCAATTGAATAACTACTTTGGTTCCGTCTTCACTAAGGAAGACATAAATAATCTGCCGGAAATAGCAGGGGGCCGCGGGTCAAAGGAGATGGAGGAACTGAGTGAAATCCAGGTTAGTCGGGAAGTGGTGTTGGGTAAATTGAATGGATTAAAGGCCGATAAATCACCAGGGCCAGATATGCTGCATCCCAGAGTACTTAAGGAAGTAGCTCCAGAAATAGTGGATGCATTAGTGATAATTTTTCAAAACTCTTTAGATTCTGGAGTAGTTCCTGAGGATTGGAGGGTAGCAAACGTAACCCCACTTTTTAAGAAGGGAGGGAGAGAGAAAACGGGGAATTACAGACCAGTTAGTCTAACATCGGTAGTGGGGAAACTGCTAGAGTCAGTTATTAAAGATGGGATAGCAGCACATTTGGAAAGTGGTGAAATCATTGGACAAAGTCAGCATGGATTTACGAAAGGTAAATCGTGTCTGACGAATCTTATAGAATTTTTCGAGGATGTAACTAGTAGAGTGGATAGGGGAGAACCAGTGGATGTGTTGTATCTGGACTTTCAGAAGGCTTTCGACAAGGTACCACATAAGAGATTAGGATACAAACTTAAATCACACGGTATTGGGGGTTCAGTATTGATGTGGATAGAGAACTGGCTGGCAAACAGGAAGCAAAGAGTAGGAGTAAACGGGTCCTTTTCACAATGGCAGGCAGTGACTAGTGGGGTACCACAAGGCTCAGTGCTGGGACCCCAGCTATTTACAATTTATATTAATGATCTGGACGAGGGAATTGAAAGCAACATCTCCAAGTTTGCGGATGACACTAAGCTGGGGGGCAGTGTTAGCTGTGAGGAGGATGCTAGGAGACTGCAAGGTGACTTGGATAGGCTGGGTGAGTGGGCAAATGTTTGGCAGATGCAGTATAATGTGGATAAATGTGAGGTTATCCACTTTGGTAGCAAAAACGGGAAGGCAGACTATTATCTAAATGGTGGCCGATTAGGAAATGGGGAGATGCAGCGAGACCTGGGTGTCATGGTACACCAGTCATTGAAAGTAGGCATGCAGGTGCAGCAGGCAGTGAAGAAAGCGAATGGTATGTTGGCCTTCATAGCAAGAGGATTTGAGTATAGGAGCAGCGAGGTTCTACTGCAGTTGTACAGGGTCTTGGTGAGACCACACCTGGAGTATTGCGTACAGTGTTGGTCTCCAAATCTGAGGAAGGACATTATAGCCATAGAGGGAGTGCAGAGAAGGTTCACCAGACTGATTCCTGGGATGTCAGGACTTTCATATGAAGAAAGACTGGATAGACTTGGCTTATACTCGCTAGAATTTAGGAGATTGAGAGGGGATCTTATAGAAACGTACAAGATTCTTATGGGGATGGACAGGCTAGATGCAGGAAGATTGTTCCCGATGTTGGGGAAGTCCAGGACAAGGGGTCACAGCTTAAGGATAAGGGGGAAATCCTTTAAGACCGAGATGAGGAAAAACTTTTTCACACAGAGAGTGGTGAATCTCTGGAACTCTCTGCCACAGAGGGTAGTTGAGGCCAGTTCATTGGCTATATTTAAGAGGGAATTAGATGTGGCCCTTGTGGCTAAAGGGATCAGGGGGTATGGAGAGAAGGCAGGTACGGGATACTGAGTTGGATGATCAGCCATGATCGTATTGAATGGCGGTGCAGGCTCGAAGGGCCGAATGGCCTACTCCTGCACCTAATTTCTATGTATCTATGTATGTATTACCTTTTTGGTAATCCTGCACCAGAACTCCCAAGTCCTTTTGCACCTCCGATTTCTGGATTCTCACCCCATTTAGAAATTAGTCTACGCCTTTTTTCCCCATTCATCTTTCTCTCAAACTATGTTTTATTCCATCCATTGAACTCCAGTTTTTAAACATCTGTTCATTATTCATTCTGCCATAATTTGTTTCTGGCATCCTTATCCATCTCAATTAGCTCCCATCCCCCACATATGCTGAATCCTCCTTAGTTTAGTTTTAGAGGTGCAGCGTGGAAACTGGCCCTTTGGCCCACCGAGTCCATGCTGATCAACGATCACCCGCACGCTAGTTCTGTGTTATTCTACACGCTCGGGGACAATTCAAAGAAGCCAATTTACATTAGAGCTGCTGCCTCACAGCGCCAGAGACCCGGGTCAGTTTAGTTTATTGTCACGTTTACCGAGGTACAGAGAAAAGTTTTTTGTTGCGTGCTATCCAGTCAGTGGAAAGACAATACATGATTACAGTCGAGCCATTTACAGTGTACAGATGCATGATAAGGGAATAATGTTTAGTGCAAGATAAACCCAGTAAAGTCCGATCAAATATAGACCAAGGGCCATCAAGTTCAAGTTCAAGAGAGTTTATTGTCATGTGTCCCTGATAGGACAATGAAATTCTTGCTTTGCTTCAGCACACAGAACATAGTAGGCATTTACTACAAAACAGATCAGTGTGTCCATATAATATAAATATATACACACATGAATAAATAAAATGATAAAGTGCAAATAACAGATGATTGGTTATTAATAATCAGAGTTTTGTCCGAGCCAGGTTTAATAGCCTGATGGCTGTCGGGTAGTAGCTATTCCTGAACCTGGTTGTTGCAGTCTTCAGGCTCCTGTACCTTCTACCTGAAGGAAGCAGGGAGATGAGTGTGTGGCCAGGATGGTGTGGGTCTTTGATGATACTTCCAGCCTTTTTGAGGCAGCGACTGCGATAAATCCCCTCGATGGAAGGGAGGTCAGAGCCGATGATGGACTGGGCAGTGTTTACTATTTTATGTAGTCTTTTCCTCTCCAGGGCGCTCAAGTTGCCGTACCAAAGCACGATGCAACCGGTCAGCATGCTCTCTACTGTGCACCTGTAGAAGTTAGAGAGAGTCCTCCTTAACACACCGACTCTCCATAGTCTTCTCAGGAGTAGAGGCGCTGATGAGCTTTATTGATGATTGCATTAGTGTTCTCGGACCAGGAAAGATCTTCAGATATGTGCACGCCCAGGAATTTGAAGCTCTTGACCCTTTCAACCATCGACCCGTAGATATAAACGGGGCTGTGGGACCCCATCCTACTCCTTCCAAAGTCCACAATCAGTTCCTTGGTTTGCTGGTGTTGAGGGCCAGGTTATTGTGCTGGCACCATATGGACAGTCGCTCGATATCTCTTTTATACTATGACTCATCCCCATCAGTGATACGTCCCACAACAGTGGTGTCATCAGCGAACTTGATGATGGAGTTCGCACTGTGACCGGCTACGCAGTCATGAGTATAGAGGGAGTACTATCAATGAGGTAGATAGTAGTTCAGCACTGCTCTCTGGTTGGGGTAGGATAGTTCAGTTGCCTGACAACTGCTGGGAAGAAACTGTCCCTGAATCTGTGCGTTTTCACATTTCTATACCTGTTGCCTGATGGGAGAGGGGAAAAGAGGGAGTGGCCAGTATGTGACTTGTCCTTGATTATGCTGATGGCCTTGCCGAGGCTGGGAATGAGTTTGATGCTGAACTCGAGTGCTGTGTGTGTGTATATGGAGTTCGCACGTTCTCCCTGTGACCGTGTGCCTTCTCCTTCGGCTGTGTGTGTGTGTGTGGAGTTTGCATGTTCTCCCTGTGACCGTGTGCCTTTTCCTTCGGCCGTGTGTGTGTGGAGTTCGCACGTTCTCCCTGTGACCATGTGCCTTCTCCTTCGGCTGTGTGTGTGTGTGGAGTTTGCATGTTCTCTCTGTGACCCATCCGGAAAGGCACGGCTTCTCCGGATGGGTGTGCTGATGGATTGTGCTCCCTACTTGCAGGCTCTTTTCAGACACGGACACCAACACGGCTAACAACACCACCGCAGCCGCCAATATGGCCGCCGCTCACACCGACGCTCACACCGCTAATATGGCCGCTTACATCGCCAATATGGCCGATGACACCGCCGCTATGGCCGCTCACACCGCCGATATGGCCGCTCACACCGCCGATATGGCCGCTCACATCGCCAATATGGCCGCTCACACCGCCGCTCACACCGCCGATATTGCCGATGACACCACCTTTATGGCCGATGACACCGCCAATATGGCCGATGACACCGCCAATATGGACGATGACACCGCCGATATGGCCGATGACACCGCCGCTCACACCGCCGATATGGCTGATGACACCGCCAATATGGCCGATGACACCGCCAATATGGACGATGACACCGCCAATATGGACAATGACACCGCCAATATGGCCGATGACACCGCCAATATGGCCGCTCACACCGCCGATATGGCCGCTCACACCGCCGATATGGCTGATGACACCGCCGATATGGCCGATGACACCGCTGCTCACACCGCCAATATGGCCGATGACACCGCCAATATGGCCGCTCACACCGCCAATATGGCCGCTCACACCGCCAATATGGCCGCTCACACCGCCAATATGGCCGATGACACCGCCGCTCACACCGCCAATATGGCCGATGACACCACCAATATGGCCGATGACACCGCCAATATGGCCGATGACACCGCCGATATGGCCGATGACACCGCCGCTCACACCGCCGATATGGCCGATGACACCACCAATATGGCCGATGACACCGCCAATATGGCCGATGACACCGCCGATATGGCCGATGACACCGCTGATATGGCCGATGACACCGCCGCTCACAGCGCCAATATGGCCGATGACACCGCCAATATGGCCGCTCACACCGCCAATATGGCCGATGACACCGCCGCTCACACCGCCAATATGGCCGATGACACCGGCAATATGGCCGATGACACCGCCGATATGGCCGATGACACCGCCGCTCACACCGCCAATATGGCCGATGACACCGCCAATATGGCCGATGACACCGCCAATATGGCCGATGACACCGCCGATATGGCCGATGACACCGCCGATATGCCCGATGACACCGCCGCTCACACCGCCAATATGGCCGTTGACACCGCCAATATGGCCGCTCACACCGCCAATATGGCCGATGACACCGCCGCTCACACCGCCAATATGGCCGATGACACCACCAATATGGCCGATGACACCGCCGATATGGCCGATGACACCGCCGCTCACACCGCCGATATGGCCGATGACACCGCCAATATGGCTGCTCACACCGCCAATATGGCCGATGACACCGCCGCTCACACCGCCAATATGGCCGATGACACCGCCGATATGGCCGATGACACCGCCAATATGGCCGATGACACCGCCGCTCACACCGCCAATATGGCCTGTGACACCGCCAATATGGCCGATGACACCGCCAATATGGCCGATGACACCGCCGATATGGCCGATGACACCGCCGCTCACACCGCCAATATGGCCGATGACACCGCCGCTCACACCGCCAATATGGCCGATGACACCGCCAATATGGCCGATGACACCGCCAATATGGCCGATGACACCGCCGCTCATACCGCCAATATGGCCGATGACACCACCGATATGGCCGATGACACCGCCGCTCACACCGCCAATATGGCCGATGACACCGCCGATATGGCCGATGACACCGCCGCTCACACCGCCAATATGGCCGATGACACCGCCGCTCACACCGCCAATATGGACGCTCACACCGCCGATATGGCCACTCACACCGCCGCTATGGCCGCTCACACCGCTGATGACACCGCTGCAGACGTGGTTGACGCCACAACTGACGATTCACCTGAGGAGCTGCAAAGAAAGGTAATGGAGACCCTCTGCCTCATGCACGGCATGGTGGCGCAGCAGTAGCATCGGTGGTACCAATATCCTGGCGGGGAGATTTGCAAAGATTTGCAGAAAATTTAAACTAGAACGGGTGGGGGGAGGGACTCAAATAGAGAAAGCTAGGAGACAGTGTGTGAGGCAGGAGGCAGAGAAGGGAAGCACTCAGACCTAATGTAGGGGGAAGGAAGAAAAAGATAATAAACAGAAAATAAGTGTTGGTGGGTTTCTTATATGTGTGAGCAGAGAGACAGAGGGGTGTAAAATGAGGGTAGAAGCAATAGGTAGCAAGGTGAAAAGTAAACGTGGCAGGCAGACAAATCCAGGGCCATAATCAAAAAGGGCCACTTTTCAACATAATTGTATAAGGGATAAGAGCGTTGTAAAAACAAGCCTGAAGGCTTTGTGTCTCAATACAAGGAGCATTCGTAATAAGGTGGATGAGTTGAATGTGCATATAGCTATTAACGCTGGTGGGTGTTGTGTACAGGCCACCTAACAGTAGTAGTGGAATTGGGGATGGTATCAAACAGGAGATTAGAAATGCGTGCAACAAAGGTAAAACATTTATAATGGGTGACTTCAATCTACATATAGATTGGGTGAATCATATTGGCAGGGGTGCTGAGGAAGAGGATTTCTTGGAATGCATGCGGGATAGCTTTCTAAACCAACATGTAGACGAACCAACGAGAGAGCAGGCTATTCTAGACTGGGTATTGAATAATGAGGAAGGGTTAGTTAGCAGTCTTGTTGTGCGTGGCCCCTTGGGCAAGAGTGACCATAATATGGTTGAGTTCTTCATTAGGATGGAGAGTGACATAATTAATTCAGAAACAAGGGTTCTGAACTTAAAGAAAGGTAACTTTGAGGGTATGAGGCGTGAATTGGCCAAGATAGACTGGCAATTGATTCTTAAAGGGTTGACGGTGGATATGCAATGGAAGGCATTTAAAGACTGCATGGATGAACTACAAATCCCAGTTTGGCAAAAGAATAAATCAGGGAAGGTAGTGCATCCGTGGATAACAAGGGAAATCAGGGATAGTATCAAAACAAAAGATGAAGCATACAAATTAGCCAGAAAAGCAGCCTACTAGAGGACTGGGAGAAATTCAGAGTCCAGCAGAGGAGGACAAAGGGCTTAATTAGGAAAGGGAAAATAGATTAAGAAAGAAAACTGGCAGGGAACATAAAAACTGACTGTAAAAGTTGTTATAGATATGTGAAGAGAAAACGATTGGTTAAAAGAAATGTAGGTCCCTTGCCTACAGAAACAGGTGAATTGATCATGGGGAACAAGGACATGGCCGACCAATTGAATAACTACTTTGGTTCTGTCTTCACGTAGGAAGACTTAAATAATCTGCCGGAAATAGCAGGGGACCGGGGGTCAAATGAGATGGAACTGAGTGAAATCCAGGTTAGCCGGGAAGTGGTGTTAGATAAATTGAATGGATTAAAGGCCGATAAATCCCCAGGGCCAGACAGGCTGCATCCTAGAGTACTTAAGGAAGTAGCCCCAGAAATAGCGGATGCAGTAGTGATAATTTTTCAAAACTCTTTAGATTCTGGAGTAGTTTCTGAGGATTGGTGGGTAACTAATGTAACGCCACTTTTTAAAAAGGCAGGGAGAGAGAAAACGGGGAATTACAGACCAGTTAGTCTAACATCGATAGTGGGTAAACTGCTGGAGTCAGTTATTAAAGATGGGATAGCAGCACAATTGAAAAGTGGTGAAATCATTGGACAAAGACAGCATGGATTTATGAAAGGTAAATCATGTCTGACGAATCTTATAGAATTTTTCGAGGATGTAACTAGTAGAGTGGATAAGGGAGAACCAGTGGATGTGTTATATCTGGACTTTCAGAGGGCTTTCGACAAGGTCCCACATAAGAGATTAGTATACAAACTTAAAGCACATGGTATTGGGGGTTCAGTATTGATGTGGATAGAGAACTGGCTGGCAGACAGGAAGCGAAGAGTAGGAGTAAACGGGTCCTTTTCAGAATGGCAGGCGGGTACCGCAAGGCTCAGTGCTGGGACCCCAGCTATTTACAATATATATTAATGATTTGGACGAGGGAATTGAATGCAACATCTCCAAGTTTGCGGATGACACAAAGCTGGGGGGCAGTGTTAGCTGTGAGGGGGATGCTAGGAGGCTGCAAGGTGACTCGGATAGGCTGGGTGAGTGGGCAAATGCATGGCAGATGCAGTATAATGTGGATTAATGTGAAGTTAACCACTTTGGTGGCAAGAACAGGAAAGTAGACTATTAACTGAATGGTGGCCGATAAGAAAAAGGGAGATGCAACGAGACCTGGGTGTCATGGTACACCAGTCCTTGAAAGTAGGCATGCAGGTGCAGCAGGCAGTGAAGAAAGTGAATGATATGTTAGCATTCATAGTAAAAGGATTTGATTATAGGAGCAGGGAGGTTCTACTGCAGTTGTGCAGGGTCTTGGTGAGACCACACCTGGAGTATTGCATACAGTTTTGGTCTCCTATTCTGAGGAAGGACATTCTTGCCATAGAGGGAGTACAGAGAATTTATAAGATTGAGGGGGGATCTTATAGAAACTTACAAAATACAAAAAAGTCGAGAACAAGGGGTCACAGTTTAAGGATAAAGGGGAAATCTTTTAGGACCGAAATGAGAAAAACATTTTTCACACAGAGAGTGGTGAATCTCTGGAATTCTCTGCCACAGAATGTAGTTGAGGCCAGTTCATTGGCTATATTTAAGAGGGAGTTAAATGTGGCCCTTGTGGCTAAAGGGATCAGGGGGTATGGAGAGGAGGTAGGTACAGGATTCTGAGTTGGATGATCAGCCATGATCATATTGAATGGCGGTGCAGGCTCGAAGGGCCAAATGGCCTACTACTGCACGTATTTTCTATGTTTCTATGTGCCTTACTGCACTTGCAGCGCCACAGACCTGGGTTCGATCCCAACAATGGGTACTGTCTGTACAGAGTTTGTACGTTCTCCCCGTGACTTGCGTGGGTTTTCTACCACACTCCAAAGACATACAGGTTTGTAGGTTAATTGGCTTGGTATAAATGTAAATTGTCTCTAGTGTATGTGGGGCAGTGTAATGTGCGGGGATTGCCGGTCGGTGCGGACTCTGTGGGCCGAAGGGCTTACTTCCCTGTTGTGTCTCTAAAACTAAAAAAATGAAAACATAGCCATGAGGAACTGTAGATGCCTGCCTACTTTTTAAAAAAGACGCAAAGTGCTGGAGTAACTCAGCGCGGTGCAAGTGTCCCAGCCTAACGTTTCAAGCACAAAATGTTTTACGACGTGACTGTTCTAACTTTGTGAAAACAAAATGTTTTCCCAGAATACTGCCTGGATTAGAGGTCTTCAGCTACAGGGAGATGGTCGGATAGACGGATTGTTTTCTGTACCACGTCAGATGATGAGAGGAGTCTTGGCAGATGTATATAAAATGATGAGTGGTCCAGATAGGGCAGACTGTCAGAATCTTTCTCCCCCAGGCTGCAAATGTCCAAGACAACACCTATCCACATCCTCCAGAAATGCTGCCTGACCTGCTGAGAGTATAGTTCAGTTTATTATTGTCACGTGTACCGAGGTACAGTGTAAAGCTTTTTTGTTGTGTGCTATCCAGTTAGCAGAAGGACAATACAGGATTACAATCAACCCATCCACAGTGTACAGATATAGGATTAAGGGAATAATGTTTAGTGCAAGGTAAAGTCTGATTTAAGATAGCCTGAGGGATAGTTTAAGAACAAGGGGTAATTCATTTAGGACGGAGATGAGGAAAAACTTTTTCACACAGAGAGTTGAGAGTCTGAGAAATTCTCTGCATCAGATGGTGGTGGAGGCAGGTTCTCTGGATGCTTTCAAGAGAGAGCTGGACAGAGCGCTTAAAAATAGTGGAGTCAAGGGATATGGGGAGAAGGCAGGAACAGGGGTATTGATTGTGGATGATCAGCCATGATCACGGTGCTGGCTCGAGGGGCCGAATGGCCTACTCCTGCACCTATACTCTATTGTCTTCAATGAATAATAATGAATGAATAAAAATGTTATTAGCCAAGTATGTCCACATACAAGGAATTTACATTGGTGCTTGGCTTGCAGGTAACAACAAGATATTCAGTAGACAATTAAAAATAAAACATTCTAATTTAAACATGTGAAAATAAAGTACTGGAGTAAAAAGAGGCTACAGTATTTTAGCTATTGAATAGAGCTACTTTTATGTCTGACTGTGGCAGCTTTGATAGTTCGCAGTCGCCTCGCAGAAGGAAGTGATTCAAAGAGTTTGTGGCCGGAGGTGAGAGCGGCAGAAAACATCTGCCAATGCGGCAGATGGTAGGTGGGGCTGCTCACTGGTTGGTGATAGGATGCTTAGAACGTAGGACAGTACAGCACAGGAACGGGCCTTTCGGCCCACAATGTTTGTGCCGAACATGACGCCAGGCTAAACTCTCATCTGCCTGTACATGATCCATATCCCTCTCTCCCCTCTACTTCCACATGCCCACCTAAAAGCTTCTTAAACACTCCTGTCATATCTGCCTCCACCACCTCCCCAGGTCAGGCATACCAGGCCCCCACCACTGCCCCGCGCATCCCCATTAAACTTTCCCCCACTCTCCTTATAGCGATACCCTCTTGTCTTGGATATTTCCAGCCTGGCGTAAAAAGATTCTGAGTGTCTACCCTAACTGTGCCTCTCATAATTGTATATACTTCTAACTGGTCTCCTCTCAACCTCCGATATTGCAGAAAAAACAATGCAGGTCTATCCAACCTCTCCCTGTAGCTGAAACCCTCGAAATCCAGGCGGCTTTCTGGTAAAACATTTTGTTTACAAAAAGTTAGAACCTTTTCCTCGTAAAACATTTTGTGCTGTGCACGTCTGTCTAACGCATTCTAATGAGGGGTGGACGCAAGGAACTGCAGATGCTCGTTTACATAAAAAGATAAAGTGCTGGAGGAACTCCGCAGTTGCTGGGGGGCCTGGTCTGGAGAAAGGCAGGTTTGTGATCCTTAGTGGAGGTCAGGTAAGTGGAGGAGCTTTGATTGAGTGTGTGGATCCTGAGGAAGGATAAAGTGAAGCTGAGATCTATGGAGTGAGCTGACCTATTCCAGCACTTTGTGGCGCAGCAGTAGAGTTGCTGCAAGTCGTAAATTGTCCCTGGTGTGTAGGATAGTGTGTGGGGATGGCTGGTCGGTGTGGACTCGGTGGGCTGAAGAACCTGTTTCCGCACTGTATCTGTAAAGTCACTCAAATAAGACTTGGCTGCTTTTTAAGCAGTCGTTGTGTTATGCAGAAAAAATACAGTACAAGTGAAGCTTTGCATGTTGCAAGTGCATCACATCAATATTTAGTTTAGTTTACGTTAGAGAAACAGTCCCTTCGTCCCACTGAGTCTGTGCCGACCAGCGATCACCCCATTCATTAGTCCTATGCTACACACTAAGGACAATTTACAGAAGCTAAATAACCAATAACCCTGCACATCTTTGGGATGTGAGAGGAAATGGGATATGACAATAAAACATTACTGACTCTTGAAACCGGAGGAAACCCACGTGTTCACAGGGCGAATGTGCAAACTCCGCAAGGACAGCTCCTGGGGTCAGGATCGAACCCTGGTCTCTGAATCTGTGAGGCAGCAACTAATCTCATGATTTTATACACGTCTATAAGATCACCACTCATCCTATATAGAGGATGGGAGCAGCCTGGATTGATGATAGAACTGAAAAGTTGGATTGGAAATATCTAAATTCCCATCCTTACTGTTTTGTTTTCCAGCCGAATGAATCGTTACCATGCACCCACTCGATGGACAAGGCCTTTCTTCATTTATCCGCACCTTTTTTTGCTTGCCTTGCTGCCTCAACAATCGCAAGGACTACAACGACACCATCTCGGGGACTTCCTGCAGCTCCACAACGTCACTTCCTCAGTACATCAAGGGGAACGATGAAAATGTCATCATCCGCGTCAGCCTCGAGAACGGCCATAGAAATGTGTACGAAAGCATTGTGGTAAGTGCATGGCATTCTTCCACGGCTCAGATACTACTTTATAGCAGAGACACAGCATGGAAACAGGCCCTTCGTCCCACTGATTCTGTGCCGACCAACGATTGGATAGGATGCACTAGTTCTTGCATGCTAGGGACAATTTACTGAAGCCAATTAACCTACAATCCCATATATCTTTGGTGTGGGAGGAAACCGGGGCACTGGTGTTAGTCAGGGTTTATGGGGAGAAGGCAAGAAAATGGTGTTCGGAGGGAGATAAAGATCGGCCATGATTGAGTGGCGGATTAAGCTTGATGGGCCGAATGGCCTAACTCTGCTTCTATGACCGTATGAGCACCCGAAGAAAATCCCATGCGGTCACGGGGAGAACATACAAACTCCCCACAGACAGCACCCACAGTCAGGATGGAACCCGGGTCTCTGGCGGTGTATGGCAGCAGATCTACCATTGCTGCAATATATTTGTGACTTCTGAATAAAACATTTGGAAATGTGAAAAGTTGAAAACACAGGAGCTTGTTTCCGTGCTGTTTAGTTCAAAGTCTACAACAGACGCAAACTTTAATGAGATTCTGGTTTCTCTCATAAGGGGCAAGAGTCAGAGGATATAGAGTGATGCAGTGTAGCCCTTTAGCCCATCTTGCCCACACCGGCCACGTGTCCCACCTGCCTGCATTTGGCCCATATCCCTCCAAACTTGTCATATCCATGTACCTGTCCAATTGCTTCTTAAACATTGCGATTGTCCCTGCCTCAACTTCCTCCTCTGGCAGATCGTTCCATACACCCACCTCAATGTGAGAGGGGAAAGATTTAGAAACATAGAAAATAGGTGCAGTAGTAGGCCATTCGGCCCTTGGAGCCTGCACCATCATTCAATATGATCATGGCTGATCATCCAACTCAGTATCTGCCTTCTCCATACCCCCTGATCCCTTTAGCCACAAGGGCCACATCTAACGCTCTCTTAAATAATGCCAATGAACTAGCC
The DNA here is from genome assembly GCA_038087875.1 of Malacoraja senta. Classification (NCBI taxonomy): domain Eukaryota; kingdom Metazoa; phylum Chordata; class Chondrichthyes; order Rajiformes; family Rajidae; genus Malacoraja; species Malacoraja senta. The sequence goes on along the minus strand of JAXLNO010002678.1, from coordinate 34,200 downwards.
TCAACTACCTTCTGTGGCAGAGAATTCCAGAGATTCACCACTCCCTGTGTGGGACCTGTAATAGGGAACTGAGAGGCAGATTTTTCACACTGAAGGTGGTGGGTGTAGTGGTACAGAAGGCTGAGAGGTGATCATATAGATGTGTATAAAATCATGAGCGGAATAGAAAGAGTGAATGCAGAGGGTGTTTTATCCCGGGAGGGGAATCAAGACCAGAGGACATGGGTTTAAGGTGAGAGGGGCAAGATTTAATAGGAATCTGAGGGGTGTTGGGTTTTGGGTGCGAGCTGCCAGAAGAGGTAGTTGTGGCAGGAACTACACAATATTTAGAAGTCAACTGAACAGGTACATGGATAGAAAATGTTTCGAGGGATATGGGCCAAACGTGGGCAATTTAGGACTGACGTAAAAAATGGGCATCTTGGCCGGTTTGGGCAAGTTGGGTTGAAAGGCCTGTTTCTGTGGTGCATGGTGCTAAGGGTATAATGATTTGAAAGATGCTCTGTATATGATTCCTGGAATGTCCTTGGGGACACTCTTATCTTTCATTGCCTTGGACTCCCTGTAGTTTGAAATGGAAGAGAGAATATAGATCCTAATATCAATTAGGGTTGATTATCTTTTGCCAAACAGGGTGTAAAAGCATCAGAAAGATCAATCTAAATATAAATAATTTAAAATTAATGAGACCTTTGCCTACTGCAGTGGATGTTGTAACTACTTTAGACTTACAGTGTTGGAAACCGGTCCTTTGGCCCACCGAGTCCACGCCGATCATAAATCACCCCGTACACTAGCACTATCCTACACACTAGGGACAATGTACAATTTACAGAAGCCAATTAACCTGCAAACATGCACGTCTTTGGAGTGTGGGAGGAAACCAGGGCACCGGGAGAAAACCCACACGGTCCCAGGGAAAACGTACAAACTCCATGCAAACAGTACCTGTAGTCAGGATTGAACCGGGTCTCAGGTGCTGTAAGGCGGCAGCTTTGTACTGCCCAATTGTTAGCAACCTTATCCGCATCTGTTGCAGACCAATTAAACAATAGAAAGATTTCAACTCCACCCGATTAGTTTCTTTGTAATACAGTCCACTTAAATTCTATTGCCACAGAAGGCTGTAGATAGCAATATTACAAAATTTTGCGATTTTGAAAATCAAGTCTGCAATTTATCCCATCAGATAAAGCATAAAAAGAAGTTTAATTTGACACCTAATTCACTTTCATATCTTCAGTATTAAATAAGTTAAGGCCATTTTCATACTCGGAAATTAGCATCTTGTTCCCTATTGCTTTTCCATTGACAACTCAAAAGCTGTGATCGAGGACAGTCAAAAGCCCATAACTTTCTTAAAAATTAAGAGAACTGAATGAAAATTTCAGTTATTATAGATTGAAGCATTCTGAAACAAATATGAAACAATCTTACTTGGATGACTTGAAATTAAAGCATATAATTAGTTAGTTACCTAATTGTAGCTAATTACAAAATTCAATTACTAGATCTAACCTATCCATTTCTTAAGAAAATTTTAACATTTTTAAATAGCCTAAGTGTCCAAATAACATTCACACAAGAATTCACAATATAACATGATTTTTAAATCTCATTGTCATGAATTTATAGGCCAAATGGAAGGAATTCAATGTTTAATTCCCGTAAATTAATGGGCATTTAAATCATCTTGCGAGTGGGTTTTTATGGAACGTGATCGATTGGATCGATTGGAACGTTGCGGTTGCAGTGAATTTGAACCCCATATCGGGAGGAAAAAGACTGCCGGTTCGTATGGAGCCAAAATCACATTTTCGCCAATTACTTTGGTTTAAAATCATCGTAAGAAGCAAGTTTATATGTAAAATAGACGACTTACTTTATGTTTTGTCCCCTACTTGAGATCTGTCCCGTTGTAGCTGTTGACAGCGTTAGAAGTATCTTTTTATTTTACTCCAGCGATTAAATTGTCCCGCGATTTTTTTTAAAAACTTCCGTGAATGGAAGTCCGGTCGATTGTTCTGCAGCAGCTGGCAGCCTGAGGAAGTTTACCTCTGACAGGCAGGGGAAAACGGCAATTTAAGCCCCCCCCCCTCAAAGGCGCCAAAGTCGCTCACACGGCCAGTGGCAGAACTGCAGCGCCGCTGACGGTAAGTATTGTAACATCACTAACTTAGAGGCCAAGTCAGTGGATATTTTTAAGGCATAGAAACATAGAAACATAGAAAATAGGTGCAGGAGTTGGCCATTCGGCCCTTCGAGCCTGCACCGTCATTTGATATGATCATCTAACTCAGTATCCCATCCCTGCCTTCTCTCCATACTCCCTGATCCCTTTAGCCACAAGGACCACATTTAACTCCCTCTTAAATATAGCCAATGAACTGGCCTCAACTACCATCTGTGGCAGAGAATTCCACAGATTCACCACTCTCTGTGTAAAAAATGAATTCCTCATCTCGGTCCTAAAAGTCTTCCTTCTTATCCTTAAACTGTGACCCCTAGTTCTGGACTTCCCCAACATCGGGAATAATCTTCCTGCATCTAGCCTATCCAACCCCTTAAGAATTTTGTAAGTTTCCATAAGATCCCCCCTCAGTCTTCTGAATTCCAACGTGTACAAGCCGAGTCTATCCAGTCTTTCCTCATATGAAAGTCCTGCCATCCCAGGAATCAGTCTGGTGAATCTTCTCTGTACTCCCTCTATGGCAAGAATGTCTTTCCTCAGATTAGGTAGATAGATTCTTGATTAGTATGGGTGTCAGAGGTTATGGGGAGAGGGCAGGAGAATGGAGTTAGGAGAGAGAGATGATCAGCCATGACTGAATGGCCTAATTCTACTCCTATTCTTATGAACACGGCAGCAGACAGCATCCGTAGTCGGGGTCGAACCCAGGTCTCTGGTGCTGTACGGCAGCAACTCTGCTGCTGCGCCACCGTGACTCCCTACATATCCTTTTTTCTGCCTTGTGGCTCTTTTGAAAGATTACTGGTATATTATCTAGTTACAAACTGAAGCCAAGAACCCTGCAGAGGATCTAGGGATGTCGTCTTGGTTCGCTAATTGAATACCCTTTTTTGCCGATTTTTCAGAGTAAATTGCTTCTACTTTGCAGGAAGCTTAGTTTAATTTATTGTCATGTGTCCAGTAAAAAGCTTTTGTTGTGTGCTAACCAGTCAACAGAAAGACAATACATGATTACAATCGAGCCATCCACAGGGTAAAGAAACATGATAAAGGGAATAAAGTGAATAACGTTTAGTGCAAGATAAAGTTCACTAAAATCCAATTGAAGATAGTCCGATTTAAAAAATATTTACATTAAGACTGGACCCAAATACAGAATTGATTATTTTCGGAGAAAGGGAAGCCTGTTCTGAACTAACTATATTTCAAAGATGTTTCCTAAACTATGGTTTGATAACGGCAAAAAAACATATACTTAAATTCTGGAAAAACGCTCCTATCCCACGTTTAAAATGTGGATCACAAATATGTCGGAAATATTACCTCTCGAGGAAATGAGACGTTCTAGCAGGAAAACAAGAACAATTCTTAACAATATGGTCACCTTTTATTGATTTGCTACAAGTGTAATATGGTGCAGCATAACCCGAGAAAGTTATTGTTTTAGAACTAGGTGATGGGTGTGAATCGATATGAATTAGGCACATTCCTTTCCTTTTTCGTTTAGCTCTACCTTCTTTGGATTTTTTACTTATTTCCTTTCCCATCTTAAGGCCTTCTTCTCTTTGGAGCCTTGGTTTCTTTTCTTTTTTCTTTCTTTATTTTTATTTTTTTCACATTCTCAAGCACGCAGTCTACTTAAACATCAACATTCATTTAACGCCAACTACTGCGGACTACACTTCACTACTAACCTCATTCTTCTCTTCTTTCTCTTTTCTCTTTTTCTATTACAGGTTAAAGTTTAAAAAAAAAGAGAATTTGTACACAAAATGTATTATGTTGCATATCATGATTAAGATGTATGTACAATGCTTCTAATAAAAAAATTAAAAAATAAACAAATAAATAAATTTAAAAAAGAAGATCGTCCGAGCATCTGCAATGAGGAAGCGAGTAGCTCAAGGCCACTCTCTGGTTGTTGGTGGAATGGTTCAGTTGCCTGATAACAGAAAGTGGGATAACATTGAGCTGGTGTGAAAGGGTATTCAATGGATGGTGTGAACTCGATGGTCTGAAGGGCCTGTTTCCATTCTGTATCTCTAAACTTAACTGAAGTAAATACTTTTTCCCTTCCTCTCCAGGTGACCAACGAAGAGAGATCCCCGGTCGTCATCCAGAGAGCCATGGCTAAGCACAATCTGGATGACGATAGGAAGGAATATCATCTTGTCCTGATCGTCTCCAACGACAGAGGTGAGGAATAAAACATAGGTTCCTTGAGGCTGGAAGATGTACAGTCTTCCTCCTAAACTCAATGTGTTGGAGGAGCTCAGCAGATCAGGTGGCACAGTGGTAGAGTTGCTGCCTTACAGCATTAGAGACCCCAGTTCCATCCTGACTCCAGGTGTTGTCTGTACGGAGTTTGTACGTTCTCCCATGACCGCATGAGTTTTCTCCGGGTGCTCCGGTTTCCTCTCACATTGCAAAGACATGCAGGTTTGTAGGTTAATTAGCTTCCATAAAATATTTGTCTATGGTGTGTAGGATAGTGCTAGTGTACAGGTGATCGCTGGTCCGCATGTACTAGGTGGGCCGAAGAGCCTGTTTCCAATCTGTGTATACTAAAATACTGAACAAAACAAAACTAAATTATCTGTGAAGGGAATGGGCAGGCGACATTTCAAGTTGCATCCTTTCATACTGGATATGGAAACCATATACAGCTAGGGTTGAGTCTGAAGAAGGGCCCCAACATAAAACGTCGCCTGTCCATGCCTTCCAATGTGTGGTAGCAGGCACTTCGGCCCTCCATGCCCATGCCGACCAACATGCCCCATCTACACTATTCCCACCTGCCTGCGTTTGGCCCATGGCCCTGTAAACCAATGCTATCCATCCAGCTGTCCATAGGTTTTTAATCATTGTGATAGTTTACTTTAGAGATACAGCATAGAAACCACTGGCCCATTGAGTCCACGCCAACCTTCCTTCACACCACTTCTATGTGATCCCACTTTCTCACCCACACCATACACAATAGTGACCATTTTTACAGAGGCCCATTAACCTACAATTGTAGATGGGATATGAAGGAATCGGGAGCACCCGGAGGAAACTCATGTGGTCACTGGGTGAACATGCAAACTCCACACATACAACACCCGTGGTCAGGAACCCGGGTCTCTGCCACTGTGAGGCAGTGGCTCTGCCTGCTGAGCCTCTGTGCCGTGCTACGGATACAGCACGGAAACAGGCCTTTCAGCCCACCGAATCCACGCTGACCATCGATCACCTGTCCACACTAGTTCCATGTTATCCCACTTTGTCATCCACTTCCTACTCACTAGGGGCAATTTACAGAGACCAATTAAACAATTATTGACATTATAATATTATTGAGTGTAAATCCAAGTGAGGTAAACCCTTTTCTAGTGTGCTGCAAGATTTGAGACGGTATTCAACTAAGCCCCACTCTGAATTCTATAACTTCTACGGTACATACCTTTAGAAAGGTGATGAGGAGGATTTTATTTAGCTAGAGGGTGGTGAATCTGTGGAATTTATTGCCACAGATGACTGAATAGGCCTAGTCAATGGATATTTTTAAAACAGAGATTGCCAGATTCTTGATTAGTGCAGGTGTCAGGGGTTATGAGGAGAAGGCAGGAGAATGGGGTTGAGATGGAAAGATAGATTAGCGATTATTGAAGGGCAGAGTAAACCCGATGGGCCGAATGGCCTAATTCTGCTCCTGTGATTTACAAACCTATTCACTGGATATGTAGCTTTCTATTCACAAAGCAAGACTGCAATGTAAATAAATGTAAAAACAAAGAACTGCAGATGCCGGTTTAATATCAAAGATAGACACAAAGTTCTGGAGTAACACAGCGGGTCAGGCAACATCTCTGGAGAAAATGAATGGGTAACATTTCGGGCCGGGACCCTTCTTGAGACTGAATGTAGGTGGGGTGGGGGGAAGGAAGAGATGAAGAGCTGGAGGTGAGAAAATCAGGAGCCATCAGGGTCGGCCACAAATGAGCTCAGATGGGGTGGTGCCTGGTAGGTCCATTGTTGACTGGCTGAAGGTGTGATCTCAAGAGAAACAATGTAGAGAACTGTGGTAAAATGAGTAGGGAGGAGGAAGGGGGGCAAGGGTGGAGGGGGAGTGGGTGTAAGATGAAGTTAGTTAAAATGAGAAAATTCAATGTTCATAGAGCAGTCCTGAACTATCTACCTCATTGGTGACCCTCGGACTATCCTTGATCGGACTTTGCTTGCTTTTTGGTTAGCATGCAACAAAAAGCTTTTTGCTTTGCCTCGGTACATGTGGCAATAAACTAAACTGTAACATAAAGCTATGTACAAGTTGCCCAAGTGAAATATGAGGTGCTGTTCCTCCAGCTTGCGTTTGGCCTCACTCTGGCAATGAAGGAGACCCAGGACAGAAAGCTCAGTGTGGGTCAGGAATAGGAGTAGGATAAGACAATTCGGCCCATCAAGTCATACTCCGCCATTCAATCATGGTTGATCTACCTCTCCCTCCTCACCCCATTCCCCTGCCTTCTCCCCATAACCCCTGACACCTGTACTAATCAAGAATCTATCTCTGCCTTGTTCATTGACTTGGCCTCAACAGCCTTCAGTGGCAAAGAATTCCACAGATTCACCATCCCCTGACTGAAGAAATGTCTCCTCATCTCCTGCCTAAAAGAACATCCTTTAATTCTGAAGGGGTGTTCAAAGCAGGGATGAAGGTATAAGTTATTTGCCTTCTATCACAGTGGGGAATGTGAGGTTGCCGAAAACAACAAGATGGTCGTGCTGCCTGCACTGGTGAGGACTCGGAGGGAGTGCCGTGTGTGCGGTGATCTCGGTGTTTATCAGGTCATGGTGCCATGTGAACATCCCCGAGTCTGGTGCGAGTGTGGACGGCTTTCTGACTGTTCGGGTGAACAGGGACTGCAGAGAGAGTGGTAGAGGTCCGTACAACTCTGGTCACATTACGGTGAAGGAGCGCGTGAGTGTGTGTGGCCCGAACATTAAACTGATGGCTGTGGATCTCCGCTTATACTGTGTGGCCTGGGGATTCTCACACGCTGCTGTGGTGGGTGTTTATGTTTAATTTTTAAGTAGTTTTGTATCTTGTTGCTTTTTTGGTGTGACTATATAGTAAACCAAATGCCACTGTACCTCGGTACACGTGACAACAAAGGACCATTGAAATGTTTGTCAGGCGGGCGATCACGTGGGCCTCGTAGGCCTAGTGTTCAGTGAAACGGTCGCATAGTCTACGTTTGGAAATGTAGATTGTTTTTTTTCTCTTCTGTCCCCAGCGGTGGTCATTCCAGACGACGGCAATATATACTACGCGGTGGGCTCCTCTACCAACGTTGACGTTATCCTGAAGAAAAAGGAGAGTCGCAGTCAGCTAGGAAACGTATCGGCCAACGGATGCCGAAATGTGATTGTGTAAAAGTGGTCTCAAAATGCTGGTCAGCTTCATATAGAATGGATATTTTGTGTCTACATGTGATCTGTGATCTGTGTCATGGAGGGGCAGTCTCAACTATCTGGAAGGTGACTTTTATAGCTTTTCTGTCCTTTTATTCTGGGATAATGTTGGTATGTTCTGCACAATTCTAACACACACACTCACCCACTCACCCACTCTCTCACCCACTATCTTACCAACTCTCTCACTCACCCACTCACTCTCTCTCACTTACTCACATTCATCCATTCAATCTCACTCATTCTTCACTCACTCACTCTCACTCACACACACACTGACATTCACCCACTCACTCTCTACACACTTCACTCACTCTCACTCACCAGGGTTGCCAGATTGAAATTGTAATTTAAAGCCAAACAACACTGGGGAGAAAAACATAAAAAACCCAAACAACCCAAACTAGAAAAACTACAAAAAAAGGCCAAACAATCCTGCCTCACCAGTACAGCCGTACCTCACCACCTCTCCGGGCCTCGCTGCCTCACCGGGACCGCCGAACCTCTCCGCCTCACCGTGCCTCTCCGTCTCACCGGGCCTTGCTGCCTCACCAGGACCGCCGATCCTCTCTGCCTTACTGGGGCTCACCGCCTCACCGGGCTTCGTCAGCTCAATGGGACCACCTAATCTCTCCGCCTCACAGCCAAACTTCGTTGCCTCACCGGGCCACGCCGCCTCACCAGGACCACCGAAACTCTCCGCCTCACCGGGCCTCACCGGGACAGCCGAACCTCTCTGTCTAATTGCCGAACATTTTCGCCTCACCAGGCCTCGCCAACCCACCGGGCCTCACTGCCTCACTGGGCCTCGCCCCCTCACCGGCACCGCCGAACCTCTCCGCCTAATTGCCGAACATTTTCGCCTCACCGGGACCGCCGAACCTCGCCGCCTCACTGGACATCGTCACCTCACCGTGACCGCTGTACCTCTCCGCCACAATGTACCTCGCCACCTCACCGGTACTGCCGAAACGCTCCGCCTCACCAGGACTGCCAAAGCTCTCCACCTCACCGGGCCTCGCTGCCTCACCGGGCCCACTGTACCTCGCCGCCTCACCGGGACCGCCGTACCTCTCCACCTCACTGGCCCTCGCCATCTCACAGGGACAGCTGAATCTCTCCGTCTCACCAGGCCTCGCCACCTCACCGTGACCGGCGAACCTCTCCGCCTCTCCGGGACCGCCGTACCTCGCCGCCTCTCCGGACCTCGCCGCCTCACCGGCACTGCCAAAGCTCTCCGCCTCACCAGGACTCGTAAAATCACCGGGACCGCTGAACCTCTCCACCTCACCGGGCCTCGCCATCTCACTGGGACTGACGAACCTCTCTGCCTCACTGGGCCTCGCTGCCTCAAGGTGACCACCGAACCTCACCGCCTCAACGTGACCGTTTGTTTTTCAATTGATTTATCTGTATAAAGTTAGGGTCAATCAGTGAGTCAGTCAGATATTCAGTCAGTCAGACGGTCGGTCAATCAATCGGTCAGTCTGTCGGTAGGGCTTGTCGGAAGGCCGATGGATGATGTGGAGGATCGGTCGGGCTGAACGTTGGGGCGGGCCGCTGGTGGGTGGTGAGAGTGGTGACTGACAGACAAGAAAGAAGACCAATCTGCTGATATAACGGTTTTTAAAACCTTCATAACTTTTGTAATCTTCCACCGTTTGGAACAAAACTTGGTGCACGTGGAGGAGAGGAGACCAGTGAGTAAGGTGGCACAAAAATTCTGGCAATAAACGGTACAGTTTTTGCTCAAATCTGAAGAAAGGCAAACCGGAAGTGGTCAAGATGTGAGTTTTAGTAATAGTATAGATAATTAGGTATCAAGGTATTTTTTATTAGTCACATTCACATACACCCAGGTGTAGTGAAGTGAAATGCTTTTTGCCATTATGCAGGACACAAAAAAGAATACAGACATAACACCAAGATAGTCTTAACACTGAACATCCCCCCACAATGGCTCCCACCATGAGGGAAGGCACAAAGTCCAGTCCCCCCACCCCAGTTCACCCATAGTCGGGCCCATTGAGGCCTCCACAGTTGCCTCTACGGAGGCCCGATGTTCCAGGCCGTTCTCGCCGGGTGATGTTGCTCCGGCGTCGGGAGAGTCCTCCCAGCGGCCTGGGAACCCTGGAATGGCCGCTTCCGCACTGGGGGCCGCGGCTTCCGAAGCCAACAAGGCCGCGCCGGTTGGAGCTCCACAACTGGCGATCTCATCTAAAGATCCCAGGGTCCCGGTGTAAAGTTCAGCGCCACCGCCCGCAGCTGGTCGCTCCACAGTCCCGCAGCTCCGCGATGTTTTCCCCAGCGATCCTCAGCTCACCGGAGCTCCAGCGTGGCGACCCGGGCAAGGCATCGCCCGCTCCGCGATAGCGCTCCAGCGCTGTGCCGCCGCTGAAGCCGAGGTTCTGGGCGGTCCCCGACAGGAAACGCCGCTCCAGGCCTGCTGGTAGGCCGTGAGGACGGGTCGAAGCTGCAGCCCGGAGAAAAGCTGCCTCTCCGGCCAGGTAGGGACCCTGAAAGGCAGTTTCCCCCTTCCCCCCCCCACACAAAAAAGTCTAGAACTCCAAACAAACCACTTAACTAACTAAAATAAAAAAATAAAACATGAAAGGACAGACACCTGCAGGCTGGGCAGCCGCACACAGGACAGCGCCCCCTAATTATACATATTATGTATGATTACAGTCATGTTCACGTCATATACATACATATATACATATATATATATACATATATAGTATAATAATATATGGTTTAAATAGACCACAGCACGGAATTAGGCTCCCCATGGTGTAATATGGGCATAGGACACGAGATGGGGCTTACTTTTACAATCTAATTTTCTAATTAGTTTAATTAATTAATGTGCAACTTTTGGCATTGACGAGTTATGACTTCCTTCTCAATTATAGTTTATCTAAATCTGTGCAAAATTTCATGTAGTTCCGAGACATGGGTCATGAAAGTTAAATTCTAGACACATTTCTGAAGCTCGCCCACAGCCTATGTGTGACTTTCATCATACTCTTGAATGTCATTATACTCATCACTGGAGCTCTCCACTTCCCCCACTGCATGCACAGATTTGTTGCCTTTCTTTTCTTTCTTCTGGTTCTTCTGTTGCACCTGCTTTTCCATGCATTGTGATGCAAAATGATTTATCTTATGGCATTTGAAACACTCCTGGCCAGATGTTGGACATTTCTCCTTCTTCCTCTCATGTTTGTGTCCGCAGTATTTACACTGTATGGTTGGCTGGTATCTTGTCCCCTCTTGTCTTACTGCACAGACATCTTGTCGTTGGTCACCTAACAGGACATCAACTCTGGCCTTGGAAAGCCTGGCATGCCTTCACACACTTTTCATCTCCTATGCCTCATATTATTTACCAGTGACATAGGTAAAAAAAGAGAAGAGGTCCTGAAAGGAGAATTTAGGGAGTTAGGAGGGGAGTTAAAGAGAAGGACAGCAAAGGTAACAATCTCGGGATTACTGCCTGTACCACGCGACAGTGAGAGTAGGAATGGAGCGAGGTGGAGGATAAATGCGTGGCTGAAGGACTGGTGCAGAAGGCAGGGATTCAAATTTCTGGATCATTGGGACTTCTTTTGTGGAAGGTTCGACCTGTACAAAAAGGATGGGTTGCACTTGAACCTGAGGGGGACCGATATCCTGGCGGGGAGATCTGCAAAGGCTACTGGGGAGACTTTAAACTAGAATGGTTGGGGGGAGGGACTCAAATAGAGAATGCTATTAGACGGTGTGTGAGGCAGGAGGCAGAGAAGGAAAGCACTCAGACCCAACATGTAGGGGGGAAAGAAGAAAACAATAATAAACAGAGAATAAGAGGTGGTTGGGTTCTTAAATGGGTGAGCAGAGAAACAGAGGGGTGTAAAATGCGGGCGGAAGCAATAGGTAGCAAGGTGAAAGGTAAAAGTGGCAGGCAGACAAATCCAGGGCAAAAATCAAAAAGAGCCACTTTTCAACATAATTGTATAAGGGGTAAGAGCGTTGTAAAAACAAGCCTGAAGGCTTTGTGTCTCAATGCAAGGAGCATTCGTAATAAGGTGGATGAGTTGAACGTGCAGATAGCAATTAATGATTATGATATAGTTGGGATCACGGAGACATGGCTCCAAGGTGACCAAGGCTGGGAGCTGAACATCCAGGGATATTCAATATTCAGGAGGGATAGAGAGAAAGGAAAAGGAGGTGGGGTAGCGTTGCTGGTTAGAGAGGAGATTAACGCAGTGGAAAGGAAGGACATTAGCTTGGAGGATGTGGAATCGGTATGGGTAGAGCTGCGAAACACTAAGGGGCAGAAAACGCTGGTGGGTGTTGTGTACAGGCCACCTAGCAGTAGTAGTGAAGTTGGGGATGGCATCAAACAGGAAATTAGAAATGCGTGCAACAAAGGCAAAACAGTTATAATGGGTGACTTCAATCTACATATAGATTGGGTGAATCAAATTGGCAGGGGTGCTGAGGAAGAGGATTTCTTGGAATGTATGAGGGATAGTTATCTAAACCAACATGTAGAGGAACCAACGAGAGAGCAGGCTATTCTAGACTGGGTATTGAGTAATGAGGAAGGGTTAGTTAGCAGACTTGTTGTGCGTGCCCCCTTGGGCAAGAGTGCTCATAATATGGTTGAGTTCTTCATTAGGATGGAGAGTGACATTGTTAATTCAGAAACAACGGTTCTGAACTTAAAGAAAGGTAACTTTGAGGGTATGAGACGTGAATTGGCCAAGATTGACTGGCAATTAGTTCTACAAGGGTTGACGGTGGATATGCAATGGAAGGCATTTAAAGACTGCATGGATGAACTACAAAAATTGTTCATCCCAGTTTGGCAAAAGAATAAATCAAGGAAGGTAGTGCATCCGTGGATAACAAGGGAAATCAGGGATAGTATCAAAGCAAAAGATGATGCGTACAAATTAGACAGAAAAAGCAGCATACCAGAGGACTGGGAGAAATTCAGAGACCAGCAGAGGAGGACAAAGGGCTTAATTAGGAAAGGGAAAATAGATTATGAAAGGAAACTGGCAGGGAACATAAAAACTGACTGCAAAAGTTTTTATAGATATGTGAAGAGAAAGAGATTAGTTAAATCAAATGTAGGTCCCTTGCAGTCAGAAACAGGTGAATTGATCATGGGGAACAAGGATATGGCAGACCAATTGAATAACTACTTTGGTTCCGTCTTCACTAAGGAAGACATAAATAATCTGCCGGAAATAGCAGGGGGCCGCGGGTCAAAGGAGATGGAGGAACTGAGTGAAATCCAGGTTAGTCGAGAAGTGGTGTTGGGTAAATTGAATGGATTAAAGGCCGATAAATCACCAGGGCCAGATAGGCTGCATCCCAGAGTACTTAAGGAAGTAGCTCCAGAAATAGTGGATGCATTAGTGATAATTTTTCAAAACTCTTTAGTTTCTGGAGTAGTTCCTGAGGATTGGAGGGTAGCAAACGTAACCCCACTTTTTAAGAAGGGAGGGAGAGAGAAAACGGGGAATTACAGACCAGTTAGTCTAACATCGGTAGTGGGGAAACTGCTAGAGTCAGTTATTAAAGATGGGATAGCAGCACATTTGGAAAGTGGTGAAATCATTGGACAAAGTCAGCATGGATTTACGAAAGGTAAATCGTGTCTGACGAATCTTATAGAATTTTTCGAGGATGTAACTAGTAGAGTGGATAGGGGAGAACCAGTGGATGTGTTGTATCTGGACTTTCAGAAGGCTTTCGACAAGGTACCACATAAGAGATTAGGATACAAACTTAAATCACACGGTATTGGGGGTTCAGTATTGATGTGGATAGAGAACTGGCTGGCAAACAGGAAGCAAAGAGTAGGAGTAAACGGGTCCTTTTCACAATGGCAGGCAGTGACTAGTGGGGTACCGCAAGGCTCAGTGCTGGGACCCCAGCTATTTACAATTTATATTAATGATCTGGACGAGGGAATTGAAAGCAACATCTCCAAGTTTGCGGATGACACTAAGCTGGGGGGCAGTGTTAGCTGTGAGGAGGATGCTAGGAGACTGCAAGGTGACTTGGATAGGCTGGGTGAGTGGGCAAATGTTTGGCAGATGCAGTATAATGTGGATAAATGTGAGGTTATCCACTTTGGTAGCAAAAACGGGAAGGCAGACTATTATCTAAATGGTGGCCGATTAGGAAATGGGGAGATGCAGCGAGACCTGGGTGTCATGGTACACCAGTCATTGAAAGTAGGCATGCAGGTGCAGCAGGCAGTGAAGAAAGCGAATGGTATGTTGGCCTTCATAGCAAGAGGATTTGAGTATAGGAGCAGGGAGGTTCTACTGCAGTTGTACAGGGTCTTGGTGAGACCACACCTGGAGTATTGCGTACAGTTTTGGTCTCCAAATCTGAGGAAGGACATTATAGCCATAGAGGGAGTGCAGAGAAGGTTCACCAGACTGATTCCTGGGATGTCAGGACTTTCATATGAAGAAAGACTGGATAGACTTGGCTTATACTCGCTAGAATTTAGGAGATTGAGAGGGGATCTTATAGAAACGTACAAAATTCTTATGGGGTTGGACAGGCTAGATGCAGGAAGATTGTTCCCGATGTTGGGGAAGTCCAGGACAAGGGGTCACAGCTTAAGGATAAGGGGGAAATCCTTTAAGACCGAGATGAGGAAAAACTTTTTCACACAGAGAGTGGTGAATCTCTGGAACTCTCTGCCACAGAGGGTAGTTGAGGCCAGTTCATTGGCTATATTTAAGAGGGAATTAGATGTGGCCCTTGTGGCTAAAGGGATCAGGGGGTATGGAGAGAAGGCAGGTACGGGATACTGAGTTGGATGATCAGCCATGATCGTATTGAATGGCGGTGCAGGCTCGAAGGGCCGAATGGCCTACTCCTGCACCTATTTTCTATGTATCTATGTATCTGTGTATTATGCTATCACTTATCAGTGAATCCTTCAACTCTCTGAAATTGCAATGAGCTGCCAAGAGCTTCAGTTCTGTTTAGAACAAATGTTTCCCCTCGTGGCTCCTTGTAAAGAATCAATACCTGTCGATGGTCTCGTTCCTCACGGGTTAGCAATGCTGTCCAAAAGCATCGAGAGCCTGCACTAGCGTCACTTCTTGTACGTTGCCATCCGGTGTCCGTGTCCCTCGCGGTTTTATCGTTTGGTATAGCTCTCTCCCTTGTGGTCCAACTAGGTACATGAGCATTTTCCTCTTTATCTTATCATCCTTCCCTGTCATGCTCAAATCAACATAGAGCTCAAACTCGTCCCTCCATTGTCTCCACTCCATTGGCAGGTCCATTATTTATCCGCATTCAGACTTCTTCAGAGATTCTTCCATCTTCTAGAAGTAAGCATCATTTGGTTATTGGTCTTATTAAAACATTGTTTCTAGTTTGGAATCGTACCGTGTGCACCAAACCCAAAACATCAGGCATAATACCGTATATTGTCCAAAACACAAAGCCCAAAGTTTGACAGCATGAAACTTTTTCCTCCATGTCCAATCAACTCATGGATATGTTGTAACAATGATGTTGAAGTGTGAAAATCATTCGAGAGAATAATAGGATTTTTAGCAATAACGTTCACTGTGATGTTTTGTTTAATTTCTGGATCATTAGCAGAGGTTTCAAATCCCAGCTCATGTTTTGGCCATTCTCTGTCTGGCTTACAGAGAAACTCTGGTCCATTGATCCATCTCTTATTGCTTAAGAAGCGGTCTGCTGTCAGTCCTCTGGAAGCTTCATCCGCAGGATTTTCTTTTGTGTTAAAATATTTCCATTAATGATACATCAGTAGCTCCCAATGCTCTTTCCATTGCCAAATTGTCTTTGTCCAAATCTAACTCTCTGGTCTCTTTGGCTCTATCATCTGGTAGAATGCTTCCAATACAACGCGACTGATGCTGATCCACTTGGAAAGCATGAATCCTCCCTTATTGCAGAGGGAAGTCAGATGTTTTACCATTTGAATTGCTTCCTGCTCAGTAGACATGGATTTTAAACAATCACCCACATAGAAATGATTCTTCAAAGTGGTTATCATTCCACTGTAAAATGAACTTTGTGGTCCTCTGCGGTCTTCTTTGATGGAAAGTTCACACAACTTGGTGATGACACTGCTCCAAAGAGATGTACCTTCATCTGGTATTCAACAAGAACTTGCTGTACATCCCCTTCAGGCCACCATACGAATCGCAGGTAGTCAATGTGTTTTTCTGATACATTGACGATGAAACATCACTCTGATATCAGCCATCAAAGCAATTGGTTCTTATCTGAATTTAATGAGAACTCCAATGAGTGAGTTTGTAAGGTCTGGACCTTACAGTAGTTGACAGTTAAGTGATGTTCCTTTGAAGACTGCAGCCCAGTCAAAGACCATCCTCAAAGTCCCTTTCTTCGAGTGATACACCCCATGGTGCGGAATGTATCATAGCTCTCCATCACTTCGATTCAGTTGGTTTGTTGGTACCAGTTCGGCATAATCTTTGTCAATCATATCCTTTTGGAAAGATGTATATTCCTCATGAAATTTCATATTCTTGCCAAACTTACGTTTCAAATTTAGGATGCGTTGCTCTGCCATATGACGATTATTTGGCAGACTAGCACTTTCTTGTTTGAAAAGAAAGTCCAAACAATAGTGTCCGTCCATTATCTTTACTGAGTAGTTCATAATATCCAAGAACTTTAACTCTTCCCTGGACATTTCTTCAGATTCCTTACTAGTTCTTTCATTGAAGTCATGATTGTATTGCTTGATCAATAGCTTTTCTAATTTACCAGTAGATATTTGATTAACAGCAGCGGCAGGATAGTTCTTCTGGTTTCCGCTTTCATTGTTCCTTCTCAAGGAGCCATAGATAACCCATCCTAGTAGGGTTTTCACAGCAAACGGTCCATCACCTTGGCTCCTCACAATCTGTATCGGTTCCAATGCCTTCAATGCATTCGTTCCGATACGTAGGTCAATATCAGAATCTATTTTAGATATTTTGACATCCTTCAAGTAAGGCCATTGTCTCAAGTCCTCATGTCTGGGTATATTTTGATGACCAATAGGCATGGTTTCATGTGTAAACACTTCAGATATTGGTATAAAATTATCTTCATCCAGACTAGACATTTCCCTACTTGTAATGTAATGATTAACGGACTCCTTCTCTTCATTCATGGTATGCAATCGAATCTTAATCTCCTCTCCTGTGATGTCCAGCCTTCTCATCAAGGCTTCTATGCAGAAGGTAGCCGAACTTCCGTGATCTACAAATGCATATGTTTGCAACACTGTATTCGTCTTGCTATTCCTTACCTGTACTTGTAAAACAGAGAAGATACAGGCTTCTACCCCGGCCCCAATATGAGCAGTTACTTGAGGTGAGGTGACAGCATCACTAGTAGCTGGCTTCTCCTGTTCTATTTGCTTCGGCCTGCTTTATCTCACAACTTTTCTCTCAGCCGTCTGGGCAGTTTTAGAATGATGGCTCTAGTATTACTAACAAGATTCACCTGCCCCATGTGGTTGAGATTTTTCATCGGTCTACACCAACCTCTAAGAAATTGTGCAAAATCAATGCCTCCACATCTTCTGGCTTGATATCTTTCCAAGCGTAGGCCTTCTCCATGTATACGTTAGGAAGCCTCTGTTCAAAGTAACATGAGCAAATTTGCAGATGACACAAAGCTGGATGGCAGTGTGAACTGTAAGGAGGATGCTATGAGAATGCAGGATGATTTGGACAGGTTGGGGGAGTGGACAGATGCATGGCAGATGAAGTTTAATGTGGATAAATGTGAGGTTATCCACCTTGGTATCAAAAACAGGAAGGCAGATAACTATATAAATGGTGTCAAGTTGGGAAAAGGGGAAGTACAATGGGATCTAGGGGTCCTTGTTCATCAGTCTATGAAAGTAAGCATGCAGGTACAGCAGGCAGTGAAGAAAGCGAATGGCATGTTGTCCTTTATAACAAGAGGAGTCAAATATAGGAGCAAAGAGGTCCTTCTGCAGTTGTACAGAGTCCTAGTGATACCACACCTGGAGTATTGTGTGCAGTTTTGGTCCCCTAATTTGAGGAAGGGCTTTCTTGCTATTGAGGGAATGCAACGTAGGTTTACAAGGATGGCGGGACTGTCATATGCTGAGAGAATGGAGCGGCTGGGCTTGTATACTCTGGAGTTTAGAAGGATGAGACGGGATCTTATTGAAACATATAAGATTGTTAACGGTTTGGACATGCTAGAGGCAGGAAACATGTTCCCGATGTTGGGGGAGTCCAGAACCAGGGTCACAGATTAAGAATAAGGGGTAAACCATTTAGAACGGAGATGAGTAAACATTTTTTCTCACAGAAAGTTGTGAGTGTGGAATTCTCTGCCTCAAAGGGCAGTGGAGGCCGGTTCTCTGGA
Organism: Malacoraja senta; assembly: GCA_038087875.1. Classification (NCBI taxonomy): domain Eukaryota; kingdom Metazoa; phylum Chordata; class Chondrichthyes; order Rajiformes; family Rajidae; genus Malacoraja; species Malacoraja senta. Next base: position 16,124 of record JAXLNO010002678.1, on the reverse strand, counting down.
TACTTTCAAGAGAGAGCTAGATAGGTCTCTTAAAGATAGCGTAGTCAGGAAAAATGGGGAGAAGGCAGGAACGGGGTACGGATTGAGGATGATCAGCAATGATCATATTGAATGGCGGTGCTCGCACGGGGCCGAATGGTCAATTCCTCCACCAATTGTCTATTGTCTATCACCATAACGCTCTTCAAGTAACCTTCTTGCCTCTTAATAGCCTTGGCTGTTAGGCTTATCTTGACAACTTTGTACAAGTACCTTAGCACTTCCGCTTGTATAATATGCCAGAAATCATAAGCGCTCTTTTTCATCAGTAATTTTCATTTCTACTACTTCTTCAAATGCCATTATGAAAGCTTCATACCGCAAAGAATCAACATTATATGTAGGAATTTCTATTGGTGATAGGGTGAAAGAGAGATTTTGTTTAGCTATGAGCTTGTTGAATTCAACTTGCTCCTCCGCCAATTCATGTAATCCATCTTGAGATTCTTGGCTTGTCGCAAATGAATGATAAACAGGTCTCTGATAATAATACTGGCTTGCACGAGCCTGTGTATCAGGCCTCGGAATAGCGAGCGTACCGAGCTGTTGGTTTGTCCCAAGCCCCTACAGATGCCCCATAAGTAGTTTCCTTCGGTCTAGCACCCAGTTGCTGAGATGAAGTTTGTCCATCTTTTGGCCATGTGCTAGTTCTGAGTCACGAGGCCGGATATACTCTGGCTGCAGATTTGATTTAGCTGTTGTTTCCTTTTGAGCTGTTCCTCTTCTCAAATAAGAGTTCATCGCATCAGATGCTTTCGAGCTGCATCTTGAACCCTGTTTATGATTAATCCACACTAACACACATGGTAAAAGATCAGTCTTTATTCCATAAGTAAGCAGGAACATTTAAACTGCCAGCCATTCTCATTCAGCTCAGCGTAGCTTGTGAGAGAAAGAGCGAGCGTAAACTGACCTTGCTAGTGTAAAGCTGTGTAGTACCGTAATACCATGTAATGGGTGGCATGCACATATTATTATCTGAATGGTGGCCGATTAGGAAAAGGGGAGATGCAATGAGACCTGGGTGGCATGGTACACCAGTCATTGAAAGTAGGCATGCAGGTGCAGCAGGCAGTGAAGAAAGCGAATGGTATGTTAGCATTCATATCAAAAGGATTTGAGTATAGGAGCAGGGAGGTTCTACTGCAGTTGTACAGGGCCTTGGTGAGATCACACCTGGAGTATTGCGTACAGTTTTGGTCTCCTAATCTGAGGAAAGACATTCTTGCCATAGAGGGAGTACAGAGAAGGTTCACCAGACTGATTCCTGGGCTGTCAGGACTTTCATATGAAGAAGGACTGGATAGACCCGGCTTGTACTCGCTAGAATTTAGAAGACTGAGGGGGATCTTATAGAAACTTACAAAATTCTTAAGGGGTTGGACAGGCTAGATGCAGGAAAATTGTTCCCGATGTTGGGGAAGTCCAGAACAAGGGGTCACAGTTTAAGGATAAGGGGGAAATCTTTTAGGACCGAGATGTGTAAAACATTTTTCACACAGAGAGTGGTGAATCTCTGGAATTCTCTGCCACAGAAGGTAGTTGAGGCCTGTTCATTGGCTATATTTAAGAGGGAGTTAGATGTGGCCCTTGTGGCTAAAAGGATCAGGTGGTATGGAGAGAAGGGAGGTACAGGATACTGAGTTGGATGATCAGCCATGATCATATTGAATAGCGGTGCAGGCTCGAAGGGCCGAATAGTCTACTCCTGCACTTATTTTCTATGTTTCTATATGTGTAGTGGAGATTATAAATGGCATGGATTAATAAGGGTTAATCTCCATCCTTCCTCTTAAAGAAGCAAAGCATATATAGAGTGCTTAGTGGAGCATATTGTAAAACACCAGTATAAGGTGTGAGCATTTATCATCTTACATGTACATGCTTGTGTATATGTGAGCACATAATATGAGACGGGCCATGCACAATTCAAGTATACCCGGTGAATGTTCCAATCAGCGTGTTTGGCTTGCAGACACAACCTGCACGTGTACGGTAGTATCCCTCGTGCACCTCATCCTTCTCTGAAGGAGCAAGTCCCTTATGGGGTGAAAGCAGAGGAGAAGACACAGATGGAGATGGGGGCAGTGGGGAAGGCAGGGATGGTGATGGCACCGGCAGAGGAATCGCTGGAGTGGCGTTGGCGGAGCGTGAGGAAAGACCGGTAGGCTGGTCCGGGTAAGGACGTGCCGGGAGAACCAGTGGATGTGTTATATCTGGACTTTCAGAAGGCTTTCGACAAGGTCCCACATAAGAGATTAGTATGCAAACTTCAAGCACACGGTATTGGGGGTTCAGTATTGATGTGGATAGAGAACTGGCTGGCTGACAGGAAGCAAAGAGGAGTAAACGGGTCCTTCTCAGAATGGCAGGCAATGACTAGTGGGGTACCACAAGGCTCGGTGCTGGGACCCCAGCTATTTACAATATATATTAATGATTTGGACGAGGGAATTGAATGCAACATCTCCAAGTTTGCAGATGACATGAAGCTGGGGGGCAGTGTTAGCTGTGAGGAGGATGCTAGGAGGCTGCAAGGTGACTTGGATAGGTTGGGTGAGTGGGCAAATGCATGGCATATGCAGTATAATGTGGATAAATGTGAGGTTATCCACTTTGGTGGCAAAAACAGGAAAGCAGACTATTATCTGAATGGCGGCCGATTAGGAAAAGGGGAGATGCAACGAGACCTGGGTGTCATGTTACACCAGTCATTGAAAGTAGGCAAAGTGTTTAAGAAGGAACTGCAGATGCTGGGAAATCGAAGGTACACAAAAATGCTGTAGAAACTCAACGTTGCCTATTTCCTTCGCTCCATAGATGCTGCTGCACCCGCTGAGTTTCTCCAGCATTTTTGTGTACCATTGAAAGTAGGCATGCAGGTGCAGCAGGCAGTGAAGAAAGCAAATGTTATGTTAGCATTCATAGCAAAAGGATTTGAGTATAGGAGCACGGAGGTTCTACTGCAGTTGTACAGGGTCTTGATGAGACCACACCTGGAATATTGCGTACAGTTTTGGTCTCCTAATCTGAGGAAAGACATTCTTGCCATAGAGGGAGTACAGAGAAGGTTCACCAGACTGATTCCTGGGATGTCAGGACTTTCATATGAAGAAACACTGGATAAACTCGGCTTGTACTCGCAAGAATTTAGAAGATTGAGGGGGGATTTTATAGAAACTTACAAAATTCTTTAGGGGCTGGACAGGCTAGATGCAGGAAGATTGTTCCCGATGTTGGGGAAGTCCAGAACAAGGGGTCACAGTTTAAGGATAACTGCCTTATGTCCTTTCATTATAATGCCATCTTGAATGACCAGTTCATCGTGGACAGGGTAGAATGGGTGGACAGCCTGCGGCCGGTGGTGCTGATTGTCTGGCCAGCCGTAGTGGCCAGCGATTGTAGCGTTTCGTCTGCAGCTTTGTGCCACTAGGATGTCTAAGTCCACAGATGGAAGGCAAGAGACCATCATAACCATGTACCCCTCTTGCTCATCATCAGACAGGTGGTTTTCGCACGTTGGGTGAGGTGCCCATGAGAGGGTGTCAGCTAAGTGCATGTCCTTACTGCGTTTGTAGGTTAGTCTGATGCCATATCTCTGTAGTGCCATCATCATGCGTTGTAAACTCGTTGGTGCCGTGTGCCGTTTACTGAGGATACTGACCAGGGGCTGGTGATCGGTTTCAACTGTGATCGGGTTGCCAAAGATAAACTCCTTGAATTGCTTGCAGGCAAAAGTTACTGCGAGTAGCTCCTTCCCAGTTTGAACGTAGCTACGTCATGGTGCGGGAGACATAGGGAACTGGTCTGTAACCCTTCCCGTCGTCTTGTAGGCAAGTGCTGCCCAGTCCATACTGGGAGGCATCACTGGTGAGGGTAACGGGTAACTCGGCATCAAAGTATGTGAGGGTTGGAGCGCAAGACATTAGTTGTTTGCGGGTTTCAAATGCTGGTGCTGGTGCTGGTGCCAGGACCAGTGTGTATGATTGTGGGTCAGTTGTCACAGTGGGGCTGACAGCTCGCTGAAGTTTGGGATTAATTTTCCCAGGTAGTTTACCGTGCCTAGAAATCGTTGTAGAGCAGTCACATCCCACCCATAAGTGCTGCCATTTCGTTGATGGCAATGGTTTTAGATGGGTCTGGCCTGAGTCCGTTGTTGGTAAACACGTGTCCCACATAAGTCACTTCCTCGACCCGAAACCTGCACTTGAGGGGGTTGAGTTTGAGATTGACTTATCTGGCACGATCCAGGACCTGTTGCGCCCGGCGATCAGGATGTCATCCATGATTATGGTGCACAGGTAGCCAGTAAAGAGTTGTTCCATAGTACATTGGAAAACTTCACTGGCTAAATTGATGCCAAATGGCATTTGTAAGAATCAGTAGCGTCTGTAGGGCGTTGCAAATGTGCTTAACATGGAGGATGCATGGTCTAGCGGTATTTGCCAAAATGAGTTCTTTGCATCTAGGACAGAGAAAACTGTAGCTTTACCCAGGCTGGCTGCGACCTCTTCCACCGTCCGCATCGGGTGGTGTGGTCATTTGATGGCAGTGTTTAAGTCTTTACGGTTAATACAAATCCTTATTTCGTCTTTGTTCTTCTTGACTGCTGCGACCATGGTGGAGACCCAGGAGGAGGGGTCATTGACAGGGGCTATCACACCCAGTGTTTCCATTCTGTCAAGTTCAGCTTTGACACGGACCTTCATTTCGTGCGGGATTCAGTGAGGAGAACGAACGACAGGTATGACTTCCTTGTCGGTTACAATGCTGTATTCTGTGGGAATCTTGCCCAGCTGGTTATCACAAATGTCTTTGTATTATTCGAATAGTTGTTGGGTGGGACTTTGAGAGGTAGACAGCTGGTACACAGTTTTGCCGAAGGAGACTAAGTTCATATCGCGGCATGCATCAATGCCCAGAAGGAGCGGCACTTCCCCACTAACAAGAAGTCAAGAAGAGAGTTTATTGTCATAGAAACATAGAAAATAGGTGCAGGAGCCTGCACTGCTATTCAATATGATCATGGGCTGACCCAGATAGGACAATGAAATTCTTGCTTGTTGCAGCGCAACAGAATATTGTTGGCATAAATGCAGATCAGATCAGTGTGTTCATATACCATAGAATATACACACATAAATAAGCAGATAAAGTGCAATAGGCTGTTATAGTTCAGAGCCTGTTTGAAGTTGTGTTTAATAGTCTGATGGCTGTGGGGAAGCAGCTGTTCCTGAACCTGGATGTTGCAGATTTCTGGCTCCTGTACCTTCTACCTGATGGCAGCGGAGAGATGAGTGAGTGGCCAGGATGGTGTGGGGTCCTTGATGATGCTGGCAGCCTTTTTGAGGCAGCGACTGCGATAGATGCCCTCGATGGTGGGGAGGTCAGAGCCGATGATGGACTGGGCAGTGTTTACTACTTTTTGCAGCCTCTTCAGCTCCTTGAAGCTCAGGTTGCCGTACCAAGCCAACAATGAAGAAATCCACATTGTAAACCTGAGATTTCAGATGGCATTGTAATGTGACCTCACTAACCGGTTGCAACTCCCCCCCCATAAATGGATGTAACTTGGAGTTTGTTTTCATGACAGTTTCGTTGTTGTGAATCCTTTGGAAGTCCGATAAAGACATGACATTCCATCTTTGCAGCAACTTTGGTATTGTTGACACTGAGCATTGTCATGGATTCACTGTTTGTGGATGATGAGTCGGGTACACAGGAATGTATGATTTGCCTGTCTTCCTGCAGGTGCTCCGGTCGTGGTTCTGCTGGAACTGCTGTTTCAGTCAGTGCCTCATGGCAAATTGTGAGCTCGAGCGCATAGAGAGATTGTTGTGACCAAAGATTATAGAGGAGCAAGATAGACCACTCCTCCGAAATCCAATGGGCTGACGTGTCATACGTAACGGAACGTCACGGCCGCCATTTGTTTAAGCCAAACGCGACTTCCGCTATGCCTCCCGCTGTGCACTCGCTCTATCATCCTTGGTGTAATCAGTGTTGTAGGGAACAGTGTTTGATATAGCGCATCTATCACCTCACATACTTTAGTTAATTTTATTGGAAATGTTTTCCCCCTGTTCCCCCATTTCCCTCCCATCTTTCCTCCCCAGCCGCCACCTTTGCGTAGTTTCCCTTGCATTGTATTGTGCAGCTTCTATTGTATTGTTTTAACACACACTGTGCACAAAATTAACTTTAACTTATATATATATTTATTTGAATGTGTGTTTGTGTGTGCCTGTGTGTGAGAGGCAAGTTAAGGGCCTGTCCCCACTAGCATGCAATTGCATGCGTCTAGCACGACCAAACGTGGTCGCTTGAAAATTCTTGCACTGTCCGAACATCCCGCGCGACAACGGCCTGTCGGCCCGCATGCACATTGAGGGCGTACGCAGCGTCTCGACGGGCGTACACAGCGTCTCGATGTCGTACGCAGCGTCTTGACGGCGTACGCCTAACGCGTGGCGTTGTGCGAGAGTTGTTTTTTAAATATGCTATATAAATAAAAGTGACTTAACTTGACATATTTCTCTAGTTTCTTTCTTCAGATTTCCTCTAATTTCTTTAGCAACCTTTTTCTTTCAATCTGTGTGTGTATATATATATTTGTGTGTGTGTGTGTATATCACAATATATATATGTACAAAAATATATATACTGTATATATATATATATATATATATCACAATATATGTGTATATACATATACATACACATACATATTTGTATGCACACACATACAGTGGCTTGCAAAAGTATTCATACCCCTTGAACTTTTCCACATTTTGTCACGTTACAACCACAAAGGTAAATGTATTTTATTGGGATTTTATGTGATAGACCAACACAAAGTGGCGCATAATTGTGAAGTGGAAGGAAAATGATACATGGTTTTAAAATTTTTTTACAAATAAAAAACTGAAAAGTGTGGCGTGCAAAAGTATTCAGCCCCCTTTACTCTGATACCCCTAAATAAAATCCAATGCAACCAATTGCCTTCAGACGTCACGTAATTAGTAAATAGAGTCCACTTGTGTGTAATCTAATCTCAGTATAAATACAGCTGTTCTGTGAAGGCCTCAGAGGTTTGTTAGAGAACATTAGTGAACAAACAGCATCATGAGGCCCAAGGAACACACCAGACAGGTCAGGGATAAAGTTGTGGAGAAGTCTAAAGCAGGGTAAGGTTATAAAAAAATATCCCAAGCTTTGAACATCTCACGGAGCACTGTTCAATCCATCATCCGAAAATGGAAAGAGTATGGCACAACTGCAAACCTACCAAGACATGGCCGTCCACCTAAACTGACAGACTGGGCAAGGAGAGCATTGATCAGAGAAGCAGCAAAGAGGCCCATGGTAACTCTGGAGGAGCTGCAGAGATCCACAGCTCAGGTGGGAGAATTTGTCCACAGGACAACTATTAGTCGTGCACTCCACAAATCGGGCCTTTATGGAAGAGTGGCAAGAAGAAAGTCATTGTTGAAAAAAAGCCATAAGAAGTCCTGTTTGCAGTTTGCCACAAGCCATGTGGGGGACACAGCAAACATGTGGAGGAAGGTGCTCTGGTCAGATGAGACCAAAATTGGAGTTTTTGGCCTAAATGCAAAACGCTATGTGTGGCGGAAAACTAACACTGCACATCACCCTGAACACACCATCCCCACTGTGAAACATGGTGGTGGCAGCATCATGCTGTGGGGATGCTTTTCTTCATCAGGGACAGGGAAGCTGGTCAGAGTTGATGGGAAGATGGATGGAGCCAAATACAGGGCAATCTTGGAAGAAAACCTGTTAGAGTCTGCAAAAGACTTGAGACTGGGGCGGAGGTTCACCTTCCAGCAGGGCAACGACCCTAAACATACAACCAGAGCTACAATGGAATGGTTTAGATCAAAGCATATTCATGTGTTAGAATGGCCCAGAAAGTCCAGACCTAAATCCAATTGAGAATCTCTGGCAAAACTTGAAAATTGCTGTTCACAGACGCTCTCCATCCAATCTGACTGAGCTTGAGTTATTTTGCAAAGAAGAATGGGCAGAAATTTCAGTCTCTAGATGTGCAAAGCTGGTAGAGACATACCCCAAAAGACTTGCAGCTGTAATTGCAGCGAAAGGTGGTTCTACAAAGTATTGACTCAGGGGGGCTGAATACTTTTGCACGCCACACTTTTCAGTTTTTTATTTGTAAAAAAATTTGAAAACCATGTATCATTTTCCTTCCACTTCACAATTATGCACCACTTTGTGTTGGTCTATCACATAAAATCCCAATAAAATACATTTATGTTTGTGATTGTAACGTGACAAAATGTGGAAAAGTTCAAGGGGTATGAAAACCTTTGCAAGCCACTGTATATATATATGCACACACACACATATATATATATATATATATATATATATATATATATAAAATATATATGAAATCCTAATATTGTGAATAAAACATCCATGAACACAATGTCTAAATATTTTTCCATTCTTTCATTCTATATTAGCGTAACACAATGTAGTGCATACATACCTACATATTTAAATTCAGTCGATAAGTTGGTCAAATAATATGGGGACCTTCTTGCTTTTTTTTGAGACATGGATTTTTTAAAGGTGAATGTCTCATAACGACACATTTGTGGGTCAGCCCTATATTGCACTAACCTTCACAATTTCAAATAACTCTAAATTGAACTTTATAAACAATGAAAACACTTGTTATTTCCGTCATTTATGGTAATATTTACATAATTCACATCATTTTGTGCACGACATATACAGGGGGTTGCAGTGTTTTGAAAGTGATGTAAAATTCAACATATTTCACACAATGATAGCCCCACCCCTTGCTTACCCCAAAGAACAAAATTTCCAACATATACAATAATAAATAAATCGTCATTTGCACAATTTTGTGTGGGTAACGGGAGGTTCTCATTCTTGCTCTTGAGTAACCGGCGTTGGGAAAACAGACGTTTCGGCGTGTTCGGGATGTCAAATAGCGTTGGAACTGCATTGCAATTTAGCCTGTCATTGGTCTGCCTGTTGGAAAACTAGTCAAGTTCAGTGTTCAGAACAAAGACAGCAGGTGGTTGACCAGAGTTTGGTGGAGGAGATCGTGTCGACGAGTATTCTGGACCCGCTGTCGACATCTGAAATTACAGAAAATCTCATATTGGATTAACTAAGAAGTAAAAAATGTAGTTATAACTACATATCTGCAGAATGGATGATATATCATTTAAGTGCAATTGTTCAGTTGTGGGGAGAGACCTGTATATTGAAGATGCATTTTGCCACTAACTTAGAAGAGATTATTTAAAACTTCTAATGTAGACCATTTAAAGTATTTTCTTTCTATCCTCTTTTGGACCTAAGACACTAGCAGGACTGCCAACTCACAGGCAGAGACAGACAGAGAGAGAGGGGAGGAAGAGAAAGGCAGATGGGGCAGATACCGAGATAGAGAGAGACAGGGAGAGGAAAGAGAGAGAGAAGGGGCAGAGAGAGACAGGGAGAGAGGGAGAGAGAGATGGAGGGGGCAGAGAGAGAAGGGGAGAGAGAGGAACGATGGAACGTTATAACGCACAGCCGTCCCATTTTGACCGCCGCCGAACCCCGAACCGCACCATTGCACCCTTCATGGCGGCCCAGCGATGTCTCGGCTCTGACAATTCGAGGGATCTAATTGGTAACTACACTAAGAGCAGCCCCAGGTCGCTGCGCTCCCCGACTCGAATCTGAGGTTAAAATCTCGTGATGGGCCTGATGTGTCTCTCTCCCCATCTCTCTCTGCCCCTTCTCTCCCTACGGACCATATTTTGGAGACTCTTGCCGTACAGAAACAAAAACAAAAATGTACAGAAGAACAAAAATTGCTGACTTTATTATTGTGGTAAGTTTAGGTCTATTAAAAAAAATCTAGTGTCTTTCTAATGTACCAACAACCCTAGTTTCCCAATGAGTGTTGATAAGGGAACAAAAAATAACATTTTCCGACAAAATAATGTCGACAGAAAACAATAATATTTCCTCACCTTTCTTTGTTGTTGGGGAACCTGAAGAAAGACAGGTTGAGTTGTCAACATCGGCGATTAGAGCAATTTACACCGAGCTGTAGATGTGGACGCCATGACAGTATGCGGGCAGCCCTATAAAATGCCCTATATAATGGCGTCGACAATCACACACGTCATACTACGCGTTTTTCGCTGAGTGGCGCATCTTGCTCCTCTATAATCTTTGGTTGTGACTGGGCCCTGTTGCCACGAGCGTGGCAGCACCGGATAAAGTGGCCTTTCTTTTTACAGTAGTGGCAAGTTTTGTCATAAGTGGGGCATTGCTCACAGAATTTCGGGTGTGAGCCACAGCAGTTACGACAGTTATGGAGCAGTCCCTGGGTGGGCAGCATCTATGAAAATTCCGAATTCTACTTCGAAGATGTGCCTACGTTCGGCAAATTCGCTGTCGAACATTAAAGGATCTGGTTTACGAAAAGACTCTGCCATAATAAGCGAGCGATGGTTCGTTGTAAAAAAAATAAACTAAAATAAATTCAGGCAACAGGGTCGTAGACATGGCTCAATCCCACTTCTGACACCATGTTTATGATTAATCCACACTAATACATATGGTAAAAGATCAGTCTTTATTCCATAAGTATACAGGAACATTTAAACTGCCAGCCATTTTCATTCAGCTCAGCGTGGCTTGTGTGAGAGAGAGCGAGAGCAAGCTGACCTTGCTAATGTAAAGCTGTGTAGTACCGTAATACCATGTAAACGGTGGCATGCACATATGTGTAGTGGAGATTATAAATGGCATGGATCAATAAGGGTTAATCTACAAACCCTCACTTTTCATTATCTCCTTCATCGATTTGGCAACCGCCAACTTTGTGGCTAGTTCCAGGTGTGCTTTTCGTTACCTTATCTCTTCTTCTTGTCGCCTCATCTCTTCTCTCAGCTGTTCTTCTTGTCGCTCAATCTCATGTTTCTTCTCCAAGGTATTTGATTCTATTGAGAGTGCAGCTAGATCAACTTCAACTTCCATTCGAGCAGAGGCCCTTGATGCTTTACTGGCTATAGAACCAGATTTATGTCCTGATCTTTGTGTAGATACATTTGAAATATTATCTTGTGGTGTAATCACATCTTCCATTCCAGCACCTTGTTGCGTGGCTCCTGTTTCCTGTTTACCAGACTGGCAAGCGAACAAACTTCTTGGCTTCTTTCCAAACTTTAGCAGAACTAAATTTCTCCAGACTCTTCAGAAGCTGTTTGAAGTAAACATTCCAGCTTCTGAATTCAACATAGTAGAATAGTTCTACACAAGATTCTGGGCAGTGGGCAGGTGCTATAAACCTGCACGGGAAGGTAGACGCTCCCGTCCCCATGAGTCTCGGGCAGATGGGGCTCGTCAGCCTGGGAAGGCAGTCCATCTAGGAGAGGGAAAACTCTGATTTAAAACCTCCACTGCCTTGTGGCTATATCCAGTCATGGAAAAGGCTCCAGGAGTAAACCTGGCTGGCCGAGATCTATTTTCTTCAGTTCCTCTTCCAAGGAACCAGTCTTCAGTTCCTCTTCTGGTACTAATTTTCGGGCGTAATCTCTCTCCAGAGATCCAGGCCAATCTGTCCCTCTTCTACCACCTCCTGACTGTAAGGTAGCTTTCGACTCGATATAGTGGCAGATTATTATATTGTTCAAGGATTTGCTCCCTCTAGCCACTAGGAGAAGACACGGGGTGAGGAGATAGCGTCGTTTTACGAATGGGAACTCTCCACGAGACATTCAAAGCCGTAGAAAGATAAATCATCAACACACACTCTCTTGATTAATAGTTTCTTTATTGTCAAAGTAAAACAGTCAGATATTCATCTAAACCTCTTCTTGATAAGTACATTTTAATCTTCGTCAAACTCCAGCATGTGGCTCCGAAACATTAGAAAACGTCTTTGGTGTTGGAAAGCTCTGACCATTGGTCGAAAGCTATACTGTCCCACCATGCTTCCTCCGAACTAAATAAAAACCTACAAGTTTCTTCCAAGAATCCCAGCAGCAAACACGCCTCCGACTACATAATATATCCCACCCACATAATTACAGGCAGACAACATTTAAAGGCAAATTCCATAATTTATGACGCAAAAAATTAAGCCAAACGGCCACTACACTCACTCTCTCACTCACTCTCACTCACTCATCTACTCACACTCACTCACTCACTCACTCACACTCATTCACTCACTCACTCACTCTCACTCACACTCACTCACTCACTCACTCTCACTCACTCACACTCACTCACATTCACTAACACACTCACTCACACTCACTCTCTCACTGTCACACTCACTCACTCTCTCTTACTCTCTTTCTCTGTCTGTCTCTCTCTCTCTCTCTTTCTCTGTCTCTCTCTCTTTCTCTGTCTCTCTCTTTCTCTCTCTCTCTTTCTCTCTCTCTCGGTAACCATGTGCCTATGATCTCCAGTGAGCAAGTGTTCGAAGAAGCTCACAAACAAAGATCTGGAGTTCCTACTCTTTTTTTCCTCTCTCTTCCTTCATCCGGTCCACCTACTGCTGAAACACCAGTAACTAATATGTTCATCAGACACGGACTGCCCCGAACCACCACCTACATGAAAGTTTCAAAATCTCGGCCCTTTCTCTCAGCATTGAGTGCACTAATGTGAAAAGAAAATGTATCTACGGTATTGGACACAGATGTTAAACACAAATTGCCTGCGGTATCAGTGAAACCTTCTGTATACTTTTGTAAATAGTTTTGAATACTCCCTGTTTTTAATTCGTTTTTAAGAAAATAGCTATTATTAATGAATTTCAGTGCATCAATTTGTTTTTTGAAATAAAGTTTTGAGATATTTAACGCACTAGGCTTTGGCGGCTGTTATTTTTCTGCTCTGACCTTAACCGCTGCTCTATGAAACATAGAAACATTGAACAAAGAAATTAGGTGCAGGAGTAGGCCATTCGGCCCTTCGAGCCTGCACCGCCATTCAAAATGATCATGGCTGATCATCCAACTCAGTATCCCGTACCTGCCTTCTCTCCATACCCTCTGATCCCTTTAGCCACAAGGGCCACATCTAACTCCCTCTTAAATATAGCCAATGAACTGGCCTCGACTACCCTCTGTGGCAGAGAGTTCCAGAGATTCACCACTCTCTGTGTGTGAAGAAGGGTCTCGACCCGAAACGTCACCCATTCCTTCTATCCAGAGATGCTGTCTGACCTGCTGAGTTACTCCAGCATTTTATGTCCAGCATCAGCAGTTCTTTGTTTTCATATTCTCCCTTCTACCCGTTCCTCCCCCACTCCCAATTCCTCCATCTACACTGCATCTGCACCCAGGATGAAGTGTTCCAGACCAGGGCATCGGAGAAGTCCACATTCTTTAGGGAACGGGGGTTCCCCTCTTCGATTATAGATGAGGCTCTCACCAGGGTCTCCTCTATATCCCGCAGCTCTGCTCTCACTCCCCACCCCCCTACTCGTAACAAGGACAGAATCCCCCTTGTCCTCACCTTCCACCCTACCAGCCGTCGCATCTGTGCCCCCACCTTCACCTCCTTTCCCCATTTTGTACCAACATTTGATACAGTAACATTTAAATGACGTAGGAAGGAACTACAGATGCTGGTTTACACTGAAGATAGACACAAAAAACAGCGGGTCAGACAACATCTCTGGAGAAAAAGAATAGGTGACATTTTGGGTCCAGATTCTTCTTCGGACTCAAGTCTGTTGCCATCTGTAAAACATCTGTCATGTTTCAATGGTAGACTTCCAAAATATATTGGACATTTGGGCACAATTTCAGAAAGTGTGGTGCGTAAGTCCCGAAATGAAAGCGAGGAGCCAGGTATTTCGGGAGGCACCTTTATTTATGTCCTTATAGATTGTAGGGAAGTCCACGAGAGAAAGATGGCACCCAAACCCTTGCCTTTAAACCTCTGGTTGCCGCCTCTGGACTGAACCATTCCCGTGCCGAGGGGTTTGACAGTTAGGATGGTCCGACCCTTGGGAGCCGCCACAAAAGTTTAGATTAGAGATACAGTGCAGAAACAGTTACAATTACACAAAGTGGCGTTTTCTGTTACAGGATTCTCAGTAGGATTTGCATTAGAGTGCAAGGATTTCTGGCTGCCCATTGCTATGAATCCAGCTGCTTTCCTTGCTGGTTCTGGTTAGACAGATGTTTCCCATAAATAGTCTAATGATGCAAATGAATTGGAGAAGTGAGATTCACAACAAGTCCAGAAATCAGTTTAGCATTTTGATTAATATGTTCTTTTAAACATGATTAGTCGTGGAATGTGCAACTTCTCATGTATGGTCTGTAAACTCTTCCTATATTGTGATCTAATTATGCTTCTAAACTGCTAGCCAAACAGTGTTTAATCCTGATGAACACTGAAATGATCAAAAGATGCTGATGCAAAACGTCGCAAAAGTCATGCTACATACCTTTTAGTTTTGCTTTTAGAGATACAGCGTGCAAACGGGCCCTTCGGCCCACCGAGTCCACGCCGACCAGCGATCACCTGTACACTAGTACTATCCTACACACTAGGGCCAATTTACAGAAGCCAATAATCTGTACATCTTTGGATGCCCATTCTAATGACTTTGCCTGCCCATTCCTTCCACAGATGCTGCCTAACCTGCTGAGTTACTCCAGCACTTTGTGTTTTGCTACAGATTCCAACATCAACATTCCCTGTGTTTCCATTCTATTTTCACTTGGTTCTCAGATACATTAAAACTTTTAAACTTTGGAGATTACTCCACCTTATTTTCTCTTACATCTTCAAGCTTTGTAAAACCAAATAATTAGTTTAGTTGAGTGATACAGCGTGGCAACAGGTCCTTCGGCCCACCGAGTACGCTCCAGCCAATGATCATCCTACACACTAGGGACAATGTACAGAAGCCAATTAACCTACAAACCTCCATGTCTTTGGGATGTGGGAGGAAACCGGAGCACCCGGAGAAAACCCATCCGGTCACGGGGAGAACATACGAACTCCGTAGAGACAGCACCCGTAGTCAGGATCGAACCAGGGTCTGTCGCACCAAAGGTTCTTAATGATAGACACAAAGTGCTGGAGTAACTCAGCCGGTGAGCCAGCATCTCTTGAGAAAATGGATAGGTGACGTTTCACAGAGTGCTCGAGTAACTCAGTGGGTCAGGCAGCATCTCTGGAGAACATGGATAGGTGACGTTTCATAGAGTGCTCGAGTAACTCAGTGGGTCAGGCAACATCTGTGGAGAACATGGATAGGTGACGTTTCGGATCAGGACCCTTCTTCGGACTGATTGTGGATGGGAGGGGGTGGATTGGAAGCAAGAAAGGACCAGGACAAATCAGCACCGGCAACATACCTCAGGCAAGGACAGTACAGAAACATAGAAAATAGGTGCAGGAGTAGGCCATATGGCCCTTTGAGCCAGCACCGCCATTCAATATGATCATGGCTGATCATCCAGAATCAGTACCCCGTTCCTGCTTTCTCCCCATATCCCTTCATTCTGTTAGCTCTTAGAGCTATATCTAACTGAAAGGCTGATTAACTGCTAGGGATGGTGTGAATCTGAGGAATATATTGTGAACTGTGGAACTAGTCAACTGACTTTTAGTGCAAGAAAGGGGTGGGAGGGTGGAGGGGGGGAGGAGAGGAGGAAGGGGAGCATATGAAGTTACCTTAACTCAGAGAATCCAATGTTTACATCACTGGGTAGTGAGTTGTTCCTCCATGTTGTGTACAGCCTCAATCTGGCAAAGGAGGAGGCCCGGGACACATTCCTTAAAGGCACACACATTCTCATCTCGGTCCTAAAAGACTTCCCCCTTAACCTTAAACTGTGACCCCTTGTTCTGGACTTCCACAACATTGGGATCAATCTTCCTGCATCTAGTCTGTCCAACCCCATAAGAATTAAGTAAGTTTCTATAAGATTCCCTCTCAATCTCCTAAATTCTAGCGAGTATGAGCCGAGTCTATCCAGTCTTTCTTCATATGAAAGTCCTGACATCCCAGGAATCAGTCTGGTGAACCT
>JAXLNO010002677.1:51757-139983 GCA_038087875.1 Malacoraja senta | reverse complement strand
AAATGCTGCAAAATCCCATGACCACACTCATTAATATCAAGGAGAAACCCTGCTGTGCTGTCAATGATTATTTCTCAATCAACACAGCCAACGAGTATTATCTAATTATTAATTCCAATAGACTTTGTGGAAGCTTTGCACAAATTGGCTGCTGCATCTCCCTAAATGACAAGAACAATTATACTCAGTGTCTTGGTTACAAAGAGGATTGGGACGTGGAGATCTCAGGCATACCACACCACTGAAAGTTAGCTTCAATAATTTCCAGTTATTGTTACACCTCAACAATTATACATTTCCAGCCCATGTCACACCTTTCCTGTTCCTTTAATGTCTTCACCTTTCACCTGTTCAGCCGGTTAATGAGTGTTGAGTTTCACTGTTTACGGTTCCCGATGTTGGGGGGAGTCCAGAACCAGGGGCCACACAGTTTAAGAATAAGGGGTAAGCCATTTAAAACGGAGACGAGGAAACACTTTTTCTCACAGAGAGTGGTGAGTCTGCGGAATTCTCTGCCTCAGAGGGCGGTGGAGGCCGGTTCTCTGGATGCTTTCAAGAGAGAGCTAGATAGGGCTCTTAAAAATACAGGAGTCAGGGAGGGGATATGGGGAGAAGGCAGGAACGGGGTACTGATTGGGGATGATCAGCCATGATCACATTGAATGGCGGTGCTGGCTCGAAGGGCCAAATGGCCAGCTCCTGCACCTATTGTCTATTGTCTATTGTCTATTATCTGAGGAAGGGTCTCGACCCGAAACGTCACCCAATCCTTCTCTCCAGAGATGCCACCTGACCCGCTGAGTTACTCCAGCATTTTGTGTCTATCTTCGGTTTAAACCACACCTGCAGTTCCTTCCTGCACAACTTGCATTTGGGTTTGTCCCACTGTACGAGTTCATCCAACAGCTCTCCCGAGTAAAAAAAAAAATCAAACTCGTGGTAAGCACGGAGAATGAACGTAGCGGGTACGTCGGAGCTCGGGGACGTCTCTTAGCGGCTCGTAACGCTAACGGCAGGTACTCGGGAAACGCGGTAAGCTCGGGAAGACTCGTGAAGATTTTTCAACATCCGGCCCTTACCGTAAATCTCCAAGTTCGAATCAGGGCAAAACCCGGGAGAACTCTTGAATGAACTCGTACAGTGGGACAGGGCTATTAGGGTTAGGTTAAGACTTGGAGTGGAGTAGTGAATCTTATTACAATTAAAACAACCTATTATCCTAGGGCAGCACAGTGGCGCAGTGATAAGAGTTGCTGCCTCACAGCGTCGGAGATCTGGGTTCCATCCGGACTATGGGTGCTGTCTCCACAGAATTCGTATGTTCTCTCTGGGACCTTGTGGGTTTTTCGGGGGCTCTGGTTTCCTCCCACGTTCCAATGTCGCGCATGTTTGTAGGTTAATCAGCATCTGTGAATTGTTCCCTGTGTGTGTAGGATAGAACTAGTGTATGGGGGATTGTTGGTCGGTGTGGGCTCGATGGGCCGAAGGGCCTGTTTCCGTACTGTAGCCCTGAAGTAGGCTCATCTAAAACTACTCATTCCAGGTTGCGACAATTCCTGTTTTCACTCTTCTGGGATGTTATGAGATCTATAACGTAACAATTAATATCTATGACGTTGAGTTTAGACTTTAGAGATACAGCGCGAAATCCGGCCCTTCGGCCCACTGAGTCCACGCCAACCAGCGATCACCCCGTACACTAGCACTATCCCACACACACACTAGGGACAATTTACAATTTTACCCAAGCCAATTGACCTACAAACCTGCGCGTCTTTGGAGTGCGGGAGGAAACCGGAGCACCCGGAGAAAACCCACGCAGGTCACGGGGAGAAGGTACAAACTCCCTACAGACAGCACCCATAGTCAGGATCGAACCAGGGTCTCTGGCGTTGTGAGGCAGCAACTCTACCGCTGCGCCACCCCTGCACGTACTGTACCATACGAACATTATATGTACACTGTAAATGGCTCGATTGAAATCATGTATTGTCTTTCCGCTGACTGGTTAGTTACTCCAGCTTTTTTACGTCTGCAAACCAGCATCTGCAGTTCCTCCGACACATTGCAGCCCTAGATATTCTTACGTTGATTCCTGTAGCATTGCCAGCTATCACAGTGACAGCTTTACAATGCCCCATTCAAGGGATTACGGCTGTCTTCACACTGGGTCTATCTCCAACAGACAAGTTAGATCCTGTGTGAATAATATGAGAAGTTTTCTTACCACCGAACTCTCCATGCACACCATATGTTTCCTGCTTCACCTCCCAAGCAGATGCCACTTATGACGACTTCAAACATCACAAATCAGTTTAAGTGGATTTGAGACGTCTTGGGGGTGAGTGGTAATCCTGGTGAATTCATGCTTCAGGTACCAAGGCGGTTCTTCTTCCAAAGACCTGTCAGACACCAAGACACTAGTCATTCATATCCCCCACCCCCCTTCTCTGCCAAGGTGGTCACACACAACTTGGTTAGAACCCGCCGAGGCCCACTGGGTCTCCCGGTTGCTAAGCATTTAACTCCCCTTCCCATTCCCATAACCCAAGGAAGAAGGTACAGGGACTTGAAAACTGTAACGTCCAGGATCAGGAACAGCATCTTCCTCTCAGCCATGAGGCTATTAAACAATACAACATCAAATAAGTTGTGGACAATCAACTATCATTGTTATTATTATATTACTATTGTTTTTTATGTGTGCGTGTATGTGTGTATATGTGTGTGCGTGTGTGTGTGTATATGTGTGTGTATATGTGTGTGTATGTGTGTGTGTGTGTGTGTGTGTGTGTGTGCGTGTGTGTGTGTGTATATGTGTGTGCATGTGTGTGTGTGTGTATATGTGTGTGTATATGTGTGTGTATATGTGTGTGTATATGTGTGTATATGTGTGTGCGTGTGTGTGTGTGTATATGTGTGTGTATATGTGTGTGTATATGTGTGTGTATATGTGTGTGTATATGTGTGTGTGTGTGTATGTGTGTGTGTGTGTGTGTGTATGTGTATGTGTGTGTATGTGTGTGTGTGTGTGTGTGTGTGTGTGTGTGTGTGTGTGTGTGTGTGTGTATGTATGTGTGTATATGTGTGTGCGTGTGTGTGTGTGCGTGTGTGTGCGTGTGTGTGTGTATGTGTGTATGTGTGTGTGTGTGTGTGTGTGTGTGTGTGTGTGTGTGTGTATGTGTGTATATGTGTGTGCGTGTGTGTGTGTGCGTGTGTGTGTGTGTGTGTGTGTGTGCGTGTGTGTGTGTGCATGTGTGCGTGTGTGCGTGTGTGCGTGTGTGTGTGTGTGTGCGTGTGTGTGTACATTTATCATATTGTTTACAGTGTGCTATGTTTACATATTGAGTTGTGTTGCTGCAAGTAAGAATGTCATTGTTCTATCTGGGACATATGACATTAAAACACATTTAACTGTGTGGACCTCTCTGTCCTGTACCTCCTCCGTTGCCAGAGTGAGGCCACGTGCAAACTGAAGGAACAGCACCTCATGTTCCACTGGGGCAGCTTACAACTGGGCTTATATTCACTGGAATTTAGATGGATGAGAGGGGATCTTATAGAAACATATACAATTTTTAAGGGACTGGACAGGCTAGAGGCAGGAAACATGTTCCCGATGTTGGGGGAGTCCAGAACCAGGGGTCACAGTTGAAGAATAAGGATTAAGAAAGAACTGCAGATGCTGGAAAAATGGAAGGTAGACAAAAATGCTGGAGAAACTCAGCGGGTGAGGCAGCATCATTGGAGAGAAGAAATCGGCGACATTTCGGGTCGAGACAGATTCACCACCCTCTGACGTAAGAAAATCCTCCTCAACGCCCTTTAATTCTGAGGCTGTGCCCTCTGGTCCTAGACTCTCCCACTAGTGGAAACATCCTCTCCACATCCACTCTATCCAGGCCTTTCACGATTCCAAATAGCAGATGGGAGGAGATAATTAATCAGCACATCCATCAATTCCCACTCCATAATTTTGATCTAGAAGTACATTAAACATATGTGTGTGACATTTATCAACTATTACATAGATACAACTCTCTGGGTAGATCCTGAATTCCCCATTGAACGAATCCAGGACGTGGGACATTAATATATAAAAATAATATTCCTTACTGTGTTTAGCTCAACTTGGATTTCACCATCAAGCTTCTGAAGAATCAACGGTCTATTCCGAGGGCCTGGGAGCCGTTATTGTTCAACTCCTGGCGTGAAATGTAAATGACAGCTACAAGAACTTTTGTGAAGAAGAATATTCACCACGGGCGATCAATTTTTATACATGCGATAGATGCTAATAACGGATTGGTTGCTCTTATGAGTGCAAGGTAATTCATGCGCTCCTGGGTGCCTTTGCACTAGTACATCAGAGAGAAGTGCTGGAGGAATGCGGACTGTTCAGCAGTGTTGGCTGATGCTGGCAGACTTGGGCTCATTACAGGGCATTGTGAGCAGTTTAACAAGTGGTTTCTCATGCGCGTTTGCTGATGTATTGTCCAATTAACTCCTCAGATGCACCGCCATTCCCTCTTGCAGGCTAAAGCGGCGCGTTAAGAAAAATCTCAGAGCTCTAACCCTCCTTATCTCATTCTCCGCGTAATTTTGCCTGCCCATCCCAGGCTGTCACGGGAAGAATGACCCACATTGGTTACCGGTTTTCAGTTTAGTGTGCTTTGGAGATACACAGGCTCTTGGGCGGCAAGGTGAAGCAGCGGTAGAGTTGCTGCCTCACAGAGCCAGAGACCAGGGTTCGATCCCAACTACGGGTGCTGTCTGTGCGGAGTTTGCACGTTCTCCCCGTGACCTGCGCGGGTTTTCTCCGAGATTTTCGGTTTCCTCCCACACTCCAAAGACGTGTAGGTTTGTAGGTTATTTGGCTTGGTGGAAATGTAAGGCCCTGTCCCACTTTCACAACCTAATTCACCACCTCTGCCGAGTTTGCCCTTGACTCATACTCGCAGCATGGTCGTCACGAGGTCGTAGGAGGTGGTAGGAGGTCGTAGGTAGGTCGTAGCAGGCCGTGATGCCAGTCGTAGGTACTCGTGGCATCAAGTAGGTCGGGCGTTTTTTTTTAGCCTGATGAAAAATGTCCACGAGTAAAAAAGGTGGTGAATTAGGTCGTGAAAGTGGGACAGGGCCTTACATTTAGAGGGAGTGCAGAGAAGGTTCACCAGACTGATTCCTGGGATGTCAGGACTTTCTTATGAAGAAAGACTGGATAGACTTGGTTTATACTCTCTAGAATTTAGGAGATTGAGAGGGGATCTTATAGAAACTTACAAAATTCTTAAGGGGTTGGACAGGCTAGATGCAGGAAGATTGCTCCCGATGTTGGGGAAGTCCAGGACAAGGGGTCACAGCTTAAGGATAAGGGGGAAATACTTTAAAACCGAGATGAGAAGATCTTTTTTCACACAGAGAGTGGTGAATCTCTGGAACTCTCTGCCACAGAGGGTAGTCGAGGCCAGTTCATTGGCTATATTTAAGAGGGAGCTAGATGTGGCCCTTGTGGCTAAAGGGATCAGAGGGTATGGAGAGAAGGCAGGTACGGGATACTGAGTTGGATGATCAGCCATGATCATATTGAATGGCGGTGCAGGCTCGAAGGGCCGAATGGCCTACTCCTGCACCTAATTTCTATGTTTCTATGTTTCTATGTTTCCCAGCGCCAGAGACCCGGGTTCGATCCTGACTGTCTGTACAGTTTGTACGTTCTCCCCGTGACCTGCGCGGGTTTTCTCCGGATGCTCCGGTTTCCTCCCACACTCCAAAAGACGTGCAGGTTTCCAGGCTAATTGGCTTCGGATAAAAACTGTAAATTGTCTCTAGTGCGTAGGGATCACCGGACGGCATGCACTCGATGGGCCAAAGGGCCTGTTGTCGCGCTGTTTCTCTAAACTAAACTAAATGCTTTCTCAATGAACTGGCCCAGAAGGGACTGGTGTAACAAGTCTAAGCCATGTTATAAATGGGACAATGATAAGCAATTAAAGGGTCAAAGTCTTGAGGGTAGTGAGTAAAACCTATCCAGTGAGGATTTGAAACTGTTTAGGCTCAAGGGTGACCTCTGTCACATTCACAAAGAATACTTAACTCATCAAAATAGCTTCAATTTTGCTAGATTGAAAGATCGAAGGGTTGTTGGACTGGACACGAAATGCTGGAGTAACTCAGCGGGACAGGCAGCATCTCTGGAGAGAAGGGATGGGTGACGTTTTGGGTCGAGACCCTTCATAGCAAAAACGGGAAGGCAGACTATTATCTAAATGGTTTCCGATTAGGAAATGGGGAGATGCAGCGAGACCTGGGTGTCATGGTACACCAGTCATTGAAAGTAGGCATGCAGGTGCAGCAGGCAGTGAAGAAAGCGAATGGTATGTTGGCCTTCATAGCAAGAGGATTTGAGTATAGGAGCAGGGAGGTTCTACTGCAGGTTGTACAGGGTCTTGGTGAGACCACACCTGGAGTATTGCGTACAGTTTTGGTCTCCAAATCTGAGGAAGGACATTATAGCCATAGAGGGAGTGCAGAGAAGGTTCACCAGACTGATTCTTGGGATGTCAGGACTTTCATATGAAGAAAGACTGGATAGACGGCTTATACTCGCTAGAATTTAGGAGATTGAGAGGGGATCTTATAGAAACGTACAAAATTCTTAAGGGGTTGGACAGGCCAGATGCAGGAAGATTGTTCCCGATGTTGGGGAAGTCCAGGACAAGGGGTCACAGCTTAAGGATAAGGGGGAAATCCTTTAAGACCGAGATGAGGAAAAACCTTTTCACACAGAGAGTGGTGAATCTCTGGAACTCTCTGCCACAGAGGGTAGTTGAGGCCAGTTCATTGGCTATATTTAAGAGGGAGTTAGATGTGGCCCTTGTGGCTAAAGGGATCAGGGGGTACGGAGAGAAGGCAGGTACGGGATACTGAGTTGGATGATCAGCCATGATCACATTGAATGGCGGTGCAGGCTCGAAGGGCCGAATGGCCTACTCCTGCACCTATTTTCTATGTTTCTATGTTTCTATGTTTCATCAGACACGAAACGTCTCCCATTCCTTCTCCCCAGAGATGCTGCCTGTCCCGCTGAGTTACTCCAGCATTTCGTGTCTACCTTTGTTTTAAACCAGCATCTGCAGTTCTTTCCTACACATAGATTGAAAGGTCTGTGGCTGATTTTCTCAGGCATGCACAGGGCACCTGGAGTTTCACAGTGGAGTATAGAGTCACTCCCCGATCTATCAGAGGGCTAATGATGTGAGAAGCACATTACAGATTTAAATAACATTTTGATTTCCCACTAAACTACAGATGGAGCAAGTGGACAAAATCGACCTAATGATTGGTAACTGCTTGTGACTTCCATAATTAACAGCATTTTCTTCTCGACATACACAGTGCTGAGGAACTTGTCACAACGTGTTATTCATAACAAAATGGGTTACATTGTCACACTGGTCCACATGGGTTGAGGTCTCATTTATTCGCTTTCATTTTCCTCAATGATATATATATATATATATGTGTGTGTGTGTGTGTGTATGTGTGTGTGTGTGTGTGTGTGTGTGTGTGTGTGGTTGTGTGTGTATGTGTGTGTGTGTGTGTGTGTGTGTGTGTGTGTGTGTGTGTGTGTGTGTGTGTGTGTGTGTGTGTGTGTGTGTTTGTGCGTGTTTATGTGTGCGTGCATGTGTGTATGCATGGTTTTGCCTGTATGTTCATGTGTGTATTTCTGCCTGTATTTCTGCCTGTATGTTTGTGCACTTGTGTTGGTCTATTTGTGTGTGTGTGTACATTTGTGTTTCATGTACTTATGTTAGTCTGTGTGTCTTCATGTCGGCATGGGAGTGTGTTTGTGCACATGTGCATTTGTATTCATGTAAGTTTGTGTATATATATATTTATGTGTGAGTGTGTGTTTGTGTGTGTGGGTGCGTGCATGCATGTGTATGCGTGTGTGTATGCGTGTGTGTGTGTGTGTGTGTGTGTGTGTGCGTGTGTGCGTGTGCGTGCGTGCACGCATTGGTATGTATACGTATGTGTGTGCGTGTGCGTGCGTGTGTGTGTGTATGTGTGTGTGGGTGCGTGCGTGCGTGTGTGCGTGTGTGTGCGTGTTTGTGCGTGCATGGGTGTATATGTGTGTGTGTGCGTGTGTGCGCAGAAGTGTGTGCTTGTGTATGTGCTTGTGTGTGCGTGTGCATGTGTGCGTGCATGTGTGTGCTCGTGTATGTGCGTGTGTGTGCGTGTGCATGTGCGTGTGTGCGCACAAGTGTGTGCTTGTGTATGTGTTGTGTGTGCGTGTGCGTGTGCAAACTCTAAACGTACAGCACCCGAGGTCAGGATCGAACCTGGTTCTCTGGTCATACGATTATGATGCTAGGATTTAACGGTGAGAAGCCACCTCATCTGCTGGGAAGTTAGTTAACGAGGCTGGACTCAAAGCGCTGGAGGAACTCAGTGGGTCGGGCAGCGTCTCTGGAGAACATTAATAGGTGATGTTTTGGGCCGGGTCCCTTCTGCAGACTCACCTACATTGAGTTAGGAAGGCTAGTTGAGGTCTGAGCCAGACCATGAAAGGGTCTGTATAATGTTACCACCTCTCGCACAGCCAACAATGGACCATTGTGGGCTCCACCTTTCCTTGATCATCCTTGCTTTTCTGCATATCTTCCATTCATTTGTCCAAAGTACCATCTATATCTCTCGTTCCCCTTTTCCCCGACTCTGAAGACCCAAAACCTCACCCATTCCTTCTCTCCTGGGATGCTGCCTGGCCCGCTGAGTTACTCCAGCTTTTTGTGTCTGCCGTTGGTTTAAACCAGCGCCTGCAGTTCCTTGCTACTCGTTAAAGGGTGATGTTTGAGGAACTCTTCACACCCAGCACATGTGTGAAAGTCTGCAAGGCCCTGATGTGGGCCAGATTTAGATCCCTGCATGCTGAACATTCCCTCAGGCCAGCTGAGCACCTTGTGTTTCGCAGGAAACAATTAAATCCTGACTGGATAATCTCGGAGCTGGGAGCTTTACTGGTGATGATATGAGCCGACTGCAGTCTGATGCTCTTGGCTCCGAATACAGTCAGACCACAATTTCACCCATCAAGGCCAGTGTCACCATCACTGCTCAGACACACTTTGCCCATCGTATTCTGTATTCCTTCATTATCACCTCATCCCCAGCCAACAATGGACCATTGTGGGCTCCATCTTTCCCGAGACATACATAGATACATAGATACATAGAAAATTGGTGCAGGAGTAGGCCATTCGGCCCTTCGAGCCTGCACCGCCATTCAATATGATCATGGCTGATCATCCAACTCAGTATCCCGTACCTGCCTTCTCTCCATACCCCCTGATCCCTTTAGCCACAAGGGCCACATCTAACTCCCTCTTAAATATAGCCAATGAACTGGCCTCAACTACCCTCTGTGGCAGAGAGTTCCAGAGATTCACCACTCTCTGTGTGAAAAAGTTTTTTCTCATCTCGGTCTTAAAGGATTTCCCCCTTATCCTTAAGCTGTGACCCCTTGTCCTGGACTTCCCCAACATCGGGAACAATCTTCCTGCATCTAGCCTGTCCATACCCATAAGAATTTTGTACGTTTCTATAAGATCCCCTCTCAATCATGTACAGGTTCTGCTTTGTTCTGTACCTTCCACACCTCTAGCTTCCCCCTCCCTGACTCTCAGTCTGAAGAAGGGTCTCGACCCGAAACGTCACCCACTCCTTCTCTCCAGAGATGCTGCCTGTCCCGCTGAGTTACGCCAGCATTTTGTGTCTGTCCTCTTGCCCAAAGTCGTATTCATCAGATAGTTTTAGTTTTACTCATAGAGATACAGCGTAGAAACAGGCCCTTCGGCCCACCGACTCCACGCCAACCAACGGTCACACATACACGAGTTCTATCACAATTTACAGAAGTCAAATAACCTACAAAGCTGCACGTCTTAGGAGTGTGGGAGAAAACCGGAGATCCTGGAGAAAACCCACGCAGGTCACGGGGAGAACGTACAAACTCCATGCAGACAGACAATAGACAATAGACAATAGACAATAGGTGCAGGAGTGGGCCATTCGGCCCTTCGAGCCAGCACTACCATTCAATGTGATCATGGCTGATCATCCCCAATCAGTACCCCGTTCCTGCCTTCTCCCCATATCCCCCTGACTCCACTATCTTTAAGAGCCCTGTCTAACTCTCTCTTGAAAGCATCCAGAGAACCGGCCTCCACCGCCCTCTGAGGCAGAGAATTCCACAGACTCTCTGTGCCACCAGAAAGACGCTACGACTCTTTGGGTGACTGAGGAGACGACTCACGACCGTACAGGCGACATGTCGCGGGGTGAACGAAGCCTGCATGGTCGTGAGTAGTCGCCCAAAGAGTCGTACCTTGTTCTGGTCATATTGAATGGCGGTGCAGGCTCGAAGGGCCGAATGGCCTACTCCTGCACCTATTTTCTATGTATCTATGTATTTATGGTCACCGCTGGATGTTCAACATGGTGAGAATTTTCGGCGATTTGTAACGACCTATGACGGGTGCCGGAAAGTCGCCGAGAAAGTTGCGTAAGTGGGACAGGCCCCATTATACAACTCTGTAGCACATTGCCAATGCGGTATGAGTTTCAAGTCCCACCTTCGAGGGAAGCGTCTGCATGAACAGGGAAAGGAATAATCAGATGGATGGAATTAAAATGACACGGTTTATTTTTGCGGTGGATTGCTCACACCTGCCGCTTGTCAGCGCATGTGGTGGGTGCCCAGCTTTTGTTGACTGGGTCGCGAGCGCTGAGTGGAGATGGATCGTGATTTTAAACACTGATGAATGATTCAGGAGAGGATTGGAGATGAGCAATCACCCCCCTCTGACAGGGTGATCAGGTGTGTGTTAATAGTCGAGATCTCCGATCTTGTGTGAATTGGTGCAGGGAGGAACTGCAGGCGCTGGTTCAAACCGAAGATAGACACAAAGTGCTGGAGAAACTCAGCGGGTGCAGCGGCATCTATGGTGCGAAGGAAATAGGCAACGTTTCGGGCCGAAACCCTTCTTCAGGACAATGACATGGTCCTTGATGGCTGGAAGGGTCGGAAGAAGGGCCTCGACCCAAAACTTCACCCATCCCTTTTTCTCCAGAGATGATGCCTGACCCACTGAGTTACTCCAGCACTTTGTATCAAATTTGGATCGCCTTCCACCAGTGAAACAAGGGAAGCTATTCCACAGGGAGGGAGGTCTCCATTGCCTTCCACCCATCATCCCTCCCCATGTTCGGAAGCTTAGGTAGCTTAGTAAAACCCCTGTCCCACGGTACGAGTTCATTCCAAGAGCTCTCCCGAGTTTGCCCTGATTCGGACTCGGAGATTTACGGTAATGGCCGATCGTCGGTACTCGGGGCTCTCGTGGACATTTTTTCAACGTGTTGAAAAATCTTCACGAGTCTTCCCGTGCTTACCTGCCGTTAGCGAGTCTTCCCGAGTACCTGCCGTTAGCGTTACGAGCCGCTAAGTGACGTCCCCGAGCTCCGACGTACCCGCTACGTTCATTCTCCGCGCTTACCACCAGTTTGATTTTTTTATAACTCGGGAGAGCTCTTGGAATGAACTCGCACCGTGGGACAGGGCTTTAAGTTCGGCATGTCCCCAACAACTCTCACCAACTTCTATAGATGCACCGTAGAAAGCTTTTTATCGGGAGTGATCACGACATGTTCTGGGAGCAGCTTCACCCAAGAGCGCTGTGATTTCCAATTTCAAAGGCAGAATTGCTGGTGACTCAGTGGGACTTCAGAGTGATTCAGGCGAAGGGACGACACATTGGCGCAGCGGTAGAGTTGCAGCCTTACAGCGCCAGTGACCCGGGTTCGAACCTGACTTATGGGCCTGTCCCACTTAGGCGATTTTTTTGGGGGCGACTACAGGCGAATGCCTAAAAACTTTCAACATGTTGAAAAATTTTCGGCAACAGTGGCGACAATTTTTTGCTGTCATAGGTTGTCGTGTGTGTTGTCCTAGGTGTTGTCGCCAGGCGTCTTAGGTGAATTCCATTAAAACTAGCCCCTGGCAGTCGCCTAAAGAGTCGCCTAAGTGGGACATGCCCATATGGGTGCTGTGCGTGCGGAGTTTGCACGTTCTCCCCGTGACCTGCGTGGGGTTTCTCCGGGTGCTCCGGTTTCCCTCCCACACTCCAAAGACGTGCAGATTGGTAGTTTAGACACAAAATGTTGGAGTAACTCGGCGGGACAGGCAGCATCTCTGGATGTTTGTAGGTTAATTGGCTTTGGTAGAAATTGCAAATCGTCCCTAGTGTGTGTGTAGGATAATGCTCGTGTACGGGGTGATCGCTGGTTGGCGCAGAGCTGGTGGGCCACAAGGCCTGTTGGCGCCCTGTATCTGTAAAGTTTAAAATCCAGATCGGAAACCAAATCTGCCTCCACAACAGAGCCGAGATGAAGTGTGGAAGCGTTTCAGAGCCTCTTGTGCTGCTGCCAGAATAACTCACAATAATTCCTCCCACACTCCAAAGGCGTACAGGTTTGTAGGTAAATTGGCCTGGTAAATGTAAAAATAGTGTAGGATAGTGTTAGTGTGCAGGGATCGCTGGTCGGCGCGGACCCGGTGGGACGAAGGGCCTGTTTCCGCGCTGTATCTCTAAAGAGCCATGTCCTGTGGTGGACTATTACCATAATGTGGAAACAGCGAGCGAGGCTTTAACATGTTTCCCCGCCCCGACCATAACCTGCCCCAAAGTGACTGACAAGAAACGGAGGCAGACTTCAATAAAACCGACTGATTCCTTTTCACAGAACCTGCTTGTCACAATTTATTTGAATTCCCTCAGGCAATCACCAATCATTTTCCTTAACAGTACAAAAATCAGTCTGAAAACCCAGGTGTTATCTGCAAGTGGTTCTCAAACAGAAGCCACTCGATCTAACTACACGATCTAACTCCAGGCACCACGCTCCTTTTTCAAATTTTGTTTCCCTCCTGGTGATATTTTCTGATAGCCGGGGGTACGCGGTACGGTGGAGTTGCTGCCTCACGGCGCCAGAGACCCGGGTTCGATCCCGACTACGGGCACTGTCTGTACGGAGTTTGTACCTTCTCCACGTGACCTGCGTGGGTTTTCTTTAGGAGCTCCGGTTTCCTCCCGCACTCCAAAGACGTGCAGGTTTGTTGTACTAGTTTAGTTTAGTTTAGAGATACAGCGTGGAAACAGGCCCTTCGGCCCACCGGGTCCGCGCCGACCAGCGATCCCCGCACATTAACACCATCCTGCACACACTAGGGACAATTTTTACATTTACACCAAGCCAATTAACCTACAAACCTGCACGTCTTTGGAGTGTGGAAGGAAACCGAAGATCTCGGAGAAAACCCACGGGGAGAACGTACAAACTCCGTACAGACAGCACCCGTAGCCGGGATCGAACCGGGGTCTCTGGCGCTGCGAGTGCTCTAAGGCAGCAACTCTACTGCTGCACCACCTGAAAAGTTAACTTGGCTTCCCTCTCCACGGATGCTGCCTGACCCGCTGAGTGCTTCCAGCATTTTGTTGCGGATTTCTAGCGCCTGCAGGTTTTAGATTTCTGACATTAAGGAGGCAGAGGTTATAAAAATAAGATGTGAGGATTTTTCAATCAACATGCCATTGAGCCTATGTGGTGAACAGGCAGTGGTGGACAAGCCAGGACACGGAACAAGGAACTGCAGGTGCAGGAAAATGTGAGCAAAAGACAAAGTGCTGGAGGAACTCAGCAGGTCATAGAGTGATATATATGGATCTTATAGAAACATATAAAATTATATAAGGACTGGACAAGCTAGATGCAGGAAAAATGTCCCCAATATTGGGGGAGTCCAGAACCAGGGGCCACACTTAGAATAAAGGGGAGGCCATTTAAAACTGAGATGAGAAAAACGTTTTCACCCAGAGAGTTGCGAATTTGTGGAATTCCCTGCCACGGAGGGCAGTGGAGGCCAATTCACTGGATTAATTTAAAAGAGAGTTAGATAGAGCTCTAGGGGCTAGCGGAGTCAAGGGATATGGGGAGAAGGCAGGCACGGCTTACTGATTGTGGACGATCAGCCATGATCACAATGAATGGCAGTGCAGGCTCAAAGGGACAAATGGCCTCCTCCTGCACCTATTTTCTATGTTTCTATGATACAGCGTGGAAACAGGCCCTTCGGCCCAACTTACCCACACTGACCAACATGTCCCATCTACACTGGTCCCACCTGCCTGCATTTAGTCCATTATTCCTCCTAACCCCATTCTCCTGCCTTCTCCCCTTAATATCTGACACCCGTACTAGTCAAGATTCTATCTGCCTTAAAAATATCCACTGACGTGGCCTCCACAGCCTTCTGCGGCAGAGAATTCCACAGATTCATCACCCTCTGACTAAAGAAATTCCTCCTCATCTCCTTCCTAAAGGAACGTCCTTTAATTCGGAGGCTGTGACCTCTGGTCCTAGACTCTCCCACTAGTGGAAACATCCTCTCCACATCCACAGGATAGGTCAGGAAGCATCCGGGGGGAGGGATGAACAGACGACACATCAGGTCAGGAGCCTTCTCCAGAGACATGGGCAGAGAAGTTTGGTCGTCAGGTTTACAGGGAGTGGCCCGATCCAGGGACACCAAGGAGTTAAACCGATTTTTAATAACACAATTCCTCCAAATGTCAAAAAATAAATGAACAGACTTGCTCCAGTCACGAGTCACGTTCTAGAGCTGACACAGTTGCCATGGATATTGTTGCAGCTGGATATTAAATGAGAACGTGGAACAGTGCGTTATGAATAAAGACAATGGTGGTAATTTTGATTGTGTGAAAATACAGAGCAAGGGATTGGAAATCATCGCGTCCAGTTGCACATCCCTCCTGATATTTATTTGCGATGCGGTTAATATCAAACAAAATGCATTTATGCTTCAGAGACACAGCGCGGAAACAGGCCCTTCGGCCCACCGAGTCCGCACCGACCAGCGATCACCCAATATACTAGCATTAGCGCTAACCTACACACTAGGGGGACAATTTACAATCTTTACCGAAGCCAAATTAACCTACATACCTGTACGTCTTAAGAGTGTGGGAGGAAACCGGAGCACCCGGAGCAAACCCACGCGGGTCACGGGGAGAACGTACAAACTCCGTACAGACAGCACCCGCAGTCAGGATCGAACCCGGGTCTCTGATACTGTGAGGCAGCAACTCTAATGTTGTGTAGGATAGAACTCGTGTGGGGGGTGATTGATGGTCAGCACAGGCTCCAAAGAAAGGTCTCGTCCCGAAACGTCAACCCATCCCTTCCCTCCAGGGCCGCTGCCTGTCCCTCTGAGTTACTCCAGCTTTTGTTTAAGAAGGAACTGCAGATGCTGGAAAATCGAAGGTAGACAAAAGTGCTGGAGAAACTCAGCGGGTGCAGCAGCATCTATGGAGCGAAGGAAATAGGCAACGTTTCGGGCCGAAACCCTGAAGGAAATAGGCAAAGTTTCGGGCCGAAACCCGGAAGGAAATAGGCAACGTTTCGGGCCGAAACCCTGAAGGAAATAGGCAAAGTTGCGGGCCGAAACCCTGAAGGAAATAGGCAATGTTTCGGGCCGAAACCCTTCTTCAGACAACTCCAGCTTTTTGTGTCTATCTTCCGCCTGTACTGAACTGAACTCGGCTTGTCAGGCACCCAACATCATTGCGATCAGCGGCATTCTGCAGCGAGAGATGAGGCTTAGCGCAAGGAAAGGGGGGGAGGGAGGGGGTGGGATGCCTAGCGTAGTGGGGGCAGAGAGGCGTGGTTGAAGGGGTGGGTTGTACGATGTCAAACTCAATCTCCTGTGTCTGTAATTGTGCTGTAACAGCTTTGCACAAAGCTTGTAATGAAATATTATCGCCCTCAGTCAGCTCTGGGAGGGAAAAGTGGTCCAATTTGTCAAGGGGCCATAGGTCAGGCAGGGGCTTTTATCATCTAATCCTGTGTTTGAGAGCTGGGACCCAGAGCTGCTCACTGCAGAATACAGATAAGTTTCTAAATGACTCGAGCTCTGTCATGACCTCAATGTGTATGCTCAGCGGGGATTCAGGATTTAAATCCTTCCTGCCTGTCAGGCATATAAGTATCTCTCAAACCTCAAACGAGTGATTGGTTGTCAGCGCTCCAGGGGGAAATAGCCACCCACTAAAAGCATCAGCGGGAATATGATAAAACAAGAACAGAAAACCACTGCCGATGCTCAGCGGGTCAGGCAGCCTCCGCGACCGATAAAACACGGAAGCATTTCAGGCTGGCAATGCCAGGCTGGCACGGTGGCGCAGCGGAAGAGTCGCTGCTTTATAGCGTCAGAGACCCGGGTTCTATCCTGACTATGGGTCAAGTCAAGTCAAGTCAAGTGAGTTTATTGTCATGTGTCCCTGATAGGACAATGAAATTCTTGCTTTGCTTCAGCACAACAGAACATAGTAGGCATTGACTACAAAACAGATCAGTGTGTCCATATACCATAATATAAATATATACACACATGAATAATGGGTCCTGTCTATATGGAGTTTGTACGTTCTCCCCGTGACCATGTGGGTGAAAGAGTTAGTTATTAATTGATTGTTGTCATATTTAAGCTTTCCTGTTGTAAAAAGCCAATTGTAATGCATGGTGGGATTTGGACAACTCCCATCGTGACAAGATTTTTTAAAACTTAATTTGAATAGTTCACAGCTCTCTTACAAGTTTATTTAGGTAAGTTGAAGAGGTTAATCAGATAAGAAGGGGCCAGAGGATGCCATTGGGATGACTGGCTTTTGGCAAAGAGTGAAGAAGCAACTCCATATTTGGAGGTGGCTGATGGCTTCTTGTACATTACATCATGCAATTGGTTTTATGTCTGTAGGTATATAAACTCGGGTTTTCTGGTATTTCTGTGTGTGTGCTGCTGGAGATTCAGACGTGAAACTGTTGCCTCTGGGTCTCTAGGTCCACACCCGTCAGACGTTAAATTAAAGCTTTGTATGGTCTTAAGAATTTGTACTTTGTCCATCTTTTTAAGTGAAATTTTACATGGGTTTTCTCCGGGTGCTCCGGTTTCCTCCCACAGTCCAAAGATGTACAGGTTTGTCGGCTAAATGTTTAAGAAGGAACTGCAGATGCTGGAAAATCGAAGGTAGACAAAAGTGCTGGAGAAACTCAGCGGGTGAGGCAGCATCTATGGAGCGAAGGAAATAGGTCTGAAGAAGGGTTTTGACCCGAAACGTCACCCATTTCCTTCGCTCCATAGATGTTGCCTCACCCGCTGAATTTCTCCAGCTTTTTTGGTCTACGTTAAGGTTTGTGGGCTAATTGGCTTCTGTAAATTGTAAATTATCCCTAGTGTGTAGAATAGTGCTAGTGTAGGCTGGCTGGCGCGGGGAGAACGTGCAAACTCCGTACGGACAGCACCCTTAGTCGGGCACAAACCCGAGTCTCTGGTGCCGTGAGGCAGCAAACTATGCTGAGAGAATGGAGAGAACTATGCTGAGCAACATGCTGAGAGAATGGAGCAGCTGGGCTTGTACACTCTGGAGTTTAGAAGGATGAGAGGGCATCTCATTGAAACATATAAGATTGTTAAGGGCTTGGACACGCTAGAGGCAGGAAACATGTTCCCGGTGTTGGGGGAGTCCGGAACCAGGGGCCACACAGTTTAAGAATAAGGAGTAAGCCATTTAGAACGGAGACGAGGAAACACTTTTTCTCACAGAGAGTTGTGAGTCTGTGGAAATCTCTGCCTCAGAGGGCGGTGGAGGCCGGTTCTCTGGATGCTTTCAAGAGAGAGCTAGATAGGGCTCTTAAAGTTAGCGGAGTCAGGGGATATGGGGAGAAGGCAGGAACGGGGTACTGATTGGGGATGATCAGCCATGATCACATTGAATGGCGGTGCTGGCTCGAAGGGCCAAATGGCCTACTCGTGCACCTATTGTCTATTGTCTATTGTCTATAACGCTGGGTCATTATGCTGCCCCTTGGGGGACCTGGATCCATCTGCTCTAACTGTTCAACATGACAAATAAAGGAATCTCTAATCTCTCTCTAATCTCTAAAAGTATCCACAAAAATTATCCCTGCAAATGGGCGGCCGGCACGGTTACGCAGCGGTAGATTTGCTGCCTTACAACGCCGGAGACCCGGGTTCGATCCCGACTACGGGTGCTGTCTGTACGGAGTTTGTACGTTCTCCCCGTGACCCGCGTAGGTTTTCCTCTGAGATTTCCAGTTTCCTCCCACACTCCAAAGACGTACAGGTTTTGTAGGTTAATTGGCTTGGTGTAAGTGTAAATTGCCCCTAGTGTGTGTAGGATAGTGTTAATATGCGGGGATCGCTGGTCGGTGTGGACTCGGGTGGGCCGAAGGGCCCTGTTTCCGCGCTGTATCTCTAAACTAAACCAAACTCTCTGGTCCTGAAGGGGTTACACACAACAGGCTGAGTGACAGAAAGTAATTTTCTGTGATTGTTACTTGTGGTCTGACAGGGATAAGAGCGTTATGTTGTACAGCCAGCCAGGCCAGCCCAGCGCCAGGACTCTCACACACTGTTCTCTTATCTCCACGCAGGCCACAGATATTTAAATGCCTCTCGCGATCCATGCCAACCAGGAGAGGTTTTGTGTTCGTTCTCAGCCTGGCTTTGGTGAGACCACCTTTCATCCTTTCTCTATAATTTCTCCCCACACAATGTGGCCTTTCAGTCTGTCTCCCTCAGCTCACAGGCGGGTGCTGTCAATGGCCATCACGACCGGGCCCAGAGGCAGGGGTGTAGGAAACATAGAAACATAGACAATAGGTGCAGGAGTAGGCCATTCGGCCCTTCGAGCCAGCACCGCCATTCAATATGATCATGGCTGATCATCTAAAATCAGTACCCCGTTCCTGCTTTCTCCCCATATCCCTTGATTCCGTTAGCCCTGAGAGCTAAATCTAACTTATCTCTCTTGAAAGCATCCCCTGAATTGGCCTCCACTGCCTTCTGTGGCAGAAGAACTGCAGATGCTGGTTTACACAAAGATAACCATATAACCATATATAACCATATAACCATAACAGCACGGAAACAGGCCATCTCAGCCCTTCAAGTCCGTGCCGAACATTTTTTTAATTTTTTTTAAATTTTTTTAAATTAAAAATAAATACTTCCCCCTAGTCTCATCTACCTGCACTCAGACCATAACCCTCCATTCCTTTCCCGTCCATATACCCATCCAATCTATTTTTAAAGGATAACATCGAACCTGCCTCCACCACTTCCACTGGAAGCTCATTCCACACAGCTACCACTCTCTGAGTAAAGAAGTTCCCCCTAATGTTCCCCCTAAACTTCTGTCCCTTAATTCTCAAGTCATGTCCCCTTGTTTGAATCTTCCCTACTCTCAATGGGAAAAGCTTATCCACGTCCACTCTGTCTAACCCGCTCATAGACACAAGATAGACACAAAATGCTGGAGTAACTCAGCGGGACAGGCAGCATCTCTGGAGTAAAGGAATGGGTGACGTTTCGGGTCGAGACCCTTCTTCAGACTGAGTTGTACAACATCAGGCGCTGCAAGGCAGCAGGTCCACCTGCTGCAACACTGTGCCTCCTCTTGCTTCATAATGTTACCTGGATGTGTTTCAGTTCAGTTTCAGTTTAGTTTACCGTCCCGTGTACTGAGGTTCCTCCCCGTCGGATTGCAACCTTGTCGTGGTCGGGGAGCTTGTGTGACTCAGTGACCCCTCGAGCTATGCCAGCGGGAAGTTCGTCTCCTGTTAGGGTCTTCCATGCGGGACAGGTCGAAGGGTAGAGGCGAGACCAAGAGGTTGGAGGTTGAGCACAGGGCTAACAAGTCAAGTCAAGTGAGTTTATTGTCATGTGTCCCTGGTAGGACAATGAAATTCTTGCTTTGCTTCAGCACAACAGAACATAGTAGGCATTGACTACAAGGCATTCTATAAATATATACACAATGGTCAATATACTGATAAAAGTGCAAATAACAGTATTGGCTAGTAAAGTTCAGTGTTATGTCCGAGCCAGGTTTAATAGCCTGATGGCTGTGGGGAAGTAGCTATTCCTGAACCTGGTCGTTGCAGTCTTCAGGCTCCTGTACCTTCTACCTGAAGGTAGCGGGGAGATGAGTGTGTGGCCAGGATGGTGTGGGTCCTTGATGATGCTGCCAGCCTTTTTGAGGCAGCGACTGCGATAGATCCCCTCGATGGATGGGAGGTCAGAGCCGATGATGGACTGGGCAGTGTTTACTACTTTTTGTAGTCTTTTCCTCTCCATGGCGCTCAAGTTGCCGAACCAAGCCACGATGCAATCGGTCAGCATGCTCTCTACTGTGCACCTGTAGAAGTTAGAGAGAGTCCTCCTTGACAAACCGACTCTCCATAATCTTCTCAGGAAGTAGAGGCGCTGATGTGCTTTCTTAATAATGGCATCAGTGTTCTCGGACCAGGAAAGATCTTCAGAGATGTGCACGCCCAGGAATTTGAAGCTCTTGACCCTTTCAACCATCGACCCGTTGATATAAACGGGACTGTGGGTCCCCATCCTACTCCTTCCAAAGTCCACAATCAGTCCCTGTCTCGTAAAACAAATATGTTATGGAAACAGCAACTGAAGGAATCAACACTACCTTCGTTGCTGCCCAACATGCCAGGAGGCAGAATAGGCAGTAACTAATAACTGAGGTACAATTAAAAGTTTTTGTTGCGTGCTAACCAGTCAGCAGAAAGATAATACATGATTACAATCCAGCCGTTTAACTTGGGTTACAGTGACGCAGAGGAGAAAGAGGCGAATGAGGTTAGAGTCAAACTCAGACACAAAATGCTGGAGTAACTCAGCGGGACCAGCAGCATCTCTGGTGTGAAGGGATGGGTGACGTTTTGGGTCGAGAACGAAGAAGTCCGAAGAATATTTTTCAATCTGAAGATGGGTCTCGACCCGAAACGTCACCCATTCTTTCTTTCCAGAGATGCTGCCCGTCCCGCTGAGTTACTCCAGCATTTTGTGTCTATCTTCGGTGTAAACCAGCATCTGCAGTTCCTTCCTACACACAAGAGTCAAACTTACTTATTGACATAGCAGTCTCCATCTACACTTCAGGCAGCAGCTTCAGTTCAGTTTAGTTTATTGTTACGTGTACCGAGGTACAGTGAAAAGCTTTTGTTGCGTGCTAGCCAGTCAGCGGAAAGACAATACATGATTACAATCGAGCCATTCACAGTGTACAGATACATGATAAGGGAATAACGTTTAGTGCAAGGTAAAGCCAGCAAAGTCCGATCAAGGATAGTCCGAGGGTCACCAATGAGGTAGATAGTAGTTCAGGACTGCTCTCTGGTTGTGGTGGGATGGTTCCGCTGGTAAACGTGTGAAATATAAACACAGGGATGGATCGGAAGGGCTGAATGGCCTGTTACGATGCTTCACACACCGGTAATACTTTGTAAAACGGGAGTAAACTTTCATCTGTCCAGTGGCAGATGGAAAAAGTATTTGAATAAATAGCATCCAGCTCTTGGAACTGAAACGAATCATTCATTCCGTCTATAACGCTGACAGAGGCGGAAAAAGCATCATTTGATTTCTGAATTCACAGCAATTAAGAATCAGGATCTTTGACAAGCCTGGTGCTGGAGTAATCCTACAGAGAATTATGATAGGATTTATATGTGAAAATGAAGGAACACAACCTATAAATGTGCGGGCTCCTACAATTGTTTTCTGCTTTATAGCAAGAGTGTTTGGAATTGAAGGAAATTCACTTGTTTTTCTCAATCAGATTTATTTTTTCATTGGTGAGAAATCAAATTGAAAATGCGTTTGCGTCTGTGCCAGTCCTCGAGTCATATTCACACCAGGGACAAATTACCTAAAGAGACCCGGGTTTGGATTCACTGGAGGTTGGTCTTGGAGGGGGAGGAAGCTCCTCAAACTGCGGAGCATCCTGGACAATACAGCTCACCCCCTCCATCACGCACTGGTCAACCTGAGGAGCACCTTCAGCAACAGACTGGTTCCACCAAGATGCAGCACAGAACGCCACAGGAGATCCTTCTTCCCTGTGGCTATCAAACTGGACAACTCCTCCCCCTTCTGTCGTGGAGTAGACTGAGACTGAAACTGACTCCCTCCCCAATCTTTCCCTTCTCCCTGTGACTGCATGCGTTTTCTCAAGGGATCAAGAAACCATCTTCGCCTCTTTTACTAGATTTCTCAACGGTCCTTCCATAAGCTAGGATACTGTTCAATTCACCACTACACCACTGTAAACATTGGACAAAGTCTGGGGAACATATGCGCTACTATCAGTCTGTGTAGAGTTTGCACGTTCTCCCTGCTTCTACTTGCGTGTGCCGTGCACAGCCTAAAGTTGTAGGACAACTTGTTCTATGGTGGCCGATTAGGAAATGGGGAGATGCAACGAGACCAGGGTGTCATGGTACACCAGTCATTGAAAGAAGGCATGCAGGTGCAGCAGGCAGTGAAGAAAGCGAATGGTATGTTGGCCTTCATAGCAAGAGGATTTGAGTATAGGAGCAGGGAGGTTCTACTGCAGTTGTACAGGGTCTTGGTGAGACCACACCTGGAGTATTGCGTACAGTTTTGGTCTCCAAATCTGAGGAAGGACATTATAGCCATAGAGGGAGTGCAGAGAAGGTTCACCAGACTGATTCCTGGGATGTCAGGACTTTCATATGAAGAAAGACTGGATAGACTTGGCTTATACTCGCTAGAATTTAGGAGATTGAGAGGGGATCTTATTGAAACTTACAAAATTCTTAAGGGGTTGGACAGGCTAGATGCAGGAAGATTGTTCCCGATGTTGGGGAAGTCCAGGACAAGGGGTCACAGCTTAAGGATAAGGGGGAAATCCTTTAGGACCGAGATGAGGAAAAACTTTTTTCACACAGAGAGTGGTGAATCTCTGGAACTCTCTGCCACAGAGGGTAGTTGAGGCCAGTTCATTGGCTATATTTAAGAGGGAGTTAGATGTGGCCCTTGTGGCTAAAGGGATCAGGGGGTATGGAGAGAAGGCAGGTACAGGATACTGAGTTGGATGATCAGCCATGATCATATTGAATGGCGGTGCAGGCTCGAAGGGCCGAATGGCCTACTCCTGCACCTATTTTCTATGTTTCTATGTATCTATGTATTAGATCTTATTTGATTGTGCACGCCAGGTTGATTGCATTCGTCGAAACAGGGCTGACCATGTGAAGGTTGCAATCTCCCACCCCCGTTCTCCCTGTGACCACGTGGGTTTCCTCTGGGTGCTCTGGTTTCTTCCCACATTCCAAAGACGTGTGGGTTTGTACGTAATTAGCCACTGTAACTTTTCCCCAGTGGTTGCTTGTTGATGTGGAATCGGTGGCCTGAAGGGCCTGTTTTCACACTGCAATGTATGTCTAAACTATAAACTGAACTACAATGCTGAGAACTATATTCTGCACTCTGTATCTTCTCATTTGTCCATTGTACTTGAGTCTGAACTATATCTATCTATGATATATCTGACACAAAGTGCTGGAGTACCTCCGCGGGCCAGCCAGCATCCCTGGAGTAAAAGGATGGGTGATATTTCGGGTCGGGACCCTTCTTCAGTCGTCTGATCTGATCAAATACCTGATTTGTTTGGAGAGCATGCAAAACATAGATTTACACTCTACCTCGGCACACGTGAAAATAAGAAATCTAAGCCTAAACCTAATGGGCCTGTCCCACTGTACGAGCTAATTCAAGAGCTCTCCCGAGTTTCCCCAGATTCGAACTCGGAGATTTATGGTAATAGCCGCTCGTGGGTACTCGGGGCTCTCGTGGACATTTTTCAACATGTTGAAAAATCTTCACGAGTCTTCACGAGCTTACCGCGTTTCCCCGAGTACCTGCCGTTAGCGTTACGAGCCGCTAAGAGATGTCCCCGAGCTACGACGTACCCGCGACGTATATTCTAGGTGCTTACCACGAGTTTGATTTTTTTTTTAAACTCGGGAGAGCTCTTGAATGAGCTCGTGCAGTGGGACAGGCCCTTCAGGAGACCTCAGCTAGTTGAGCAGCGTCTGTGGGGAGAGAAACTGGTCCACATTTCTGGACAGTGACCCTTCCTTAGAACTGACCGCTAAGCTGTCTTTAATACATTTTTTGTTTTATGTTTCGAGGAAACTTCACATTCAGTGGTTTAGTTTAGTGAAACGATGCAGGAACAGGCCCTTCGGCCCACCGAGTCTGTGCCGACCAGCGATCCCCACACTGCCCCACACACACCAGGGACAATTTCACATTTTTACACCAAGCCAATTAACCTACAAACCTGTACGTCTTTGGAGTGTGGGAGGAAACTGAAGATCTGGGAGAAAACGCATGCGGTCACTGTGAGAACGTACAAACTCCGTACAGACAGCACCCGTAGTCAGGATCGAACCCAGGTCTCTGACGCTGTGAGGCAGCAACTCTGCCACCAGAGCCCCAATGTAGATCATAAGGTAATCGGATGGAAGTGTTTAACAGGTTAAAGGAATTCGATGAGTTGCATATAGAGTAACTATTTTGGGGTAATCAAGAAGAAAAGACCATAATCTCCATTTTACTTCCTGGCTATTCAGAAGAAAAAACGGCAGCAATTTTTCACACAAAGGAGTGCTGAGCATCTATTGAAGCTCAAGATTTGGACCGATCATCATCACCAAGGAAACCATTTGTCCTTAGTTATTCGATCAATAGCCTTCCTAATTTTATCTACTTCTGCTTAATCTGTAACATTCTCTCTTCTAACAATCCCAGCTTGTCCAGTCTCACGCTGCTCAATTATCTGAGACCTAGTGTGCTCCTTCTGTACGGAGTTTGTACCTTCTTCCCGTGACCTGCGTGGGGTTCCCTCCGGGTGCTCCGGTTTCCCCCCACACTCCAAAGACGTGCAGGTTTGTAGGTTAATTGGCTTTGGGGTATGTGTAAATTGTCCCTAGTGTGTGTAGGGTATAACAGCATGGAAACAGGCCATCTCGGCCCTTCAAGTCCGTGCCGAACATTTTTTTTTTTTAGTGTGTGGGGATCGCTGGTCGGCGCGGACTTGGTGGGCCAAAGTTTGGTTATTAAAAGTTCAGTTGAGTTTATTGTCACGTGTACCGAGGTACAGTGAAAAGCTTCTGTTGCGTGCTAACCAGTCAGCGGAAAGACAATACATGATTACAATCGAGCCATTTACAGTGTACAGATACATGATAAGGGAATAAATTTTAGTGCAAGGTAAAGCCAGCAAAGTCTGATCAAGGATAGTCTGAGGGTCACCAATGAGGTAGATAGTAGTTCAACACTGCTCTCTGGTTGTGGTAGGATGGTTCAGTTGCCTGATAACAGCTGGGAAGAATCTGTCTCTGAATAGGAAAGGTTTAGTGGGGTATGGGCTAACGCGACTATAGAAACATAGAAACATAGAAAATAGTTGCAGGAGGAGGCCATTCGGCCCTTCGAGCCAGCACCGCCATTCATTGTGATCATGGCTGATCGTCCCCTATCAATAACCCGTGCCTGCCTTCTCCCCATATCCCTTGACTCCACTAGCCCCTAGAGCTCTATCTAACTCTCTCTTAAATCCATCCAGTGACTTGGCCTCCACTGCCCTCTTTGGCAGGGAATTCCATAAATTCACAACTCTCTGGGTGAAAAAGTTTTTTCTCACCTCAGTCTGAAATGGCCTCCCCTTTATTCTAAGACTGTGGCCCCTGGTTCTGGACTCGCCCAACATTGGGAACATTTTTCCTGCATCTAGCTTGTCCTGTCCTTTTATAATTTTATATGTTTCTATAAGATCCCCCTCATCCTTCTAAACTCCAGTGAATACAAGCCTAGTCTTTTCAATCTTTAAGCCTAGTCTTTTCAATCTTTAGCCTATGTGGGACTAGTGTAGATTGGGGCACGTTGGTCGGCATGGGCAAGTTGGGCCGAAGGGCCTGTTTAAATGCTGTTACACTCTATGACTCTGCACGAGCTCATCCTTCCTTGAGTGAAACATCATCTGCCTTTTGCCTGCACGTTACATCAGGCTACTGGTGCCCTGTGCTACTAAGCTGCTTCTCCTAAAAACTGTTTACTGCATTTCCACAAGGCTTAAAATATGTTTATTTATTCCACTTGATGTAACTTATGCTGCGATGTCTTAATAAATCACTGACTGTCTGGATGCAGCCAACATTTTCCAGTCACAGGAGATGTTATTAATGTAGATGCAATGCCAGGCAGCTCTGTAGTCTTAACGCTGATAGTTCAGGGATTGGTTAACAAGAGTTTTTATAAAGAAGGTAAAATATATACTTGAAAAATACACGGTCAATTTGCACAATCCTTTGTTTAATCTATTAAACCTTTTTGAATATGACAGCATTCTGGAAATTAATTAACGCAAAGATGGTTGCCTGAACAATCGTTAATTTGAGGAAGGACATCCTTGTGATTGAGGCAGTGCAGCGTAGGTTCACCAGATTGATCCCTGGGATGGCGGGACTGTCATATGAGGAAAGATTGAAAAGAACAGGCTTGTATTCACTGGAGTTTAGAAGGATGAGGGGGATCTTATAGAAACATATAAAATTATAAAAGGACTGGACAGACTAGATGCAGGAAAAATGTTCCCAATGTTGGGCGAGTCCTGAACCAGGGGCCACAGTCTTAGAATAAAGGGGAGGTCATTTAACACTGAGGTGAGTAAAAACGTTTTCAACCAGAGAGTTGTGAATTTATGGAATTCCCTGCCACAGAGGGCAGTGGAGGCCAAGTCACTGGATGGATTTAAGAGAGAGTTAGATAGAGCTCTAGGGGCTAGTGGAGTCAAGGGATATGGGGAGAAGGCAGGCACGGGTTATTGATTGGGGACGATCAGCCATGATCACAATGAATGGCGGCTGGCTCGAAGGGCCGAATGGCCTCCTCCTGCACCTATTTTCTATGTTTCTATGTTAATAAGAGGGATTTTTTTTTCGAATATAGACACAAAATGCTGGAGTAACTCAGTGGGACAGGCAGCATCTCTGGAGAAAAGGAATGGGTGACGTTTCGGGTCGAGGCCCTTCTTCAGACCCGAAACATCGCCCATTCCAATCCAGAGATGCTGCCTATCCCTCTTAGTTACTCCAGCATTTTGTGTCTATATTCGGTGTAAACCAGCATCTGCAGTTCCTTCCTAAACATTTTTTCCCCCCAGTTTTAGCCTCTAGACGAGCTAAGATGGGGCATCACAGACGAGTTGGGCTGAAGGGCCTGTTTCCCTGCTCCATGACTCTAGGGTATGAAATAAGTTCATATATGATAGGAGAAGAATTAGGCCATCCGGCCATCGTCTACTCCGCCGTTCAATCATGGCTAATCTATCTCTCCCTCCTAACCCAGTTCTCCTGCCTTCTCCCCATAAACCCTGACACCCGTACTAATCAAGAATCTATCTATCTCTGCCTTTAAAATGTCCATTGACATGGCCTCCACAGCCGTCTGTGGCAATGAATTCCACAGATTCACCACCCTCTGACAAAAGAAATTCCTCCCCATCTCCTTCCTGAAGGAACGTCCTTCAATTCTGCGGCTGTGACCTCTGTTCCTAGACTCTCCCACTAGTGGAAACATCCTCTCCACATCCACTCTATCCAGGCCTTTCATTATCCAAGGGACAGACAGTGCCTTTGGTTTCAAATCCTTTATAAATAACTCCACCGCTGTATGTTCAGGTACACACTACTGCCAGCCACCTCAAGGCTCGAACCCACAACATTCTACGTCTGGGCCCACCGAGTCCCAGCAGTAGAGGAATAGATTGGGTAGACGCACACAGTCTCTTGCCCAGAGTAGGGGAATCGAGAAACAGAGGACATAGGTTTAAGGTTTAAGGGAAAGATTTAATAGGAACTTCAGGGGTAACTTTTTCACGCAACGGGCGGTAGGTGTATGGAACGAGCTGCCGGAGGAGGTAGTTGAGGCTGGGTCTATCCTAATGTGTAAGAAACAGTTAGATAGGTACATGGATAGGACAGGTTTGGAGGGAAATGGGCCAAACGCGGGCAGGTGGGACTAGTGTAGATGGGACATGTTGGCCAGTATGGGCAAGTGGGGCCTGTTTCCATGCTATATCTCTCTAAGTGGAGAACTAGCAGGGTTTCTGTCCATCAAATTCTCTCTCCCCGCAGCCTGCGACCAAGAAAAGTCATTTTTTTTTTCTAGAAATGAATCGATTCTGTTTTCTCTTTCAAATAAAAATCTCCTTTTTGAAGAAAATGAGAAAGAAACTCCATTTTTATTTCTGGTGGCTGCGCTGTTGTGTGCGAGCAAGCTAATAACACGGGATCGAAGCAGAACTGGCTCCAGCAAAGAACTATTCAGATTAATATTGATTCGTAACACTGAGCGCACATTGTTGGGGGCTGACCCACATCTAATTTTAAATAACTCCATTAGAATTGATCTTGCTGCGTTCACAGAATCGAAGAATTACATTTGTGTTACACTGTGGACTGAGCCCATGAATCATTGCACATTCATCACCTGCTGCTTAGAAAACTAGAGTGAGGAAATGCTTTTTAATCAGGAATGAGCATTCCGGCTGGTGTTAAAGGTGTGATACATCATAGTAGAACACTGCCCTGGTCACCGACGCACTTCAAAAACAGACGTTTTTCATCATTCCTCGTGAAAATCGAATCCGCAACATCAAACCCGAGATCTTCGACTTCATTTCCTCTAATGTGAATCTATATCAACTGGAGGAAGCCCGGGCTAAAGACTGTACCTCAAAAACACCGCAGCATCCGCTGTTCCAGGTGTGGACTCCCGGACATCGGCGAGACCAAGCGCAGGCTCGGCGATCGTTT
The DNA here is from genome assembly GCA_038087875.1 of Malacoraja senta. Taxonomy (NCBI): domain Eukaryota; kingdom Metazoa; phylum Chordata; class Chondrichthyes; order Rajiformes; family Rajidae; genus Malacoraja; species Malacoraja senta. The sequence goes on along the minus strand of JAXLNO010002677.1, from coordinate 111,120 downwards.
CGCTGAACGCCTCCGCTCAGTCCGCCTAAACCTACCCGATTTTCCGGTTGCTCGGCACTTCAACTCCCCCTCCCATTCCCACACCGACCTTTCTGTCCTGGGCCTCCTCCATTGTCAGAGTGAGGCCCAGTGCAAATTGTAGGGAACAGCATCTCATATTTCGCTTGGGGCAGCTTACACCCCAGCAGTATGAATATTGGCTTCTCTAACTTCAAGCAACACTTGCTTTCCCTCCCTCTCCATCCCTCCCCTTTGCAGTTCTCCGACCAGACTGACTGTTTCCGACTACATATTATCTCTGCTTTGTTGTCACCTTCCTCCTGCTAACAATGGTCTATTCTACGTTTTCCTTGATCTGCATCTCTTTTGATCCCGTACCCTTCCTTACCTCTGTAACCCACTCCCCTGAATCTCAGTCTGATGAAGGGTCTCCACCCGAAACGTCACCCATTACTTACGCCCAGAGATGTTGCCTGCCCCGCTGAGTTGCTCCAACATTTTATGTCTATCTTTAGTTTAGTTTAGTTTAGAGATACAGCGCGGTAACAGGCCCTTCAGCCCACCAGGTCCGCGCCGACCAGCGATCCCCGCACATTAACACTATCCTACACCCACTGGGGACAATTTACACATTTACCAAGCCAATTAACCTACAAACCTGCACGTCTTTGGAGTGTGGGAGGAAACCGAAGACCCTGTAGAAAACCTCACCGGGAGAGCGTGCCAACTCCATACAGACAGCACCGGTAGTCAGGATCGAACCAGGGTCTCTGGCGCTGTGAGGCAGCAACTCTACCACTGCGCCCCACTGTGCTGCACTTAGAATAAAGGGGAGGTTATTTAAGACTGAGGTGAGAAAAAACTTTTCCACCCAGAGAGTTGTGAATCTGTGGAATTCCCTGCCACAGAGGGCAGTGGAGGCAAAATCACTGGATGGATTTAAGAGAGAGTTAGATAGAGCTCTAGGGGCTAGTGGAGTCAAGGTATATGGGGAGAAGGCAGGCACGGGTTATTGATTGGGGACGATCAGCCATGACCACAATGAATGGCGGTGCTGGCTCGAAGGGTCGAATGGCCTCCTCCTGCACCTGTTTTCTATGTTTCTATGTTTCTATGTTAAGTCAAGTTGATTGTCACGTGTACAAACACGGTGCAGGTGAGGTGGAATGAGAGCCTTGTTTGCAGCAGCATCAATGTCACATAGACAACACACAAAACTTCAATTATGCATAACATCACACATAAAGTATTCAACGCAGGTAAAAGAAAAAGACTGTGCAAAACAAGACATCAGTGCAAAAACACAACTAGAAAACAAGTCTACGGTAGTTCAAGAGGGTGGCCCATAGTGCTCTGTTTCTGGGTTAGGGTTGTAGATGGTGATGCAGAGAGATATAGAACAAATGAATGAAAGATAAGCAAAAAGGTAGCGATGATAAAGGATTGTTAGCTCTCATCGTTATTTGTTTGCATAGCTTTCATTCATTTATTCTATATCTGTGCAGTTCCGTATACATTTCAAGATCCTCCTCCATGTCTACAAAGCCCTCAACGGGCTTGCCCCCCACCTACATTAAAAGTCTTCTCACCCACCACTCCACCTCCAGGCCCCTCAGATCGGCCGACTTGGGGTTGCTGAATATCCCACGGTCTAGGCATAAGCTCAGGGGCGACCGGGCCTTTGTGGTTGCAGCCCCTAGACTGTGGAACAGCATCCCCCCTTCCCATCAGAACTGCCCCCTCCATCGACTCTTTTAAGTCAAGACTAAAGACGTATATATACTCCCAAGCCTTTCCTGACGTCCTCTGAGTGAGGGCTACATGTATATATGTATGTAGTTTGTTTTGTTGTGCTATTCTTATAACAAATGTAAAGCACTTTGGCCAACGAGAGTTGGTTTTTAAATGTGCTATATAAATAAAAGTGACTTGACTTGACTTGAATCTCTCTCTACATCAACGTCTATATCTCTTGTTTCCCTTTCCCCTCACTCTCAGGATGAAGAAGAGTCTCGACCTCTTGCCTACTATGTTCCGTTGTCTCAATGTCTCAATGCCTACTATGTTCCGTTGTCTCAATGTCTCAATGCCTACTATGTTCTGTTGTCTCAATGTCTCAATGCCTACTATGTTCTGTTGTGCTGAAGCAAAGCAAGAATTTAATTGTCTTATCGGGGACACATGACAATAAACTCACTTGAACTTGACCCAAAACGTCACCCATTCCTTTTCTCCAGAGATGCTGTCTGACCCGCTGAGTTACTCCATTTTTTGTGTTCATCTTCAGTTTTAACCAGCACCTGCAGTTCCTTCCTCCACATAGGGTTAGGGTTGTGCAGGTCGGTTGAAGAACCTGAGGGCTGGAGGAAAGTAGCTGTTCCTGAACCTCGTGGAGTGGGACTTTAAGTTTCTGTACCTCTTCCAAGCCCTTTACACCAGTCATGAACTCACCAGTCACAGTGCCACAGCAGTAGAGTTTTCTACAAGATTTTTAGGTTTTCTCCCACACTCCAAAGGCTTCCAGGGTTTGTAGATTAATTGGCTTGGTATTAATGAAAATTGTCCCTAGGTAGACAAAAATGCTGGAGCAACTCAACGGGTGAGGCAGCATCTATGGAGCGAAGGAAATAGGCAACGTTTCGGGTCGAAACCCTGAAGGAAATAGGTAACATTTCGGGCCGAAACCCGGAAGGGTTTCGGCCCGAAACGTTGCCTATTTCCTTCGCTCCATAGATGCTGCCGCACCCGCTGAGTTTCTCCAGCAATTTTGTCTACCTTCGATTCTCCAGCATCTGCAGTTTCTTCTTGAACATAAATTGTCCCTAGTGTGTGTAGGATAGTGTTAATGTGCGGGGATCGCTGGTCAGGGCGGACTCAGTGGGGCCTGTTTCCACGCTGTATCGCCAACTAAATCCATACTGATCACATCTGCCTGTACATGATCCATATCCCTCTATTCCGCGCACTTCCATGTGCCTATCCGAAAACCTCTTAAACGCTACTATCCGTATCAACCTCCACCACCACACCTGGCAACGCGTTCCACGCCCTCAACACTCTCACTCAAGCGTAAAAGTCTTGCCCCCGCACATCTCCATTAAACATTCCCTATTAGTGTTGGACATTTCCACCCTGGGAAAAAGGTTCTGACTGTCTACCCTGTCTGTGCCTCTCATAATTCTCTATACCTCTACCAGGTCTCCCCTCAATCTCCGATGCTCCTGAGAAGATAATCCAAATCCCTCCCTGTAGGTGAAACCTTCCAATGCAAGCAGCATCCTGGTAAAACTCCTCTGCTCCTTCTTCATAGCTTCCACATCTCTCCTGTATTGGGGAGACCAGAAATGCACGCAATACTCAAGACCAGTTAAGGGCCTGTCCCACTTGGCCGTCATTTGCGTGTAATTTACGCGACATAATTTATGCGTCACGAGGCACGACGCGCGCGCCGTGACGCGCATGGTGCGTGGTGACATAGGCGGTCGCGCGCGGCGTCCCAGGATTTTGGGATGTACAAAATCTTCGCGCGCCATCTGCGTGACGCGCAAATGCCGGCCAAGTGGGACAGGCCCTTAAGATGTTGACTTTAGGAAGGAAAATCCCAGGAACCATGATCCTGGCTCCAGATTCAGGCACAGTTTCTTCCCAGCTGTTATCAGGCAACTGAACCATCCTACCACAACTAGAGAGCAGTGCTGAACTACTATCTACCTCATTGGTGACCCTCGGACTATCCTTGATCGGACTTTACCTTGCACTAAAAGTTATTCCCTTATCATAGAAACATAGAAACATAGAAATTAGGTGCAGGAGTAGGCCATTCGGCCCTTCGAGCCTGCACCGCCATTCAATATGATCATGGCTGATCATCCAACTCAGTATCCCGTACCTGCCTTCTCTCCATACCCTCTGATCCCTTTAGCCACAAGGGCCCCATCTAACTCCCTCTTAAATATTTATCATGTATCTGTACACTGTAAATGGCTCGATTGTAATCATGTATTGTCTTTCTGCTGACTGGTTAGCACGCAACAAAAGCTTTTCACTGTACCTCGGTACACGTGACATTAAACGAAACTGAACTAGAGGGTAGACAAAATTGCTGGAGAAACTAAGTGGGTGCGGCAGCATCTATGGAGCGAAGGAAATAGGCAACGTTTCTGGCCGAAACCCTTCTTCAGTCATGGATAGGACAGTTTGGAGGGATATGGGCCAAACGCAGGCAGGTGGGACTAGTGTAGCTGGGACATGTTGGTTGGTGTGGGCAAGTTTCAATGAAAGGTCTTTCAACGCTGCATCACTCTATGACTGTGCTATCGCTCATTCTTTCCCTCTAACATACTCTCAGTCTGTGCTACCCATACCCCCCCCCCCACCCCCCCCCACCCCCCGGCTGCCCTCCGCCCTCTACCAGGGACTCTGACAATGGATATTTCGACGGGGAGTAGCTGTCCATTGTGTCTTTGAGGAAGATCTCCAAACTAAATCGCAAACTAATCCGTAATGCAGAAATTTAATTCCATTCGACAAGTGAGGAACAAAACTCTAATCTCCTCCCAGCTCTTGCCAGAAGAGAAAGTCCACATAATCTCACCAAAGCTGCTTGGGTCAGTTCTCCATGCAGATCACTCTTAACGTAGGAGAAAGTGTGAATGGAGCGTTAGATTAACGATTATCTCAGTTGGCGCAGTGTGTGAAATATCATAAATACACCTTTTCTTAAGCACCAAATATTTGCAGTGTTTTGCCAGTGTTCTGTTTAGTTCCGTTGATAGTTGCTTTGGCTTTGACGTTACTTTGGTTCAGTTTAGAGATACAGCGCGGAAACAGGCCCTTCGGCCCACTGAGTCCGTGCCAACCCGCTCACTAACACTATCCTACACACACACACACACACACGAGGGACAATTTACATTTACACCAAGCCACTTAAACTACAAACCTGCACGGTTGTAGTTTGGGAGGAAACCAGAGCACCCGGAGAAAACCCACGCAGGTCACGGGGAGAAGGTGCAAACTCCGCACAGCTGCCAACTCTCACGCATTTCACGCAATTCTACCTGATTGAATTGGATTGATGACGTCTCCGGTTGTCGCCGACATGGTCGAAGCTTGTCGAATCTTGTCGCGGGTGGACGCAAGTTGACTTTGGTTGTCGTAGGTTGTTGCCCGTGTGGTCGTAGGTTGTCGTAGGAGGACGTCCCAATCCGGGAGGAATTGTGTTGCCGGTCGACGTATCTTGGCGCCGACTAGGTGGGAGCTTGTCGTGGACATTTTCGTCGTGTGGGTCCAGATTTCTCACTCTCAACTCTCACCCAATGTCGGCAGCCCTGCAGGCTGCACCCGTAGTCAGGACCGAACCCGGGTTCACTGGCGCTGTAAGGGGGCAACTCTACCGCTGCACCACCACCGTGCCCCCCTTTTATTAAACCTAAGCCAATATCAAACTCCCATGTCGCAGTCTCAAACTCCTGGAATGCTGCAAACTGTCACACATCTCCGAGTACCGCTGAGTTGTGAAAGGAGGTTATATGATCATTTCTATCTTTCCAGTTCGATGACACAGATCATTGGAATAACCCGAGGGGTAGCCGGGTGTAACATGCGAGGAGGGCCTCTCTCGATTCCTCTCTCAAGCCAAAACACATTTATTTTGGAGTGCAGGTAACTAGTTCCAGGGATCTGGGAGAGCAGATCGACTGGCTGCATCACGGCCCCCGGTTCTGCAACTCGGACGGCCCAGGCACGAAGAAAAGTTTAAAAAGTGGTGAACACTGCCCGGTCCATCACGGGTACTGACCTCCCCACCATCGAAGGGATCTACAGGAGTCGCGGGGTTTTACAGGATACTATGTTTACATATCTGTTCTGCTACTGCAGTACCAGTAAGAGGTTCATGCCTTCTCATAAAGGTTCCCTGAAAGTGGTACCACAGGTAGATGGGGTGGTACATTGGCCTTCATCAGTCAGGGATATAGGGCTCTCTAGGAGGAGGTTGTGCAGACTTCATGAACTCATAGTTCATAAATTCATAAGTAATAGGAGCAGAATTGGGCCATTCGGCCCATCAAGTCTACTCCACCATTCAATCATGGCTGATCTATCTCTCCCTCCTAACCCCATTCTCCTGCCTTCTCCCCATAACCCCTGACACCCGTACTAATCAAGAATCTATCTATCTCTTAAAATCCTTAAAAATATCCACTGACTTGGCCTCTGTGGCAATGAATTCCACAGATTCACCACCCTCTGACTAAAGAAATTCCTCCTCATCTCTTTTATTTTATTCTGAGGCTACGACCTCTGGTCCTAGACTCTCCCACTGGTGGAAACATCCTCTCCACATCCACTCTGCCCAGGCCTAATTCACCACCTCTGCCGAGTTTGCCCTTGACTCACACCCGCAGCATGGTCGTCACGAGGTCGTTAGGAGATCGTAGGAGGTCGTAGGTAGGTCGTTGCGGGCCGTGATGCTAGTCGTAGGTACTCGTGGCATCGAGTAGGTCGGGGCGTTTTTCTAGTCTGATGAAAAAATGTCCACGAGTAAAAAAAGGTCGTGAATTAGGTCGTGAAAGTGGGACCGGCCCTTAACTCACAGGAAACAATAGAACTAATTTCCACTCTTTAAGTTCAGCAGATGGTTACTAACTGGTGATACAAATTTGGAAACTGTTATTACTCGTTGAAAGAACCACGGTTGCCTTAGCTTCACATTGTCCACTGATGTTATTGGGCTTAACACATGCTGATGTAAAATGCCTTTCGGGTAAGAGTGGGACTAAGTGCCTCGACTACAATACTCCAAAATTAGATCCTAGCCCTGTGTCATTGGATTAGTTGCAACAAACCCTAATATCTATTGTCTCCAGAGTATTATAGAACTCTTATAGAACGTAGAGCATTACGGCACAGGCGATATTTCAGCCCGAATGTCTGTACCCAACATCTCCCTGCAGCTCAGGCCCTCGAGTGCTGGCAACATCCTCGTAAATCTTCTCTGCAACTTTTCCAGCTTAACCACGTCTTTCCGATAACAGGGTGACTAAATCTCAAGTCAAGTCAAGTCAAGTCAAGTCAAGTGAGTTTATTGTCATGTGTCCCTGGTAGGACAATGAAATTCTTGCTTTGCTTCAGCACAACAGAACATAGTAGGCATTGACTACAAGGCATTCTATAAATATATACACAATGGTCAATATACTGATAAAGTGCAAATAACAGTATTGGCTAATAAAGTTCAGTGTTATGTCCGAGCCAGGTTTAATAGCCTGATGGCTGTGGGGAAGTAGCTATTCCTGAACCTGGTCGTTGCAGTCTTCAGGCTCCTGTACCTTCTACCTAAAGGTAGTAGGGAGATGAGTGTGTGGCCAGGATGGTGTGGGTCCTTGATGATACTGACAGCCTTTTTGAGGCAGCGACTGTGATAGATCCCCTCGATGGAAGGGAGGTCAGAGCCGATGATGGACTGGGCAGTGTTTACTACTTTTTGTAGTCTTTTCCTCTCCAGGGAGCTCAAGTTGCCCTGGAGAGGAAAATCTGAACACAATACTCCAAACGTATTGGCCAGGAAGCGAGCGGGCAAGATCATCTCTGACCCCTCTCACCCTGGCCACAAACTCTTTGAATCACTTCCCTCTGGAAGGCGACTCCGGATTGTCAAAACTGCCACAGCCAGACATAAAAACAGTTTTTATCCACGAGTAGTTGCTCTACTCAACAGAACAAAAATCTGTAGCCTCCCTTTGATCTGGTATTTTGTTGGTTCACGAGCTTGATCAATGGTGTTTTATCATTAATGTTTTATTATTATGAATGTGTAGTGTTTTCTGAGTCATTCGTAACTGTCACTGTATGTCATGTTGTTACTTGTGGGCGGAGCACCAAGGCAAATTCCTTGTATGTGAATACTTGGCCAATAAACTTACTTACTTACTTACTTATGTAGCCTCACCAATGTCTGATACAACTGTAACATAACCTCCAACCTCTACACTCAATACTGATGTAGACCATTGTGCCAAGAGCCTTCTTAACCACCCTCCTTGCTTGCGAGACCACTTTCCAGGAACTCCAGTCTGTATGTACCTGCACTCCTAGATCCATCTCTGCTACACAACACTCCCCAGAGTTCTATTCACTGTGTATGTCCTGTCCTTGTTAGACTTTGCAAAATGCAACACCTCACATTTCTCTGTGTTAAATTCTATCTCCCAGCATTCCAACCATTAGTATATATGGATTTAAGAGAGAGTTAGATAGAGCTCTAGGGGCTAGTGGAGTCAAGGGATATGGGGAGAAGGCAGGCACGGGTTATTGATAGGGGACGATCAGCCATGATCACAATGAATGGCGGTGCTGGCTCAAAGGGCCGAATGGCCTCCTGCACCTATTTTCTATGTTTCTATGTTTCTATAAAAAACAGGGATGTAATGTTGAGGCTTTATAAGGCACTGGTCAGACTGCATTTGGAGTATTGTGAGCAGTTTTGGGCCCCATTTCTGAGGAAGGACGTGCTGGCTCTGGAGAGGGTCCAGAGGAGGTTTACAAAGAATGATCCCAGGCTTAACATATGATGAGTGTTTGACGGCGCTGAGCCTGTACTCGCTGGAGTTTAGAACGATGAGGGAGGGGACATCAGTGAAACTTACCGCATTGTGGTAGGTCTGGATAGAGTGGATGTGGAGAGGCTGTTTCCACCAGTGGGAGAGTCTAGGACCAGAGGCCGTAGCCTCAGATTAAAATAAAGGAGATGAGGAGGAATTTCTTTAGTCAGAGGGTGGTGAATCTGTGGAATTCATTGCCACAGACGGCTGTGGAGGCCAAGTCATTGGTTATATTTGAGGCAGATATTTACAGATTCTTGATTAGTGCGGGTGTCAGGGGTTATGGGGAGAAGGCAGGAGAATGGGGTTGAGAGGGAGAGAGATCAACCATGATTGAATGGCGGAGTGGACTTGATGGGCCGAATGTCCTAATTCAGCTCCTAGAACATACGACCTTATGAACCATTCCTTAGCCCACTTGGCCAACTGGTCAAGATCAACCAATCAGAGGCATTTCAGGAATGGTTGGTGTAGGTAGGATCACTCGGCAATGATGTTATTGAAGAGCCCGCTGGTTGACCAACCCACACACATGAAGAGGAAGACTTCTGGTTGATGCAAGGCTGCCTGCAGAGATGCACTCCACCAGGTGGCGCCGTACGATGGCAGCCTCACCAACAGTCTGTCTTGTCCTTTTCTTCCTTTATTGTTTTTAGTCTGTTGCTAAATGTATGTTTTATTGAATCTTTAGATTTGTGTTATGTGGGGGGGGGGGACTTTAAAAAATATCTTTCCTCGACGGAGATGTGACTTTTTCCGTATCGTATCTCGGTCCGCGCTGCGGCCTAACATGGTGGAGCTGGCGGTCCCTCTGCTGGGGACCGACTCCGGGAGCTCCAACCGCGGGAGCCTGGGGACTTAACATGGTGGAGCTGGCGGTCCCTCTGCTGGGGACCGACTCCGGGAGCTCCAACCGCGGGAGCCTGCGGACTTAACATGGTGGAGCTGGCGGTCCCTCTGCTGGGGATCGACTCCGGGAGCTCCAACCGCGGGAGCCTGGGGACTTAACATGGTGGAGCTGGCGGTCCCTCTGCTGGGGACCGACTCCGGGAGCTCCAACCGCAGGAGCCTGCGGACTTAACATGGTGGAGCTGGCGGTCCCTCTGCTGGGGATCGACTCCGGGAGCTCCAACCGCGGGAGCCTACGGACTTAACATGGTGGAGCTGGCAGTCCCTCTGCTGGGGACCGACTCCGGGAGCTCCAAGACGCAGGTGCTTCGATCGCCCCGATCGCGGGAGATCGATTGATTGCCAGCCACGGGAGCTTCGATCGCCCCGACTGCGGATGGTTTGACTGCCCCGACTGCGGGAGAAAAGGAGGGAAGAAGATAATACGTTATTGCCTTCCATCACAGTGGGGAATGTGGTGAAGCTGCTGTGGTGGATGTTTATGTTAATTTTGACGTAGATATGTGTCTTGTTGGTTTTTTGGTCTGACTGTATGGCAAATAAAATTCCTTGTATGTTTTTACATACTTGGCTAATTAATTAATTAAAATTACAATTACAATTACAAGAAAGCTCAGTGCCTTCGGCAGAAGAGGACAATGTGTGTCATCCATTATCTATCAGTCTACAGTCTCAGCTCAGGCCAGTGGCAAGGCCCCAGGTACTAAACTATAAACCATTGCTCATCCGACAGTTACAAACAATGTTTTATTCCCTCTAAAGAACCAGCGAGACCTGAGGCACAGAATCAGGCCCTTCAGCCCATCAAGTCTATGCCTGTGGGCGGAATGGTGGCGCAGCGGTAGAGTTGCTGCCTCACAGCGCCAGAGACCCGGGTTCGATCCCGACTCCGGGTGCTGTCTGTACGGAGTTTGCACGTTCTCCCCGTGACCTGCGTGGGTTTTCTCCGAGATCCTCGGTTTCCTCCCACACTCCAAAGACGTACAGGTTTGTAGGGTAATTGGCTTTGGTATCAATTAAATATTGTCCCAAGTGTGTGTAGGGTAGTGTTAATGTGCGGGGATCGCTGGTCGGTGGGGACTCGATGGGCCGAAGGGCCTGTTTCCGCGCTGTATCTCTACTATCCTACAAATATCTTGTTCTTCAACTGACCTGCACAACCCTAATCCTAATCCTAATTCACGTTATTCCTTGTATCATGTATCTGTGCATGGTGGATGGCTCGAGAGTCACCATGTATTGAATGACTGGATCACACACAGCAAAAACTTTCCACTGTACCTTGGTACACGTGACAATAAACACAACTGAACTAACTAACTTGACTTGAACAGTTTAGGCATTGGGTGGAAATAATAGGACCTCTTGTACAGGGAATGGGAAAGGATGTTCAGCTGGTAATCATTGCTAAGAAACAAAAGAAATATCTCAATTGGATGAGGAGGTTGAGAATTGGCATTGTAACCAACCTCTGCGTAATGCATTTGTGAGCATAAAAGACTAGCAATTTTGATTGAATTGAAACTAATTAGAGCTGGAACAAGCTGAAATGAAGAGGCCTTGTATAATGAATTGAAATATTTTAGGCTCAAACATTTGAGAGAAAAAAATAATTTCCACTTTACTAATGGAAAGATATAAAATGCAATTTGGAAAACTCATCTCACCACTCTGTTACACACAGTGCATTGTTGTTAGGGTGGTACATTGGTGCACTGAAAGGTCCAGGAAAGAGCGTTCACGTCGCGGCCCTGTTCCCACCAATCTTTCCACCACCACTCACAAGAAGCGCAAGACAGACACCGATGCGTGCAGATGCCGAGAAGTGCGATCAGCTCTGGCTGAACGACTCCGAATCTTGTGTGTGGACTCGGTGAGAAGAAGTGGTGCAGTGGTTGTATTGCTGCCTTAAGGGCCTGGCCCACTTGGGCGCTATTAGCGCATCATTTACGCTTCACGACGAACGACGCGCGCATGGCGTGCATTACGCGCGCATGGCGAGACGCGGTGGCGTAGGCAGTGACGCGCGGTAGCGTGCGGCGCCCCCAGCATTTTGGGATTCTCAAAATCCTCGCGCGCCGCCTGCATGACGCGCAAATGACGCCCAAGTGGGACAGGCCCTTCACAGCGCCAGAGACCCAGGTTTGATCTTGACTTTTGGAGAGTTGTGATTGTTGCCCAGAACATCAGACAAACCAGCCTCCCCCCCACCACCACAACTACATCCACACTCCACGTTGCCTCAGGAAAGCAGCCAACATAATCATGGCCCACTCACACTCTGATCATTCCTTCTCCCCTCACCGTCGAGCAGAAGATACTGAAGCCTGAAAGTGCGCACCGCCAAATTCAAGAACTGCTTCATCCCCTCTGTTACCAGGCTTCTGAACGGTTCTTCCATAATCCAGGATACTCCCCTCAACCCTCTGAGGAAATTGGACTTTGTCTATCGACTGTTATCCAACTCTTCAACGGTACTCTTCCCACCTACCAACGTACCAGTTACGTCCCTTGCACTTTTTTTTTACATCTGCACTTTCTCTGTCTTTGAAATGCTATATTCTGCGGTTTGTTTGTAAAGATTTCTGAGTGTTCATGCATAAACATTATGGAGTGGAAAGGGGGAAACAATTCTTGGAAAGACCTGTGTGCAACGTTTAAGGGGCTAAGTATTTCTCAAGACGACAGGCAAAGCCATGAATTTATGTGTGAGCTAACATCCGCGTGGAATAAAGACGTATAACATTCAAATCAATTACAATCTTGGATCTGAACAACTTAACAAGCTGCTCTCTCTGCAATAGTCCTGCGTGACACCCTTGTTTAGTGCCAGTTCTTTTTGACAATAATCCAGCACGCATTTTTTTTTGTTTTTTTGCAGAGGTGGTGATGAATGTTGTCCATTAAGAGGGCCATGAATCAAAACTGGGAAGAGAGGGTAATGCCATCAGGGAGACACGAGAAATGATGAAGGCAACAATGATTGAATGGCGGAGTAGAAGGCAACAACAAAAAGCCTTAGGTAACGGTCTCTGAGTTCAAAGCATACAGCTGATCCTCATAATGTCATAAGGAATGGGATTAGAATTAGGCCATTCGGCCCATCGAGTCTACTCCGCCATTCAATCATGGCTGATCTATCTCTCCCTCCTATTCACATTTTCCTGCCTTCTCCCCATAACCCCTGACACCCGTACTAATCAAGAATCCATCTATCTCTGCCTTTAAAAATATCCACAGACTTCGCCTCCACAGCCTTCTGTGGCAAAGAATTCCACAGATTCACCACCCTCTGACTAAAGAAATTTCTCCTCATCTCCTTCCTTAAAGAACGTCCTTTAATTCTGAGGCTGTGCCCTCTAGTCCTAGACTCTCCCACTAGTGGAAACATCCTCTCCACATCCTCGATGTATGGATAGCCGATTCACGGCTTTTCATTATAATGCCATTAATCCTTTAGGGCTTCAGTCTTTGGTCTTTGAGATTCGAATATGTTTTATCATTAGCATTGAATAGAACCTCACCCACCACCGCACTGTGTCCACAGAATCGCACTGTCGCAACAGTCTTAGTGTGTTTCACCCAGTTCATTTGATTTATAAAATCTTGCCAAGTGATATGTTTCCTGAGAGTTTATCCCTATTGTAAATCGAGAAGTAGTTCTGAGTGGTTAAGACCGTGTATAGTGGATGTGGGGAGGATGTTTCCACTAGTGGGAGAGTCTAGGACCAGAGGGCACAGCCTCAGAATAAAGGGACGTACCTTTGGAATGGATACGAGATGGAATTTCTTCGGTCAGAGGGTGGTGAAGGCTGCGGAGGCCGTCATTGGGTATTTTTAAAGCAGAGATTGATAGGTTCTTGATGAGTGGGTTATAGGCAGGAGATGGGAGAATGGGGTTGAGAGGGAAATATTTAACAAGTTCTCTTTAAATACCAAATTGTATATGGTTGACCAATATTCCAGGTCTCTGCTATTAATACAGTATCTGCTACAGGTATAGAACACATGGGCGACACGGTGGCCTCTAGTCCTAGACTCTCCCACTAGTGGAAACATCTTTCCCACAGCGCCAGAGTCCCGGGTTCGATCCTGACCTCGGGTTCCGCCTGATCGAAGTTTGTACCTTCTCCCTGTGACCCGCGTGGGTTTTCTCTGGGATCCCCGGTTTCCTTCCACACTCCAAAGACGTGCAAGTTTGTAGGTTAATTGGCTTGCTGTAAATAAATGTAAAAATGTCCCCAGTGTGTGTAAGATAGTGTTAGTGTACGGGGTGATCGCTGGTCGGCGCGGACATGGTGGGCTGAAGGGCTTGTTTCCGCACTGTATCTCGAAACTAAGCTAAACTAAACTAAAAAACGAAACAATACTGTAACTACTATGAACAGTAGAATTAACTGGGAACCGATTGCCAACCAGTTTTGCACTCAGTCTATTTTCTTTTCTTTTGACTCCATGAACACCACTGCGCTTCTTTACTTATGCAGTCTCTTTGTTTTTTAAGTTTTAATCCAATTTCCTTTGGAAAGTCATGAATACATCTGTTCCTGCAACATATTTAATTGCATCGTTGAATTTAACAACTCATTGCATTGACAAAAACTTCTCTAGTTTAGGTTAGAGATACAGTGTGGAAACAGGCCCTTCGGCCCATCGAGTCCATGCCGACCTACACTATTGGGTTCTATTTTACCCCCTAAGGACAATTTACAGAGGCCATTTGCCCTAGAAACCTGAACGTCTTTGGAGTGTGGGAGGAAACCAGAGCACCCGGAGAAAACCCCCGCAGGTCACAGGGAGAGGGTACAAACTCCGCACAGACAGCACCCATAGTCAGGATCGAACCCTGGTGTCTGGTGCTGGTGCTAAACTAGTTATTTATTCTTTGCACTAAATATCATACCGTTTATCCTTTGTTTCTGCGGTGTGGATGGCCAGGTTACATTCATGTATAGCCTTTTTCTCAACTGGATAGCTCACAAACAAAGGTTTTTCAGGGCTATTCCCAGCACGGTGGCGCAGCGGTAGAGTTGCTGCCTCACAGCGCCAGAGACCCGGGTTCGATCCTGACTACGGGTGCTGTCTGTACGGAGTCTGTACCTTCTCCCCGTGACCTGCGTGGGTTTTCTCCGAGATCTTCGGTTTCCTCCCACACTCTAAAGACGTGCAGGTTTGCAGGTTAATTGACTCGGTATAAAATGTAAATTATTCCTAGTGTGTGTAGGATAATGTTAGTGTGCGGGGATCGCTGGTCGGCGCGTACCCAGTGTTTCCGCGCTGTATCTCCAAACTAAAATATTGCCACACGTTACATTAATAACGCCAACTAAACCAAACAAAAATGGGACGGGCCGCATCTCTGGAGAAAAGGAATGGGTGACGATTCGGGACGAGACCCTTCTTCAGACTGAGAGTCTGGGGAGGGGGAGACACTGACTTTCAGTCTGAAGAAGGGTATCGACCCGAAACGTCACCCATTCCTTCTCTCCAGAGATGCTGCCTGTCCCGCTGAGTTACTCCAGCATTTTGTGTCTATCTTCGGTGTAAACCAGCACCTGCAGTTCCTTCCTAAACTAACCTAAACTTTTTTTTCATCTCCACTCAGTATTTCTTGTTGCCAATGACCTCACATCAGTCCTCTCAGGGAAGTTAGCACAACAAACCTGCTTCCCTTTGGCCGTCACGGATTGTAAGGGCACAGTGGTCAGAAAAGCAGAGTCGCTGAATGTCTATCTCACTGAGGCATGGATAATGTAGCATAAAGCCAAGCAGTTATGTTTGACAGAAGTTCAAAATTGCCTTTCAACTTCCATTACGACAGGGGCTGCCTGTAGCAGTGTCTACGTGGAGCTTTACAAATGGCATCTTTAAGAAATGGGGACATTTTGCAGAATAGGCCATTCTTTCGCGATGGCTTTCAGAAAGGGAGATGGTAAGTTAAAAACAGCTGAAGTGAAAATTGTGCATTAGCTTCCTAAACGCTTCTTAAAAATAACATGGAGAGGAGTGAGTGACCGCAAAATGATCTTCTAAGTTGTCAGCAGATATCCAGCACAATTCTCCAGAGGCAGTACACTTAAAGTCGAAGGCAGCATGCATTAACAGAGCAAAAAGTCCCAAATTGCTCTGCGAGATTTAGTTTAATGTCACGGGTACCGAGGTACAGTGAAAAGCTTTCGTTGCGTGCTAACCAGTCAGCGGTAAGACAATACGTGATTACAATCGAGCCTTTCATAGTGTTCAGAAACATGATAAGGGAATAACGTTTAGTGCAAGGTAAAGTCCGATCAAGGATAGTCCAAGGGTCACCAATGAGGTAGATAGTAGTTCAGGACTGCTCTCTGGTTGTGGTAGGATGGTTCAGTTGCCTGATAACAGCTGGGAAGAAACTGTCCCCGAATCTCGAGGTAAGCGTGGAGGAGAAGAAGTAGCAACCCAGATCACGTGGGGGGGGGGTTCTGAGTAATGACCATACCCCAGGACCATACGACATAGGAGCTGAATTAGGCCATTCGCCCATCGAGTCTACTCTGTCATTCAGTCATGGCTGGTCTTTCCCTCTCAACTCCATTCTCCTGCCTTCACCCCATAACCGTTGTCACCCTTCTTACTCAAGAACCTATCAGTCGCCAACAGACTATCAGATGGACGAGCAGAGAATGAGGCCATCTCTTTCATCTCTTGCCTTTGTCCACCTGCTCATCAAATCCCACCCCCACCCCCTCCCCACCACCACCCCCTCGACTCTCCCAGCCTCCCCTCCCCCACTGCTGTCAGTCTGAAGAAATGTTGCCTATCGATGTAACACGCTGAGGTATTCCAGCACCCTGTTCTTAATAGACTCTTCAACCCTGGAGAGTGTGAGACTTGGCAGAGGCCACGCTAGGCTTCTTTATAAAGGAGGTATGACAAACTGGTTCACAAAAACCCCCCCGCAAATAACTGGAGTAACACCACGCGTCAGGCAGCATCTCTGGAGAGCATGGAGCAATTTTAGACTTTAAAGCAGGGGTTCCCAACCTTTTTTGTCCCGTTTCCCCCCTGGCAACTTTAATAGCACAGAATAATGTTATTTCACTTATTTATGAATAACTAATCATGAACAGATACCGGAACCAAACACAGTCAGTCAATGAGAAATAATATGTACAAATCCAGAATCAACAAATTTGTCCCCTGGGTAGGCGACTTTTACCCCCCTTGGGGTTAACTTACCCCAGGTTGGGAACCCTTCCTTTAAAGAGTCTAAGCAGCGCAGAAACAGAACCTTCGGCTCACCGAGTTTGTGCTGACCAGTGATCATCCCATACACCAACACTATCCTACAAATTAGGGATATTTTACAATTTGTACTGAAACCAATATGACCTGCCAACCTGGATGTCTTTGGATTGTGGGAGGAGAGAGGAGCACCCGGAAAAAAACCCCAAGCGGTTGCAGGGAGAACGTACAAACTCCGTACAGACAGCAGCTATAGTCAGGAGTGAACCCGCGTGTCTGGCGCTTCGAGGCAGCAACTCCACCGCCGCCCCACCGTGACGTCCCCTACACCACTGCGCCAAGAAGTGACGTTTCGAGTCTGAAGAAGGGTCCCAACCCGGAACGTCACCTCTCCATGTTCTCCACAGATGCTGCCTGACCCGCTGAGTTACTCCAGCATTCTGTGAAACGTCACCTATCCATGTTCTCCACAGATGCTGCCTGACCCGCTGAGTTACTCCAGCACTCTGTGAAACGTCACCTATCCATGTTCTCCACAGATGCTGCCTGACCCGCTGAGTTACTCCAGCACTCTGTGAAACGTCACCTATCCATGTTCCGGCAGCATCTATGGAGCGAAGGAAATAGGCAACGTTTCAGCCCGAAACCCTTCCGGGTTTCGGCCCGAAACGTTACCTATTTCCTTCAGGGTTTCAGCCCGAAAGGTTGCCCATTTCCTTCGCTCCACAGATGCTGCCTGACCCGCTGAGTTACTCCAGCACTCTGTGAAACATCACCTATCCATGTTCTCCACAGATGCTGCCTGACCCGCTGAGTTACTCCAGCACTCTGTGAAACGTCACCTATCCATGTTCTCCACAGATGCTGCCTGACCCGCTGAGTTACTCCAGCACTCTGTGAAACGTCACCTATCCATGTTCTCCACAGATGCTGCCTGACCCGCTGAGTTACTCCAGCACTCTGTGAAACGTCACCTATCCATGTTCTCCACAGATGCTGCCTGACCCGCTGAGTTACTCCAGCACTCTGTGAAACGTCACCTATCCATGTTCTCCACAGATGCTGCCTGACCCGCTGAGTTACTCCAGCACTTTATTCGAAAAGGAGATACCAACCTGACAAGGGTGAGACACAGGACCTGCGTGGGTTTTCTCCGGGCGCTCCGGTTTCCTCCCGCACTCCAAAGGCGCACAGGTCTGTCGGTTAATTGGCCGGTAATATGGTTCACGGTCCCTAGTGTGTGTGTGTGTAGGACAGTGTTAGTGTGCGGGGATCGCTGGTCGGTGGGTCGACGGGCCTGTTTCTGCGCTGTATCTCTCAACTAAACTAAACTGTACTGAACTAATTTGTTGAAGGGGGGAGGTGGATTCTTGGCACTTGAAGGCGGCTTGGTGTAAACAGGGCAACAATGTCCTAATGTATTCACATGCAGAGCAGGCCCAGCATCAACACTGTCATTGCTAATAGCCTGAGACACAGAGTCTGGCATTGCCTTATCTCCCAGTCCGTAGACTGCATGCAACAGAGCAAGGTTTAGACTGTGCAAAAAAAATTGGTTGTTTTCCATTGTTCCTTTGTATTGAATTGTGACATTTTACATAAAAGGCAATTTAACGGTAAAGAATGAATAATTTATTTAAAGATCATCGTTCAATGTCAGTTGCCATGGAAATGTTCTGGGAAAAATGATGAGAGATACTTCAGACCTATTTGGTAATAAAAACATTGGTGGGTGGTGCCCACACATTGACATCAGTCCCACAGCGCAAAATGGCTGGTTGATGAGGCCAAGCCTGCTCCATCACCAATAAGGTGATGCAGTGGCCGACGGACACCTTAAAGCAGAAAACATTCACCGCACTCAGCAGGTCAGGCAGCATCTGCACACAGAGAGAGAAGACAATCTCGACCCGAAACGTCACCCATTCCTTCTTTCCAGAGATGCTGCCCGTCCCGCTGAGTTACTCCAGCTTTTAGAGTCATACGACACAAGAAAAGGCCCTTCCATATCTCTAGTCTCCCTCCCCGCTGGCTTTCAGACTGAAGAAGGTGTCTCGACCTGAAATGTCACCCTTCCTAAGGGGTGATCTTATAGAGGTGTACAAAATCATGAGAGGAATAGATCGGGTAAACACACTTGGCCTGTCTTGGCCAGAGTAGGGGAATCGAGCACCACAAACAGTGGTGGGTGTATGGAACAAGCTGCCAGAGGAGGTAGTTGAGGCAGGGACTATCCCGATATATAAGAAACAGTTCTAGGCAGGTACATGGATAGGACAGGTTAAGAGGGATATGGGCCAAACACAGGCAGGTGGGACTAGTGTAGATGGGACATGTTAGTCGGTGTGGGTGGTTTGGGCCGATGGGGCCTGTTTCCATGCTGTGTCACTCTATGACATGGGGGGCACAGTGCTGCAGCTGGTAGAGCTCCTGCCTCACAGCAACAGAGACCCTGATTCGATCCTGACCTCGGGTGCTAACTGTGTGGAGTTTGCACGTTCTCCCAGTTGGGTTTCTTCTGAGCGCTCCAGTTTGCACCCACATCCCAAAGACGTGCGGGTTTGCAGGTCAATTCACCCTCTGTAAATCGCCCCCCTAGTGTGTAGGGAGTGGATGAGTAAATGATCGCTGGTCGGCATGGACTTGGTGGGTGAAGGGCCTGTTTCCATGCTGTATCTCTACACTAAAAACACATTTTGAATGACATATTTTGAGGTCTTCCCCTCTCTCAGTGGAATCTGCCTGATGCTGAATTTTTCCTGCACCCAGCATTTTTAAATTCAGATTTCAAGCAATTGCATTTTTATTTTAATTTCCAGTTTGAGATCTGGTGTTAATCTAGCTGCGCAATTATACAATAAAATCATCTGGAGGTGTGCAAGTCTGATATGAAATGGTTTGATGAAATTAGCCTGTTCTTACACAAACAAAAACATTTGTTTGCCTTACTAAGACATCCCATAGAATTAAAGTGATTGCAGTTCACAATTTGGCATAAAGGCTGCTCATTACTGAAAGTTTAATTTGTCATAGGTTTCAAATTAATTGTTAAAATCAATTTGTTAACTGTGCTTAAGAAAGAACTGCAGATGCTGGAAAAATCGAAGGTAGACAAAAATGTTAACTGTGCTTAAACTCTTAGTTTTTTTTATCTCAACGAGTCCGGTCCAAATAAGATACAATCGCAAAACTAGGAACAGGAGTGAACCATTTAGCCCGCGATACTGCTCCATTCAATAGTCTACTTTCCCTTCCAATGTCAAAGACTAGAGGGCATAGCTATAAGGTGGGAAGGGGAAAGTTTAAAGGAGATGTGTGGGTCAAGTTATTTTACACAGAGAGTGCTGCGGGGTGGGTGCCTGGAACATGCTGCCAGGGGTGGTGGTGGAGGCAGATACGATTGTTCCGTTTTAGTGGCGTTTAAGAAGCTTTTAGATTGGTACAAGAAAGTGCAGGGAATGGAGGGGATATGGATTACGTGCAGGAAGAGATTAGGTAGAATTGGCATCATGCTTGGCTAAGACACTGTGGGCTGCGCTACATAGAACACAGAACAGTACAGAACAATGTTTGTGTCGAACATGATGGCCAAGTTCAACTGATCTCATCTGCCTGAACCTGATCCATATTTCTCATGTGCCTATCCAAAAGCCTCGATAACACCGCTACTGTATCTGCCTCCACCGCCATCCCTGGCCCTGCGTTCAGCATGATACGATACAACACAACGTTATTTATCCCAGGAGGGAAACTGATCTGCCAACAGTCATAAAAACACAAGGTACATGAAACATGGAATTAAAGTGACGAGTGGAAAGGATTGGGGATGTGCAAAGATTGGGGGGGGGGGGGGTCAGTCTACCCCACGACAGAAAGGGGAGGAGTTGGCCAGTTTGATAGCCACAGGGAAGAAGGATCTCCTGTGGCGTTCTGTGCTGCATCTTGGTGGGAACCAGTCTGTTGCTGAAGGTGCTCCTCAGGTTGACCAGTGCGTCATGGAGGGGGTGAGCTGTATTGTCCAGGATGCTCCGCAGTTTGAGGAGCATCCTCCCCTTCAAGACCAACCTCCCATGAACCCAACTACGCCTCCAGGACGGAGCCAGCCTTCCTGGTGAACTTGTTGATCCTGTTGGCGTCTGCAGCCTACCAGGCCCCCAACACTCACTGTGTAAAAAACCTGCCCCGGACATCTCCATTAAACATTCCCCCTCTCATCTTATAGCTGTGCCCTCTAGTGCTGGACATCTCCACCCTGGGGAAAAAGCTTCTGACTATCTGCTCTGACAAGTTTCATTGGAGGTGAAACTCTGGAGACAATAGATATTAAAGCCGCTGATAACTCATCCAATGACACAGGGCCAGGATATATGTTGAAGTGTTGGTCTTGAGGCACTGCACTGGTCTATGTTCTAAGTTCCATGTTTTATTCCCTTACTGTCCAAAAAAATCTATTGTTCCATCTTGAATATATTCTCATCTTCTTGCGTATGGCGTGCACAGCCTAAAGTTTCTTGGTTTCTTGGTCCTCCAAAATATTCCAAATGGAATTTAAACTGGAGGTGGTGGAGGGAAGACTTAAGCCAGAAAGGGTTTTTGGGAAGAAAGAGCTACCTTAAATTTAGTTGCATCTGGTTGGGTAACTAAAGTAGGGTGGAGATTATTCCATGCTTTAATTGTGCGGGTGGGGGAAGAATGAATTGCTGTACACATCTGTCTTGGTAGCTGGGATCTCAAATTGGATCGAATGCCCTCGTCTGCTCCTAATTGGTTTGGGTTTGGTGTAGGTCTTGTAGGACAACTTGTTCTATTAGATCTTATTTGATTGTGCACGCCAGGTTGATTGCATTCGTCGAAACAGGGCGGACCACGTGAAGGTTGCAATCTCCCACCCCAGTTGAATATATTGATGGACTGAGTACTCAAAGTCCTCTTTGGATGGCGATTCCAATAATAGCCAGCCTTGTGTATCAAGGAAGTTTCTCATCTCAACCTCTAACTGGTTGACTGCTTACTCTGGAGTCCATTGAGAACCTTCAGAACTGAATTTCAGGCAGGCTGAGTATGTACCTTACCAAAGATCTTGTATGCTTCAAGAAGATCATCTCTCCTTCTATAAAGTCCGTGGCCATAGTCTAGATCTGACTAGATCTCTCTTGATGAAACCCATCTATCATGCAAGTGATAGACACTAAGTTCTGCAGTAACTCAGCCAGACAGGCGAAGCCAAAGAGAATGGATAGGTGATGTTTTGGGTCGGGACCCTTCTTCTGACTAATTGTGTGGTGGGGGGAGGGGGAGGGGGCAAGAAATGGAAGCAAGAAAATACCAGGAGAAATCAGGAGTGGCAACAGATGACCTCAGGCATTGAGGTTCCCTGAGAGGCTGATTGTTGGCTAGCGACAACGTTCAACGAGCAGTTAGACAGGTACATGGATAGGACAGGTTTGGAGGGATATGGGCCAAACGCGGGCAGGTGGGACTAGTGCAGCTGGGACATGTTGGTCGGTGTGGGCAAGATGGGCCGAAGGGCCTGTTTCCACGATGTATCACTCTACGATAAGCTGGTCACAGAGAACTTATCCCAGATCCCAGATTTATAGCAAGAGCGGACTTCGGGTTGATGCCCAGCCACTGGGAATGGAAGAAGGTCACCACTGCGTCGAAATTAGTGGAGGCCTAGCAAGGATGCCACAATGGTGCTGTGGTAGTAGAGCTGCTGGCTTACAGCGCCAGAGACCCGGGTTCGATCCTGACCTCGGGCGCAGAGTTTGTACGCTCTCCCTGTGACCGCGTGGGTTTTCTCCAGGTGCCCTGGTTTCCAGCCACAAACCGGATCACCCGGAAGGAACCCAGATAGTCGCAGGCAGAATGTACAAACTCCACACAGACAGCCCACAAGGGCAGGATTGAACCAGTTCTCGGGTGCTGTGAGGCAGCAACTCTAACCAGATGCACCAATGTGACTTGGGTTTTCTTCATTAACAACTCTTGGTGACCATATGAAATTTTGACAAGAATACAACTTAGCCTTTGTGTAAGTGCAGAAAATGGAACAATAGACAATAGGTGCAGGAGTAGGCCATTTGGCCCTTCGAGCCAGCACCGCCATTCAATGTCATCATGGCTGATCATCCCCAATCAGTACCCCGTTCCTGCCTTCTCCCCATATCCCTTAACTCCACTATACCTAAGAGCTCTATCTAACTCTCTCTTGAAAGTATCCAGAGAACCGGCCTCCACCGCCCTCTGAGGCAGAGAATTCCACACACTCACAACTCTCTGTGTAAAAAAGTTTTTCCTCATCTCCGTTCTAAATGGCCGACCCCTTATTCTTAAACTGTGGCCCCTGGTTCTGGACTCCCCCAACATCGGGAACATGTTTCCTGCCTCTAGCGTGTCCAAACCCTTAATAATCTTATATGTTTCAATAAGATACCCTCTCATCCTTCTAAACTCCAGAGTGTACAAGCCCAGCCAAGCTCCAATCTATCAACATATGACAGTCCCGAACATGATCCAATTTCAATTTTGGGGAATGTTGGTCGGCATGGGCAAGTTGGGCTGAAGGGCCTGTTGCCACTATGAATGACTATGACTCTGTGACACAATTAAACAGCTCCAGCTCACTTCATCAGTGCCACATGTCTGCATTCAGCCATGAATTGGAGACAAATCCAGCAAGAACTAAATTAGAGTTTTATGGCTCAAAGTGAACACTTTCTCGTGATTTAACTCCACAGGTTATATAGTAAAACACTCAGCTATTATGTTTTTAATGTACAGATCCTCATTATAAAGTTCCTCTGGGGTTTTTATTTTCCCGTAATTAAAATGTTTTGCTTCAAAGATTTTTTTTCCCAGGACCCTCAGAATAAGAGACAGTTTGCCAACACTGTCTGCTCCTTCATAACCTGCTTGTTTTTAATTAAAGAAAGTGTTTGGGAAGAAGTTGTCAGTTGTCTATGCGTGCGCTTGTGGTGTGTCTCAGATGGATAATGAAGCTCGATTGTCAAAGTCCTTCCTTGCTGCTCCCTCGGATACAGCGTGGAGACGATTTAACCGAAGGGCCTGTTTCCACGCTGTATCACTCCATGGTGTCAACCATTTCTTCTCTCCAGTGGTGCTTTTTAAAACATTTCAAAATAGACTTTATTCCAGAAATAAATATATACAATACATGATCCTTACAAAACTCCATCTGACGTTCTCGGAGGCTATACTTACCATACAATACAGTTTCCCCAAATCACAATTTCACCCCCCACCCTTGCCATTCATGTAGCCCACTGGTGTGGAATCCCTTCCCTTATTTTGAGGGGCATCTCCACCACAACCTGCCCCCCATGTCCAGCAACAGAAGGACCCTAGACTGTGGTCCTTCCCCCACCGAGCCTTGGCCTTGGCTGCACCGAGCTTCATGGCCCTGTCCCACTGTACGAGTTCATTCCAAGAGCTCTCCCGAGTTTTAACAAAAATCTAACTCGTGGTAAGCACGGAGAATGAACGTAGCGGATACGTCGGAGCTCGGGGACGTGTCTTAGCGGCTCGTAACGCTAACAGCAGGTACTCGGGAAGACTCGCTAACGGCAGGTAAGCACGGGAAGACTCGTGAAGATTTTTCAACACGATGAAAAATGTCCACGAGAGCCCCGAGTACCGACGAGCGGCCATTACCGTAAATCTCCGAGTTCGAATCAGGGCAAACTCGGGAGAGAGCTCTTGGAATGAACTCGTACCGTGGGACAGTTGGCAACATTCCCCGACGGACATCTGGGTGGTCAACAATGCTCGGGCAGGACTGTGATGCTGCCTGTCCCGCTGAGTTACTCCGGCATTTCGTGTCTATCTTCGGTGTAAACCAGCATCTACAGTTCCTTCCTGCACACTAGCGCCAGGCTTGGGGCAACATTGATGCCAATGTGAGTCTCGTTCTGTGGATTTATTTCACGTTTCTTCTTCGATTATAAATCAACATTCGGTTTGTCTGCATTGAAATCCCTCAGCCGATACCTGCTGGGCTGATTAATTGGCTCAGATTCCCATTCCGTGGAGTTTGTGAAAACCGCAGACAAGAGAGAGTCAAGAATAAACCTCTTAAGACCAGACTCCTCCTCTGCCATTTGCTCCCCAGATACAGACGCTCACCATTTGTAATTACCATCTGTTACCCACTGCCAAACCAATTTTCAAGCCCTCTGCCCAAGACAGCACGAAATCTATCAGGAAAGGTGTGCGCGGTGAAGATGCATGGGGTTTCATTGCAGCGCTTGGCTGCTCCCCCAGAATCGGGCAGGCAGCACAGAGCACAACCAACAGATTGCTTACAGTCTGTGTGGACGCAACAACGTCCATTCAAATAGCTTCCATACAGGGGCGGCAGGCACGGTGACCCAGCGGTAGGGTTGCTGCCTTACATCGCTTGCAGCGGCAGAGACCCGGGTTCGATCCCGACTACCGGCCGCTGTCTGTACGGAGTTTGTACATTCTCCTTGGGTTTTCTCCGAGATCTTCGGTTTCCTCCCACACTCCCAAGACGTACAGGTTTGTCGGTTAATTGCCTCGGTATAAGTGTAAATTGTCCCCATGTGTGTGTGTGTGTGTAGGGTAGTGTTAGTGTTAGTGTGCCGGGGGGGAGGGGTGGGAGATTGCAACCTTCACCTGGTCCGCCCTGTTTCGACGAATGCAATCAACCCGGCGTGCACAATCAAATAGGATCAAATAGAACAAGTTGTCCTCCAACTTTAAGCTGTGCACGCCATACGCAAGAAGAAGCGTGCAGGGATCGCTGGTCGGTGCAGACTCGGTGGGTCGAAGGCCCTGTTTCCGCACTGTATCTCTAACCTAAACTACACTGAACCATCCTACCACAACCAGAGAGCAGTGCTGAACTACTATCTACCTCATTGGTGACCCTCGGACTCTCCTTGATCAGACTTTGCTGGCTTTACCTTGCACTAAACGTTATTCCCTTATCATGTATCTGTACACTGTGAATGGCTCGATTGTAATCATGTATTGTCTTTCCGCTGACTGGTTAGCACGCAACGAAAGCTTTTCACTGTACCTTGGTACTCGTGACCAACATGCCCCATCTACACTCGTCCCACCTGCCTGTGTTTGGTACAGGTACCCTCTACACCTGTCCTATCCATGTACCTGTCTCTTTAACATTGTGATGGTACCTGCCGCAACTCCGTCAACTCATTCCATACATCCTCTACCCTCTGTGTGGAAATGTTACCCCTCAGATTCCTGTTAAATCTTTCCCCCCTCACCGTAAACCTATGTCCACCAGTTCTGGAGTATTGCGCACAGTTTTGGTCTCCCTAATCTGAGGAAATACATTCTTGCCATAGAGGGAATACAGAGAAGGTTCACCAGACTGATTCCTGGGATGGCAGGACTTTCATATGAAGAAAGACTGGATAGACTCGGCTTGTACTCGCTAGAATTTAGAAGATTGAGGGGGGATCTTATAGAAACTTACAAAATTCTTAAGGGGTTTGACAGGCTAGATGTAGGAACATTGTTCCCGATGTTGGGGAAGTCCAGAACAAGGGGTCACAGTTTAAGGATAAGGGGGAAGTCTTTTAGGACCGAGATGAGAATTTTTTTTTTCACACAGAGAGTGGTGAATCTGTGGAATTCTCTGCCACAGAATGTAGTTGAGGCCAGTTCATTGGCTATATTTAAGAGGGAGTTAGATGTGGCCCTTGTGGCTAAAGGGATCAGGGGGTATGGAGAGAAGGCAGGTACGGGATACTGAGTTGGATGATCAGCCATGATCATATTGAATGGCGGTACAGGCTCGAAGGGCCGAATGGCCTACTCCTGCACCTATTTTCTATGTTTCTCAATTGAGTGTTCCCTGATCACTCACATTCAGCTCAGTCAGAACTCTGAGAACTCAATTTTCTTCCCCAGAATCCTGAACGCTCACAGCTTTGAAACATTGCGGATTGGATTGAGGTTTTGAGTAAAGAGTTAAAGATTTCTCATTAGCTGAGCTCAACCTGCTAAACTTAATGTTCTTCTTTGACCTGCTGTCAATTCCCACAACATCATCTTCAGTTCAGTCAGAGAAGTCATTGCAAATATGAAATGGACTGTAAAAAATAACTAATTTTCTGGTTTGTGCTATGCCTGAACTGTTTGCAATTATCTCTTCAGAAAACTGCTTGATGACATTGTCTTTGATTGCGCTCTTCATAGAAGGTTCTGGTAAATATCCATAAACATGTTTTCACACTGCAATTATGGAATCTTTTTGGTTAATTTTTTCACTAGATTTAACGGGAGAGTTTGCACTGGGTCTGATCTTTAGATGTTAGGCTTTAAAGATAAAGCAGTTGGCAGGCCCTTCGGCCCACCGAGTCCGTGCCGAACATGATCACCCCTCACACTAGTTCTATCCTACACATGAGGGACAATCTACAGGAACCAATTCACCTACAAACCTGAGATAGACACAAAATGCTGGAGTAACTCAGCGGGACAGGCAGCATCTCTGGAGGGAAGGAATGGGTGACGTTTCGGGTCGAGACCCTTCTTCACACTGAGAGTCAAGAAGGATGAGAGGGGATCTTGTAGAGACATATAAAATTCTTAAAGAATTGGACAGGCCAGAAGCAGGGAAAATGTTCCCCATGTTGGGGGAGTCCAGAACCAGGGGGTCACAGTTTAAGAATAAGGGGTAAGGCCTTTTAGAACTGAGATGAGGAAAAACTTTTTCACCCAGAGAGTGGTGAATCTGTGGAATTCTCTGCCAATTCATGGGATATTTTCAAGAGAAAGTTAGATTTAGCTTTTAAGGCCAAAGGAATCAACGGATATGGTGAAAATGCAGGAACGGGGTACTAATTTTGGATGATCAGCCATGATCATATTGAATGGCGGTGCTGGCTCGAAGGGCCAAATGGCCTACTCCTGCACCTATTGTCTATTGCTACGGCGTAGAGAAACCCTTCTGGAAATAGGCAACGTTTCGGGCCGAAACCCTTCTGGAAATAGGCAACGTTTCGGGCCGAAACCCTTCTGGAAATAGGCAACGTTTCGGGCCGAAACCCTTCTGGAAACAGGCAACGTTTCGGGCCGAAACCCTTCTGGAAATAGGCAACGTTTCGGGCCGAAACCCTTCTGGAAATAGGCAACGTTTCGGGCCGAAACCCTTCTGAAAATAGGCAACGTTTCGGGCCGAAACCCTTCTGGAAATAGGCAACGTTTCGGGCCGAAACCCTTCTGGAAATAGGCAACGTTTCGGGCCGAAACCCTTCTGGAAATAGGCAACGTTTCGGGCCGAAACCCTTCCGGGTTTCGGCCCGAAACGTTGCCTATTTCCTTCGCTCCATAGATGCTGCTGCACCCGCTGAGTTTCTCCAGCATTTTTGTCTACCTTCGATTTTCCAGCATCTGCAGTTCCTTCTTAAACACTGACATGATGAAAGGCACTGTTTAAATAAGCCAGCAATTACTTGTTATTTGTTTGTAGTTCAGGGAGATGCTTTCTTACGATATTAATATTTGGCAAAAAAAATTAAAATATCGTAATAAGGGTAACAAGCATAGCAAAATGGAATTACATTCACAGACTAGTACAAGATTTACCTTCATTATTCCTTTAACAAAATCTTAGTTTCCTTTTAAATAGTTGCAAATGACTTTCCCGTCTCTCTTTCGTCTGTGTATTAATCTGCCTCGAATGACACAGGGACAATGACATTGAGGCGCAGCGGTAGAGATGCTGCCTCACAGCACCAGAGACCCGGGTTCGATCCTGACTACGGGTGCCGTCTGTACGGAGCTTGTACGTTCTCCCCCCGTGACCTGCGCGGGTTTTTCTCCGGGTTTGCTCCGCACGTTCCAAAGACATACAGGGTTTGTACATTAATTGGCTTCGGATAAAATTGTAAATTGTCCCTGGTGTGTGTAGGATAGTGTTGGTGTGCGGGGATCGCTGGTCGGCGCGGAATCGGTGGGCCGAAGGGTCGGTGGCCGACCATCATACTAGTTCTATGTTGTCCCACTTTCGTGCATACTAGGGGGCAATTTTACAGGGGGCCGACTAACTCACAAACCCGCATGTCCTTGGGACGTGGGAGGAAATCGGGAAGAAACCCGCGCGGTCACAGGGGAGAACGTGCAAACTCCTCACAGACAGCACCCGAGGTCAGGATTGAACCTGGGTCTCTGGCTTTGTGTGGCAGCAACTCTACCGCGGTTGACATTGAAGTACATTAGTTATTTAAGTGTACGTTAACTAATGATTTAAATGTACCTTAACATTGAAGATTTTTCAGGGCATGGGTTGAAAATTGTTAAACTCAAGCCCTATTTATATAGGAGAACCAGACAGACTGGAGGATTGTCAGAGAGAGGAGAGGAAAATGATATTGGGGAATCATTTGCACAGGAGCTGGAAAAATGTACTTGGATGTTGGGCTCAGATATTAATTCCCAGACTCAGGATCACTCATTCGATCAGTACAAGTGAATTATTTTGACTTCTTCCTATTTTAATGTATATTGACAAACCCTGAAGAAAGCTATTGAGCTCCCTGGCCTCCTGCTGTTGAACTAATTGACCTGCTATGCCCAAGCCACACGTTTCTCTCCTTTAGTATTGACCAAATGCCATGAATCTTTCCTCATCTAC
Source organism: Malacoraja senta (assembly GCA_038087875.1). Taxonomy (NCBI): domain Eukaryota; kingdom Metazoa; phylum Chordata; class Chondrichthyes; order Rajiformes; family Rajidae; genus Malacoraja; species Malacoraja senta. The sequence continues at coordinate 81,735 of JAXLNO010002677.1, read as the reverse complement.
AACTTCTGATTCAAGGGCAAATTATTCTCAGCTAAAACAAGCCCTTCAGTCATGTATGTGCCCGTTTCTGTAGATCAACTCCACCGTACGTGTTTATTGCTGACGTCCAACGATTTGCATTTTGAAATAGGTTCCCAAAGGTGTAGGAAGGAACTGCAGGTGCTGCTTTAACCGAAGATAGAGGAATAGATCGGGTAGATGCACAGAGTCTCTTGCCCAGAGTAGGGGAATCGAGGACCAGAGGACATAGGTTCGAAGTGAAGGGGAAAATATTGAATAGGAATCTGAGGGGTAACTTTTTCACACAAAGGGTGGTGGGTGTATGGAACAAGCTGCCAGAGGAGGTAGTTGAGGCTAGGACTATCCCAACGTTTAAGAAACAGTTAAACAGGTACATGGATAGGTCAGTTTTGGAGGGATATGGACCAAGCAGGTGTGTGTCTAATGTAGCTGGGACATGTTGGCCGGTGTGGGCGACTTGGGCCAAGGGGCCGGTTTCCACACTGTATGACTCTATAAGACGCAACATGCTGGAGTAACTCAGCGGAACAGCAGCATCTCTGGAGAGAAGAAATGGGTGACCTTTCGGGTCCGAAGAAGGGTCTCGACCAGAAACATCACCCATTCCTTCTCTCCAGAGATGCTGCCTGTCCCGCTGAGTTACGCCTGCATTATGTGTCTATCTTAGATTCCTGAAGGATGTACCAGAAATCAATTTTGTCCAATTTCCGATTGACACAGAGAACTTAATACAGCTGTCATTCCTTTGATTCCCTGAATTTCCACCAAATGTATCCATTTATACAGAGTTGTTGAACCATTTGTCTTCGAGCCTGCAGACCTTAATAACATTCAGCCTTAAGGCCCATATATATTTTAAGTTGCCTCAATCAACATACTAGCATTTGTCAAAGCATTTGGACAATGGAGTTGAGCTAAAGTCTTTACAAACCTCCAGGCCCTTAAAATTCAAACACGCAAATGAGAAATCTAAATTAAAATATAAACCAGTAGACTGGAATACCTCATGTGGGGTCTAGTCCAGTGATCAGACAATCTGCATTTTCATATTTCAGATATTTTGAATTAAAATGATCAGATCTTGCGCGGCACACTTGCGCAGCGGTAGAGTTGCCGCCTTGCGTCGCTGGTGGCCCGGGTTCGATCCTGACTACGTACGGAACTACGTCCGTACGGAGTTTGTACGTTCTCCCCGTGAACCTCGTGGGTTTTTCTCCGGGTGCACCGGTTCCATCCCGCACTCCAAAGACGTGCAGGTTTGCAGGTTTAATTGGCTTCTGTAAATTGTTCCCTGATGTGGAAGGCAGTGTTAGTGTGTGGGGTGATTGCTGGTTGGCACGGACTCGGTGGGCCGAAGGGCCTGTTTCCACACCTTGTGTCTAAAGTCTAAAGCCATTGGAACTCTGCTATATATAATATCCATAGATATAGTGGTTTGCTTACAACATAAATGCCTTAAACTATGTACACTTTGAGACTTTAATCTGGTAGGCTTAATGTTAGTGATAATATTATACTCCCAAAATGCATGGTTATAGCTATAGCTAGGGTCTAACAGATTGATGCAAGAACTCTCCAGCACTGCCATGTTGAGAGGGACATGGGCCAAACGCAGGTAAGTGGGACCAGTGCAGCTGGGACATGTTGGCCGGTCTGGGCAAGTTGGGCTGAAGGGCCTGTCTCTACGCCGTAGCAATAGACAATAGGTGCAGGAGTAGGCCATTTGGCCCTTCGAACCAGCACCGTCATTCTTACAACTTACAAACCTGTACATAAAGACCCACTGACTTCCTCCAACACTTTCAGTTTATTGTAGTTAAAACATGTTTCCTGTCTCTAGTGTGTCCAAACCCTTAACAATCTTATATGTTTCAATGAGATAACCCCTCATCCTTCTAAACTCCAGAGTGTACAAGCCCAGCTGCTCCATTCTCTCAACATATGACAGTCCCGCCATCCCGGGAATTAACCTTGTAAACCTACGCTGCACTTGCTCAATAGCAAGACTGTCCTTCCTCAAATTAGGGGACCAAAACTGGACACAATAATAATAATAATAATGGATTTTATTTACGGGCGCCTTATACCGAGGTCTCAAGGACACCATACAGAGATTTATAGAAAACATATAATCAGAATTTTAAAAAAATAGGTTATAAAGACCAATACATAAATCAGGGACAGAATTCCTTCCAAAAACACAAAAAAAGAAAATCAGAAGAACAATTTGAGGAAAATCAGAAGAACAATACTGCAGGTGTGGTCTCACTGGGGCTCTGTACAACTGCAGAAGGACCTCTTTGCTCCTAGCATCAGTTTACAGACCATCTACAAGCACATTGCAGAGATCCCTGCCTTTGATAAACTGCTCTTCCACTTTGCTCGTGAATATGGATTCTGGCTGGAAGGGTTGAAGGTTGCCAGTCAATTAATGTCAGGAAAGGTTTTTCTCAATCTGACCCGTCAATTCCTGTTAAAATATAAAAATCGTTGATCAAATGATCTTTTCTTTTCCCGGGAAAAGAGTGATAGAGGCTGTAGGAGGGGCATGGTGGTGCAACCTGCAGTAGTGTGTAGGAAGGAACTGCAGATGCTGGTTTAAACCGAATATACGCACAAAAAGCTGGAGTAACTCAGCGGGACAGGCATCATCTCTGGAGAGAAGGAATGGGTGACGTTTCGGGTCGAGGCCCACAGTAGTGACAGCGTTCTCTGTTTTTATACAGGGACTAATATCGGCCAGAACACAGTGGAGCCGGGGTAGAGTTGCTGCCTCACAGTGCCAGAGACCCGGGTTCGATCCTGACTACGGGTGCTGTCTGTACGGAGTTTGTACGTTCTCCCCGTGACCTGCGTGGGTTTTCCCCGGGTGCTCCGGTTTCATAGAAACATGGAAACATAGAAAATAGGTGCAGGAGTAGGCCATTCAGCCCTTCGAGCCTGCACCGCCATTCAATATGATCATGGCTGATCATCCAACTCAGTATCCCATCCCTGCCTTCTCTCCATACCCCCTGATCCTTTTAGCCACAAGGGCCACATCTAACTCCCTCTTAAATATAGCCAATGAACTGGCCTCAACTACCTTCTGTGGCAGAGAATTCCACAGATTCACCACTCTCTGTGTGAAAAATGATTTTCTCATCTCGGTCCTAAAAGACTTCCCTCTTATCCTTAAACTGTGACCCGTTGTTCTGGACTTCCCCAACATCGGGAACAATCTTCCTGCATCTAGCCTGTCCAACCCCTTAAGAATCTTGTAAGTTTCTATAAGAAACTTTCCCCCCACACTCCAAAGAATACAGGTTTGTAGGTTAATTGGCTTGGTGTAAATGCACAATTGTCCCTAATGTGTGTAGGGTAGTGTTGGTACGCGGGGATCGCTGGTCAGCGAGGACTCGTGGGCTGCAGGGCCAGTTTCCGCACTGTATCTCTAAACACAACTACACTAAACTGAAAGTGTTGGAGGAATTCAGTAGGTCTTTATGTACAGGTTTGTAAGTTAGAGTGACGAGTGGAAAGGATTGGGGATGTGCAAAGATTGGGGAGGGGGGGGAGGGAGTTCAGTCTTCAGTCCTGCTGGGGGTCCACAGCCCCCTCCTCACCTGGCAAACCAGGTGGGGGAGACGGTTCAGTCGCCGACTATCCGACCATGGAGCAGGTAATAATAATAATAATAATAGATTTTATTTATATAGCTCTTTTCAGGACTCAAAGTCAGCACGAGATTACATGGTACCCGTGGTGGGGGGGTACCATGTAATCCCGCTGAGTTACATAGAAACATAGAAAATAGGTGCAGGAGTAGGCCATTCAGCCCTTCGAGCCTGCACCGCCATTCAATATGATCATGGCTGATGATCCAACTCAGTATCCTGTACTTGCCTTCTCTCCATACCCCCTGATCCCCTTAGCCACAAGGGCCACATCTAACTCCCTCTTAAATATAGCCAATGAACTGGCCTCAACTACCTTCTGTGGCAGAGAATTCCAGAGATTCACCACTCTCTGTGTGACATTTTTTTTCTCATCTCGGTCCTAAAAGACTTCCCCCTTATCCTTAAACTGTGACCCCTTGTCCTGGACTTCCCCAACATCGGGAACAATCTTCCTGTTTCTAGCCTGTCCAACCCCTTACTTCAGCTTTTTGTGTCTATCTTCGGTTTAAAGCAGCATCTGCAGTTCCTTCCTACAGATAAAAAAGGAGAACTGTCCCTTGGAAAAAGCTGATTTGGTGAACCCAGTCCTAATCCTTGCCACTTAAATCTTCTCTGCTTAAAAATATCTCAAATCCCCAGTGCGAGATAACAGCCAACACTTTGGACACACTATAGACATAGATATCTCTGTTGATTAACCCTTAACTTGCCAGGAAGATGCGAGTACTTGGCAGGACTGATGTTCTCTGCAGCTTAATTGTTCCAAACCAGCGAAACGACTGAAAATTCCTTGCAGCTAAGGCTTAACTTTGATTAATATGAGCGGTATTAAATTTTCTGAAGTCATGGCCTACAAGCAGCAATGGACCAAGCAACCAATATTAGGCTGAAAATGCATGGCAGTCTTTTCGTTTTTAGTTTCAGAGAAACAAGCCCTTCAGCCCAGCGATCCCCGCACACTAACACCACCCTACACACATTATGAACAATTTACCATAATACCAAACCAATTAACCTACAAACCTGTAAAGGGCCTGTCCCACGGGCATGCGGCTGCATGCGGCAAGCGTGACCAAACCGGAAGCGGGGGCCGCGCGGAGGTCGAGTGAGTGACGCGGGAAGTTCGCGCCTGACGTATGGGGCGTCGAGACGCTGCGCACGCCCGTCGAGGCGGCTGCGTACAGCGTCAAGGCGGCTGCGGGCCGGCAGGCCGTTGCCGCGTGGAATTTTTGAACATGGTCAGTTTTTCGGAGCCCCGCGCGATGTCGGGACCAGCTCCGCACAACTCCATATACAGCTCCCGCGATCGAAGTGGGACCGGCCCCGCGAGGCCGTACGGCTCAAGCGACCATGTTAGGTCGCGCTTGCCGCATGGAGTCGCATGCCCGTGGGGCAGGCCCTTAAGTCTTTGGAGTGTGGGAGGAAACCGGAGCACCCGGAGAAAACCCACGCAGGTCACGGGGAGAACGTACAAACTCCGTACAGTCGGGATTGAACCCGGGTCTCTGCCGCTGCCAGGCAGGAACTCTACCGCTGCACCACTGTGCTGTCATATTGTAGAATCATATAACACAGACACAAGCCCTTTGGCCCATCCTATCCCTGCTGGCTATCGAACACTTATCTATATAACAATTGTAGTTTCACGCAAGGTGCAACACGATGGCACAGATGTGATTCTGTGCTCGCTCTATGATTATTTATGATCTTGCGATTCCAACATTTTTTAATGGTTCTCCATATTAATGATGTTCTAAAAATAGCACATCCGTGGTTTTTTGTGTGTTTTGTCTATTACACTTAGCCCCAAACAGGAACCTCATATGAATGTTAATCGCACATCGGCATTATCTCCAGTCTTGCTGTCCATTGTAGGCATTACTGATCCAGATTTCAACCTAGGAGGTATGATTAATTAGTTCGTGGATGGCAACAAGGCTGGTGGTAATATTGACACTGAAGAAGTTAGTCGACTGCTACAGAAGAAAATGGATCAACTTTTTTTTGCACTATTGTATTTTTGCACTATTAATGCTTGTTTGTTTTTTATATGTACATGTGTGTGTGCATATGTATGTATATATGCGTGTATGTGTGTGGAAAAAAGAAGTTCAGTATATATACTCCCACACTCCAGTGTCCTCACATACTCCAAAGGCGAGTAAGCTGTAGGCTAATTCAGTATATTACATATATATATATATATATGAGGAAACCGGAGCACCCAGAAAAAACCCACTCGGGTCACGGGGAGAACATACAAACCCCGTACAGACAGCATCCGTAGTCAGGATCGAACCCGGGACTCTGGCGCTGTAAGGCAGCAACTCTACCGCTGCGCCACCATGCCGCCCCTAAGATTAGAGAGTTAGTGAGAGGTGAGGTGAAGGATAGTTATGGTAGTGAGGTTAGAAGTTTGATATTGAGTTCAGTTTAGTTTATTGTCACGTGTACCGAGGTACAGTGAAAAACTTTTGTCACACGCTATCCAGACTGCAGAAAGACAATACATGATTACAATCGAGCCATTTACAGTGTATAGATACGTGATAACGTTTAGTGCAAGGTAAAGTCCGATCAAGGATAGTCCGAGGGTCACCAATGAGGTAGATAGTAGTTCAGCACTGCTCTCTGGTTGTGGTAGGATGATTCAGTTGCCTGATAACAGCTGGGAAGAAACTGTCTCTGAATCTGGAGGTGTGCGTTTTCACACTTCTGTAACTTTTGCCAGATGGGAGAGGGGAGAAGAGGGAGTGGCCGGGGTGTGACTGGTCCTTGATTATGCTGCTGGCCTTGCCGAGGCAGCGTGAAGTGTAGATGGAGTCAATGGAAGGGAGGTTGGTTTGTGTGATGGTCTGGGCTGCGTCCACAATTCGCTGCAATTTGTCACGGTCTTGGATGGAGCTGTTCCCAAACCGTGCTGTGAAGCATCCCGGTAAAATGCTCTCCATGGCGCATCTGTAGAAGTTGGTGAGAGTTGTAGGGGACATGCCAAACTTCCTAAGCCTTCGAAGGAAGTGGAGGCGTTGGTGTGCTTGCTGGGTCATTGCTTCAATATGGGTGGTCCAGGAGAAGTTGTTGGTGATATTGACTCCTGGGATTTTGATGTTTTCCACCATCTCTACTTTGGAATCTATGGAGCGAAGGAAATAGGCGACGTTTCGGGTCGAGACCCTTCCGGGTCTCGACCCGAAACGTTGCCTATTTCCTTCTCTCCATAGATGCTGCCTCACCCGCTTAGTTTCTTCAGCATTTTTGTCTACCTTCGATTTTCCAGCATCTGCAGTTCCTTCTTAAACTTGAGAGAAATGTTGTTGCCTCGACACCAGGACTCGAGGTTCTCAATCTCCTTCCTGTACTCCGTCTCATCCTTATTTGATATCCGGATATTGTTTGAGCAAGAACCAAAGTAGGGTAGGGACATGGTGAGAAGTAGGACATGGGCTTCAAGGTTGGATGTATTCTCTGAAGTTCCTGCTTGTTACCGACAATATACATAGTCACCAGTTGCCCCAAACACCGGCCACCAAATGGTGAACGAGGTCTGGTTTGACCTGGACGATGACACGTTGGCCTGGCTCGCCTCAACGGAGCTGCAGGTCTAAAAGACATGCTAAAAGGCAGAAGAAGACTGACAATATCCACTCATTCTTCTCCTGCTAGTTATCTCCACTAGCTACCCATGGCGTCCACTCGTTATTGAGTAATTGATTGCAACATGCAACATGGAAACAGGCCCTTCGGCCCACTGAGCCCATGCTGACCACAGGCCACCCATTGACACTAGCTCCATGTTATTCCACTGTCCAGTCCACAAGCCAGCACACTAGGGACAATCTACGGAAGCCAATTCACCGGCAAACCCGCACATCTTTAGATGTGAGATATAGATTGCAACCTTCACGTCGTCCGCCCTGTTTCGTCGAATGCAATCAACCCGGCGTGCACAATCAAATAAGATCAAATAGAACAAGTTGTCCTGCAACTTTAGGCTGTGCACGCCACACGCAAGAAGAAGAATCTTTAGATGTGGGAGGAAACCGGAGCACCCTGCGTAAACTCATATACAGTCGGGATTGAACCCGGGTCCCGGGCACTGTGAGGTGGTAGCTGTGCCAATGAGCCATGAGAGGGTCAGGAGTGGTCTATATTCAATATTGAAACAACGGAGGGGTGGGGATAGAGAGGGGGGGGGGGAGGACACAGTTCGTGCAAGCGCACTGATTGATTTACAGATCTCTTAAGGAATGCAAAGCTGTTTTTCAGCTGGCTGTCACCGAGTTATTATCTCCAGACAGATGGTTTTCTAAACACTTGATTAATGAAGCTCCCAGCTCAGTGACAGACAGTGAGACTTCAGCAGCCAAAACAGCGCGGTGTGTACTCGCATCACCTGCCCATGTGGGTGAACTGGAGTCGGAAGAAGTTCCCGACTCCTTCCCCACCCAGTTGTCAGTCAACCTACCCTCCCGACAAGGGGCCTTCAATCTGGAACTCTGCTCTCCCTCCCCAAATACTGCCTGACCTGCTGAATGTTACTCCGCATTGTGTTCCAGGCACTACCCACCCTTTGTTCTTTCTTGGTTCAGCGGTAGAGTTGCTGCCTCGCAGCGCCAGAGACCCCGAGCTCCATCCCGACTGCGGGTGCTGTCTGTACGGAGTTTGTACGTTCTCCATCCCGACCTCCGGGTGCTCCGGTTCCCTCCCACACTCCAAAGATGTACAGCTTTTATGCTCTAATTGGCTTGGTGTAAATGTAAAATTATCCCTAGCGGGTGTAGGATAGTATAAGTGTGCGGGAATCGATGGGCCGAAGGGCCGGTTTCCGTGCTGTATCTCTAAACTAAACTAAACTCAGTGGGTCAGGCAGCATCTGTGGAGGGATGTCTGAACTGTTACCTGTCCAGTCCCATTACAGGTGTTGCCTGAGCCGCTGAATTCCTGCAGTGCTTTGTGCATTGATCAAGATTCCAGCACCTGCAGCTTCTTGCGTCTATAGTTAATTTACCTGATTATGAATCGTGGTCTAACACATCCCGTCTGACAAGGCACCAAGAATGGGCAGCAATTCCTCTGTAATGTGCTGGGAGTTTAGCTTCGTTTAGAGATACAGCGCGGAAACAGACCCTGAGTCCGCGCCGACCAGCGATCCCCGCACACTAACACTCTCCCTACACACACTAGGGAGAATGTATAATTAAACCCAGCCAATTCACCTACACACTTGCACGTCTTTTGAGTATGGATAGAAACCGGAGAAAATCCATGCGGCCACGTTGGAGAACGTACAAACTCCGCACAGACAGCGCCCATAGTCAGGATCGAACCCGGGTGTCCCTAGCGTGTGTGTGTGTGTGGGATAGTGTTGGTGTGCAGGGATCTCTGGTCGGTGCAGACTCGGTGGGCCGAAGGGCCGGTTTCCGCGATGTATCTCCAAACTAAGCTGAACTGGCATGAGCGCGATGGGCCGAAGAGCCTCCTGCGTGGTCAGCGTTATACCTCGGATCGCCACCTCCAAGGTCCGGAGCTGATGATGGCAACCCACTTCCAGCCCCACACCAAGTGTCAGGAGCGATCTTTATTCAGGCCAGTCAGGTCAATGGGAAATCAATACTAAATGATTCTTGTTCTGATGAAGGAAGTGAAACAATCCTCTCACCATCAAGGCTTAACCTCATCATCAAATTACCGAGCAGAGACAATATATATGCAGGAAACCATTAAAGGGTCATTGAGGTGTGGAATTTGTATGACATCACATTATCCTGGCAATTCCTCACGGAATATAAAATGATGGAAATTAGATTAAAGTCTTCACATGAAGACCATCAATTCGGATTTGTGGACGGGACAATCATCATGAGATTGATTCTGGTCGTTTAAACCATTAACTCCTCTCTGCCTTTGGGGTCATTTAAACGCTCCCCTATCTGCTCCAAAAGAGTTTGTATTCTAACCCCCTGAAGGTTAGAGCGTACGGGTGTCAGGGGTTATGGGGAGAAGGCAGGACAATGGGGTTAGATTGAATGGCGGAGCAGACTTGATGGGCCGAATGGCCTGATTCTATTGAGGGAGTGCAGCGTAGGTTTACAAGGCTAATTCCCGGGATGGCGGGACTGTCATATGCTGAGAGAATGGAGCAGCTGGGCTTGTACACTCTGGTTTTGAGAAGGATGAGAGGGAATCTCATTGAAACATATAAGATTGTGAAGGCCTTGGACACGCTAGAGGCAGGAAACATGTTCCCGATGTTGGGGGAGTCCAGAACCAGGGGCCACAGTTTAAGAATAAGGAGTAAGCCATTTAGAACGGAGACCAGGAAACACTTTTTCTCACAGAGAGTGGTGAGTCTGTGGAATTTGCTGCCTCAGAGGGCGGTGGAGGCAGGTTCTCTGGATGCTTTCAAGAGAGAGCTAGATAGGGATCTTAAAGATAGCGGAGTCAGGGGATATGGGGAGAAGGCAGGAACGGGGTACTGATTGGGGATGATCAGCCATGATCACATTGAATGGCGGTGCTGGCTCGAAGGGCCGAATGGCCTACTCCTGCACCTATTGTCTATTGTCTATTGTCTATTGATTCTGCTCCTAATTCAGAAGAAGGGTCTCGACCCGAAACGCTGCCTATTCCCTTCGCTCCATAGATGCTGCCTCACCCGCTGAGTTTCTCCAGCATTTTTGTCCGCCTCCGGAATTTTGTGTCTGTCTGCGGTGAAATTCGGCATCTGCAGTTCATTCCTACGTTACTGCTTGTCCTTCACTTCAGCAATCAGTGCCTGTAATTCCTCCAGAACACCTGGCCCAGGAAAGGAAGTGGAAGGATATGGTCTAAATGCAGCACCTAGGAGTAGTTTTGTTGGGGCATTTTGGTCTGGGTAGAAATAGCAAATCTCCCATCTATAAGTATAAGAGTCTGGCAGTTTCATGGTCACTGCTACTTAAGACTTTAGACTTCAGAGATAGAGTACAGTCACAGGCCCTTCGGCCCACCAAGTTCATACTGAACAGCGATCACCCCTATCCTACACACTAGGGACAACTTATTTTTTTTTAACCAAAGCCAATTACCCTACAAACCTGTGTGCGAAGGAACTGCAGATACTGGTTTAAACCCCAAAATGGCTCAGTACTGATTGGGGATGATCAGCCATGATCACATTGAATGGTGGTGCTGGCTCGAAGGGCCGAATGGCCTACTCCTGCACCTATTGTCTATTGTCTATTGTCTCTTGAGGTCAGACTTCAGACTTGAATCTGAAGAAGGGTCTTGACCCAAAACGTCACGACCCATTCCTGTAATCCTGTAACTCAGCAGGACAGGCAGCATCTATGGAGTGAAGGAATGGATGGCGTTTCGGGTCGAGACCCTTCCTCAGCCCCTTACAAACCTGCACGTCTTTGGAATGTGGGAGGAAACCGGAGCTCCTGGAGAAAACCCACGCAGGTCACGTGGAGGAAACGTTTGCGAACCGGAATATTAAACGATGCCAGCTGAAATGGGTCAAATCCTTACTGGGACTGTGCCAAGAAAAATAATGTGGCTGTGACATCTCTTCAAGGTTGTTAGGAGGATAATCCAGGGATATATGAATCACCAGGGAAGGGGAAATATCATTAAGTATCCTTGACGCATCCTGAATATGGAAGAATGACAAACATGGATTTACAGGTGGTAAGATACGCTTTAACAAAGCTGCTTAATTTTTTCAAGGATGTAACTGAGCAAGCTGATGAGGGAAACAAAGTGGATTCAATGTTGCTAAGCTTTAGTAAAGCTTATGATAAATTACCACACAGGTAATCACAAAATAGGAAGGCATGCTGCAGAACAGAAGTTGTTGAATTGGAAAACTAATGAGTTAGGTATGCAAAAGAGAAGTCAATTAGAGAGTGATATTTGCATGTATGGGATGTGTAGGAAGGAACTGCAGATGCTGGTTTACACCGAAGATAGACACACAATGCTGGAGTAACTCAGCGGGACAGGCAGCACCTCTGGAGAGAAGGAATGGGTGACATTTTGGGTCAAGACAATAGACAATAGGTGCAGGAGTAGGCCATTCGGCCCTTTGAGCCAGCACCGCCATTCAATGTGATCATGGCTGATCATCCCTAATCAATACCCCAAGCTCCAAGTTGAGACAATAGACAAAAGACAATAGGTGCAGGAGGAGGCCATTCGGCCCTTCGAGCCAGCACCGCCATTCAATGTGATCATGGCTGATCATCCCCAATCAGTACCCCGTTCCTGCCTTCTCCCCACATCCCCTGACTCCGCTATCTTTAAGAGCCCTATCTAGCTCTCTCTTGAAAGCATCCAGAGAACCGGCCTCCACCGCCCTCTGAGGCAGAGAATTCCACAGACTCACCACTCTCTGTGAGAAAAAGTGTTTGCTCTTCTCCGTTCTAAATGGCTTACTCCTTATTCTTAAACTGTGTGGCTCCTGGTTCTGGACTCCCCCAACATCAGGAACATGTTTCCTGCCTCTAGACGTACGGGTTTATAGGTTAATAGGCTTGGTAAATGTAAAAATTATCCCTAGTGGATGTAGGATAGTTAATAACCGGGGATCGCTGGTCAGCGTGGACCCGGTGGGCCGAAGGGCCTGTTTCTGTGCTGTATCTCTAAACACTAAATCCCTTGTTTCCCTTAGCCCTAAGAGCTAAATCTAACTCTCTCTTGAAAACGTCCAGTGAATTGGCCTCCACTGCCTTCTGTGGCAGAGAATGCCACAGATTCGCAACTCTCTGGGTGAAAAAGTTTTTCCTCATCTCAGTCCTAAATGGCCTACCCCTTATTCTCAAACTGTGTGACCCCTGGAGGTTCACCCAATTTCGCTCATGCTTGGAATGTCGTCCGGAAGCCCGGCTGAATTAGTGCAATTGAATAGAAGGCTACACAGAAGCCGCGGAGTGTGTTCGCCCGTCCCGACGTCACAGTTTCAATCATCCCGACGAGAGGGCCTGTACATCCGGCCGTCCGTACGGTGGGTACGGAGAGTTTAAGGCCCCGACCACGGGTGAACAAATGAGGAGGACTGGCTGGACTTTGATTCCTTCCACCACAGTGAAGAATGCTGCGGTGGTTGTTTGCATTGTGCAAATTCTATTGTGTATTGTGTGTTCTTTACAAGTGTATCGCTGCTGGCAAATTCATTTCACTGCCCCTCTGGGTGCATGTGGCGAATAAAATTGACTTTGACTTTGACAGTCATTTCCTTCTCCTGGTATCCGTCCTTGACTTATGAAGCTAGAAGGTAGACAAAAGTGCTGGAGAAACTCAGCGGGTGCAGCAGCATCTATGGAGCGAAGGAAATAGGCAACGTTTCGGGCCGAAACCCTTCCGGGTTTCGGCCCGAAACGTTGCCTATTTCCTTCAGGGTTTCGACCCGAAACGTTGCCTATTTCCTTCGCTCCACAGATGCTGCTGCACCCGCTGAGTTCCTCCAGCACTTTTGTCTACCTTCGATTTTTCAAGCATCTGCAGTTCCTTCTTAAACACGTTATGAAGTTAGACATCCTTTGACGTTGAACTTCTCCCCTTTAGGTTACGCTCCCGGCACTTTAACTTCCGCACGACCAGAGCTCGGGGCATTAGCATCCTCTACGATGCACCTTATCTCCAGGGAACCTGGTTCGACGTGGGAGTCTTGGACAAGTTAACTTGGCCTGTCGTCAGGGAGTTAACAGCGAGGCAGAATGCAGCTTGTCACCTAAGCTGCTGCCTCTGGAATCCATGTACCAATAAATTCATTGTGACAAAATGCATGGCTTGTCTATGATAATGTGCTGTGCTTATCGGAGAGTGTCATAGCCTTCCACACGCTGCTCTGAATAATGCATACGGCAGGCAGGTAACACAGAGGCTGCTCAAGAGTCAACACCAAACCTGTGGCTCAAGGTGTGTACACAAGGAACTGCAAAAAAATAGAAGAAAAAAAAGGACACAAAGTGCTGGAGTAACTCAGCGGGTCAGAGGCAGCATCTCTGCGGAACCTGGTTAGGTGACAGAGAACATGAAAAGTAGACCGGTACAGCACAAGAACAGGCCCTTCGGCCCACAATGTATGTGCCAAACATGATGCAAAGACCATCATAAGACCATAAGTAATAGGAGCAGAATTAGGCCATTCGGCCCATCAGGTCTACTCCACCATTCAATCATGGCTGGTCTATCTCTCCATCCTAACCCCTTTCTCCTGCCTTCTCCCCATAACCCCAGACACCCGTTCTAACCAAGAATCTGTCTATCTCTGCCTTAGAAATATCCATTGACGGCCTCCACAGCCTTCTGTGGCAATGAATTCCACAGATTCACCACCCTCTGACTAAAGAAATCCCTCCTCATCTCCTTTCTAAAGGTACGTCCTTTTATTCTGAGGCTGTGCCCTCTGGTCCTAGACTCTCCCACTAGTGGAAACATCCTCTCCACATCCACTCTATCCAAGCCTTTCACTATTCAGTAATGTTTCAATGAGGTCCCTCCCTCATCCTTCTAAACTCCAGCTAATGTCTGTGAGACAGAGGAGGATTCGTGGAGATTTAACTGGTGTGTAAGATGATGGAGGCACAGAAAGAATAAATAAGTACTACTTTAGCAAGAACCAGGGGAATGAGTATTTACAGTGAGATGAAATAATCTTCACCCAGAGAGTCATAGTGATACAGCGTGGAAACAGGCCCTTCGGCCCAACTTGCCCACATTGGCCAACAATGTCCCAGCTACACTAGTCCCACTTGCCTGCGCTTTGTTCCATATCCCTCCAAACCTGTCCTATCCATATACCTGTCTAACTGTTTCTTAAACGATGGGATAGTCCCAGCCTCAACTACCTCCTCTGGCAGCTCGTTCCATACACCCACCACCCTATGTGTGGAAAAAGTTCCCCCCTCAGATTCCTATTAAATCTTTTCCCCTTCATCTTGAACCTATCTCCTCTGGTCCTCGATTCCCCAACTCTGGGTAAGATTAACAACTGCCTACAGAGACTCAAAGATCTGCGCCCTAGTGCCTTCATCACCGTTGAGCATCATCCTTGGATATCAATCAAGGTTTCATAGTTACGAGCTATTTACATAAAAATTAACGCTGCGCTGAGCGGATGTCGTTCATCACTTTCCACAGTAACATCCCGTCAATAAAAATATATTATGTTGATTGTGGATCTGGTTATGAAAGTGGTATCAAGTGCTGCTAATTAACTGTCGTTCATCACTCCTGCAACATGTTGAAGTAGACAACACTCTGCAAGAGAGATTCATGGTGTTAGGCATTTCATTATCCTGTGAAAACATATTTTACAAATTCCTGTAGATGCTGCAGTTCTGTAACAAAAACAGGAAATGCTGGGAATATTCAGCCGGTCAGGCAGCATCTGGGCAGCAAGGGTGGTGCAGCGGTAGAGTTGCTGCCTCACAGCGCCAGAGACCCGGGTTCGATCCGTTGTCGTTTTGCACGATCCGCAAGCATTGCCACTTTTCATTCCATTGCACATCTCGTATGCGTCTGTGACAAATAAACTTGACTTGACTCGATCCAAGTCAAGTCAAGTGAGTTTATTGTCATGTGTCCCTGGTAGGACAATGACATTCTTACTTTGCTTCAGTGCAACAGAACATAGTAGGCATTTACTACAAGGCATTCTATAAATATATACACTATGGTCAATATACTGATAAAGTGCAAATAACAGTATTGGCTAATAAAGTTCAGTGTTATGTCCGAGCCAGGTTTAATAGCCTGATGGCTGTGGGGAAGTAGCTATTCCTGAACCTGGTCGTTGCAGTCTTCAGGCTCCTGTACCTTCTACCTGAAGGTAGTAGGGAGATGAGTGTGTGGCCAGGATGGTGTGGGTCCTTGATGATGCTGCCAGCCTTTTTGAGGCAGCAACTGCGATAGATCCCCTCGATGGAAGGGAGGTCAGAGCCGATGATGGACTGGGCAGTGTTTACTACTTTTTGTAATCTTTTCCTCTCCAGGGCGCTCAAGTTGCCGAACCAAGCCAAGATGCAACTGGTCAGCATGCTCTCTACTGTGCACCTGTAGAAGTTAGAGCATGCTCTCTACTGTGCACCTGTAGAAGTTAGAGCATGCTCTCTACTGTGCACCTGTAGAAGTTAGAGAGAGTCCTCCTTGACAAACCGACTCTCCGTAATCTTCTCAGGAAGTAGAGGCGCTGATGTGCTTTATTAATAATGGCATCATTGTTCTCGGACCAGGAAAGATCTTCAGAGATGTGCACGCCCAGGAATCCTGACTACGGGTGCTGTCTGTACGGAGTTTGTACGTTCTCCCCGTGACCTGCGTGGGTTTCCTCCGGGTGCTCCGGTTTCCTCCCGCACTCCAAAGACGTACAGGTCTGTAGGTTGATTGGGTTCTGTAAATTGTCCCTAGTGTGTAGGTGATCGTTGGTCGGCAATGACTCAGTCGGCCTGTTTCCACACTGTAACTCTGAACTAAACCAACTATCTGTGAGTTAGCGTTGACTCAATGGGTCAAAAAATGTGTCTCTTTATAGGAAATAGAGAAATACAAGAATACAAGGAGAAAGGACAGAATCACAGGCATTGATTGAGGTAAAAAGGTCTGAAGAGGAGGCCTGACCCAAAACATGTTCAAGAAGGAACTTCAGGTGTTGGAAAATCGAAGGTAGACAAAATTGCTGGAGAAACTCAGCGGGTGCGGCAGCATCTATGGAGCGAAGGAAATAGGCAACGTTTCGGCCCGAAACCCTTCCGGGTTTCGGCCCGAAACGTTGCCTATTTCCTTCAGGGTTTCGACCCGAAACGTTGCCTATTTCCTTCGCTCCATAGATGCTGCCGCACCCGCTGAGTTGCTCCAGCAATTTTGCCTGATCCAAAACATTGCCTATTTATGTTCTCCAAAAATGCCGCCATGTATGTATATTCCCACATAGTTGGGCAGTGTAGTGGTCGACGGAATTCAATCGAGAAAAAGGGTGAGGTTGAGGGATCAAAGTCTGGGAGGTTTTGCAGAGTAAGTGGCAATGATCTTAGGATTGCTGTACAAACACCTTGAGATGCAAGTCCATAGTTCCCTGATAATGGCAACACAGATGGAGAGGGTAGTGAAACAAAACCAAAAACCAAATAAAATCTAAGCTAAACTAAACTGTGGTAAACTAAATACAATACAATACCATTTATTGTCATTTGAACCTCATTGAGGTCCAAACGAAATTTGGTTTCTGCAGTCATACAAACAAGTACAAAGAACCAAGACACAACACAATTTACACAAACATCCATCACAGCGAATCTCCTCCTCGCTGTGATGGAAGGCAAAGTCTTATCTCTCCCCTGCACTCCCCATTCTCCTCCCGATGTCAGAGTCAGAGCCCCCGGCGGGAGATGGAAAATAAGTCCCGCGGCCATTAAAGCCGCGCCAGGCGATGCAAGGCCGCGCTCCGGGTCTGGATGTTGGAGCCCCCCGGTAGCGCTAGCAAGTCCCGCGGCCATTAAAGCCGCGCCGGGCGATGTTAGACCCAGCTCCAGGTCATCTTCAACCCCGCAACTCGGGCGGGAGTAGCTGCCGTTGCGGGAGCCCCGAAAAGCGGTCTCCCACCAGGGACACGCGAGCTCCCGATGTCACCGTCCACCAGACCTGCGGCTGGAGCCTCCGAATCTCCGGGGCCGGGTCACAGCCGCGCGTCACCGCAGCTCCTCCACGCTCCGAACTCGGCCAGCTCCACGATGGTGAATAGTCCGCAGGCTCCGCGACTGGAGCCCCAGGTCGTTCCGGTTGGAGGCCTCTCCACGGTGCTAGGCCCCAACGACAACGGAGACCCGACAGAGAAAGGTCGGGTCCTCCGTACAGGGAAGAGATTTTTTAAAGTTTCCCCCTCCCCCACCCCTAAACTAAACTAAACTAAACTAAACTGAAACTGAAACTGAAACTGAAACTAAACGAAGCTTTCTGTTTTTGTTTCAGATTTCCTGGGTCCTTGTATTTATAGCCCTGCATTTTTGATGATGAACTGATTAGGAGAGTAAGCGGATGGTCTGGGCAAAGCTGCCCTCCAGCCCTGCAGTACGGGGGTGCGGCTAATGTCCGGTGGGCATCGGTCACCATCAGCACCGCGCTGGGACCTCCATGCGGTGTGGAGCTCCGGATGGAAGCCGACTGCAGGAGCAAGCACAGCTTGGCGGCTGGAGTCATCAGGTCATGTAATAGGAGCAGAATTAGGCCCATTCGGCCCATCAAGTCTACTCCGCCATTCAATCATGGCTGATATCTCTCTCCCTCCTAACCACATTCTCCCCATAACCGCTGACACCCGTACTAATTAAGAACCTATCTATCTCTGCCAAGAATATCCACTGACTTGGCCTCCACAGCCTCCTGTGGCAATGAGTTCCACAGATTCACCACCCTCTGACTAAAGAAATTCCTCCTCATCTCCATCCTAACAGAAATGCCTTTAATTCTGAGACTATGACCTCTAGTCCCAGACTCTCCCACTAGTGGAAACATCCTCTCCACATCCACTAGGCCTTTCACTATTCTATACTCTATACTCATCCTTCTAAACTCTATTGAGTACAGGCCCCAGTGCTGTCATCATACCTTAACCCGCTCATTCCTGGGATCATTCTCGTGAACCTCCCATGGACCCTTTCCAGAGCCAAGAGTGAAGACTCTGGAGGTAGTTCCAGGGAAAGGCATGGGAAATTGCGTCTGTATCCGTTTGTCGGTATCCGGATGGGAATTGCTGGGAACATCTGGCGCTTCCGTGGTATCGCCCAATTAAACCATCTATCCTCACTGCTTCCAGCTGTTCCCATTCCTCTGCTTCTCAGCTCACGCAAGGCAGAATCCCACCAGATCCACACCCGATAATTGCTCTGAATTTGGACGCTTTCAATGAAACAAAGGCAGGCAGGCATGCAACACAAGCTTGTGAGTTACCTGCAAAATGCAGTCTCTATTATCATGTAGGAAATGCATCAGCTCTTCGGACTTATGGGCCTGTCCCACTCACACGACTTTTTCGGCGACTGCCCGCACCTGTCACAGGTCGCAGAAAATTTTCAAACATGTTGAAAATTCAGCAGTGACCAAAAAGACGCTACGACTCTTTGGGCGACTGAGGAGACGACTCACGACCGTACAGGCGAAACCCTGGCGACATGTCAAAGAGTCGTACCCTTTTCTGGTCACCGCTGGATTTTCAACATGTTGAAATTTTCGGGGACCTGCTGCGACTAATGACGGGTGCCGGCAAGTCGCCGAAAAAAATCGTGTAAGTGGGACAGGCCCATAACCTTGATCGAACATTGCTGGCTTTAGTTTGCACTAAACCTTAGTCCCTTATCATGTATCTCTACACTGTGGATGGCTCGACTGTAATCATGTATTGTCTTTCCGCTGACTGGTTAGCACGCAACAAAAGCTTTTCACTGTACCTCGGAACACGTGACAATAAGCTCAACTGAACTAGAGGGTAGACAAAATTGCTGAAGAAACTCAGCGGGTGTGGCAGCATCTATGGAGCGAAGGAAATAGGCAACGTTTCGGCCTGAAACGTTGCCTATTTCCTTCGCTCCATAGATGCTGCCGCACCCACTTAGTTTCTCCAGCAATTTTGTCTACCTTCGATTTTCCAGCATCTGCAGTTCCTTCTTGAACACTAAACTAGAGGGACTGGGTGACATTCTCTGCCCTTGTATCCATGACTTCCATCCCTTCACAAGTCCTGTCTCACACCGTGGTAATGTCCCCACACTCGCTCACCACAGGGAAACCAGACCAACCCATGATGGAGGTGTTTGGCTAGGTCATTAAGCAAAGCATTTGAACAAGGTCATTTACAGTGTATTGAGAGGGGATCTTATAGAAACGTACAAAATTCTTATGGGGTTGGACAGGCTAGATGCAGGAAGATTGTTCCCGATGTTGGGGAAGACCAGGACAAGGGGTCACAGCTTAAGGATAAGGGGGAAATCCTTTAAGACTGAGATGAGGAAAAACATTTTCACACAGAGAGTGGTGAATCTCTGGAACTCTCTGCCACAGAGGGTAGTTGAGGCCAGTTCATTGGCTATATTTAAGAGGGAGTTAGATGTGGCCCTTGTGGCTAAAGGGATCAGGGGGTATGGAGAGAAGGCAGGTACAGGATACTGAGTTGGATGATCAGCCATGATCATATTGAATGGCCTACTCCTGCACCTATTTTCTATGTATCTATGTATCTATGATACATGATAAGGGAATAACGTTCAGCGCAAGGTAAAGCCTGATTAAGGATAGTCCGTGGGTCACCAATGAGGTAGATAGTAATTCAGACAGCACTGCTCTCTGGTTGTGGTAGGTTGGTTCAGTTGCCTGATAACAGCTGGGAAGAAACTGTCCCTAAACAGGAAAGTTCTATTGGGATATGGGCTAACGTGACTATGTGGGACTAGTGTAGATTGGGGCATGTTGGTCGGCATAGGCAAGTTGGGCTGTAATGCTGTAAGACTCTATGACTCTTAGTGCATGAGGGTCAACAAAGATGTGGACAGTCCCACGTTGGTCCCTCATCGATCCATGGAGAAAACTTCTTGGGGAGAAGGCGATCAGAGAGCAATACGCCAAGAAGATTAATATTCCCTCCACACATAAGTCTCCCATCTCTCTGATTGATGCTAATGCATTCTTTATTACTCACGCTCGATATCCCTGTAATATACAAGGAAGCAAAGAGTTGGTAGACAGCCAGTGGTACGCTGTCAAGTATAGACAGTTTAATATTAGGAAAAAAATCACAAATATTGAAAACATAAGATTTCTATGTGAAAGGTGACGGGGATGTGGTTCCACGGTGCAATCACAACCTGTTTTTCAACGTGTAGGAAGGAACTGCAGATGCTGGTTTACACCGAAGACAGACACACACAAAATGTTGGAGTAGCTCAGCGACTCAGGCAGTGGGATGAGACCCTTCTTCACACTGAGAGTCGGGAGACATAGAGATATGGAAGGGTAAGGTGTGAAAACGAGGATCAAAAGGGACAAAGTTCACGGAAAATGTCGACCGGATCATTACTAGTAGAATGATCCAATTTTTGGATCATTATTAGCTGAGGGGAAGGTGACAACGAGGGATACAATCAGTAAATGTAATCAGGGGGACAGAAAGCCTAGTGGGAGAACTAGGAAGGGGGAGGGATGGAGAGAGAGGGAAAGCAAGGGTTACTTGAAGTTAGAGGTCAAAGGTAGATAAAAATACTGGAGAAACTCAGCGGGTGAGGCAGCATCTATGGAGCAAAGGAATAGGTGACATTTCGAGTCTCGACCCGAAACGTCACCTATTCCTTCGCTCCATAGATGCTGCCTCACCCGCTGAGTTTCTCCAGCAATTTTTGTCTACCTTCGATTTTTCCAGCATCTGTATTTCTTTCTTAGAGAAGTCAATGTTCATTTTCCATGTGATGCTATTTTTTACCACATTCGGTTTTTCTCTCCTAGATCCCTCTCTGGGACTACTCCGCACTTACTCTTGTTTGCTTCAGGTGTTATCCTGCAATTGTGTGGCCTTGGAGATCGTTCAACCATTGCAAGAGTTGTGCTGGAATCTACCTTGAGTTCTAGTTTAATTTTAGAGATACAGCGTGGAAACAGGCCCTTCGGAGTACCTTGGGCTTGCTGAATATCCCACGGTCTAGGCATAAGCTCAGGGGCGACCGCGCCTTTGTGGTTGCAGCCCCTAGACTGTGGAACGGCATCCCCCTTCCCATCAGAACTGCCCCCTCCATCGCCTCTTTTAAGTCAAGACTAAAGACTTATCTATACTCCCAAGCCTTTCCTGACGTCCTCTGAGTGAGGGCTACATGTATATATGTACGAAGTTTGTTTTGTTGTGCTATTCTTATAAAGCAATTTGGCCAACGAGAGTTGTTTTTTAAATGTGCTAGATAAATAAATATGACTTGACTTGACAACCAGCGATCCCCGCACATTAGCACACACCAGCACCAATTAAACCTACAAAGGAAAACAAAGATCTTGGAGAAAACCCACGCGGGTCACGGGGAGAACGTACAAACTCCGTACAGACAGCACCCGTAGTCAGGATCGAACCTAGGTCTCTGGCGGTGTGAGGCAGCAACTCTACCGCTGCGCCACCTTGCTGCCCTGCTAAATCGGTAAGTTAGCCTAGTACGGGGATTCCAAGCTGGGACCCATTCTCTCAGCATGTCATATGCTGAGAGAATGGAGCGGCTGGGCTTGTACACACTGGAGTTTAGAAGGATGAGAGGGCATCTCATTGAAACATATAAGAATGTTAAGGGCTTGGACACGCTAGAGACAGGAAACATGTTCCCGATGTTGGGGGAGTCCAGAACCAGGGGCCACACACAGTTTAAGAATAAGGGGTAAGCCATTTTGAACGGAGACGAGGAAACACTTTTTCTCACAGAGAGTGGTGAGTCTGTGGAATTCTCTGCCTCAGAGGGCGGTGGAGGCAGGTTCTCTGGATGCTTTCAAGAGAGAGCTAGATAGGGCTCTTAAAAATAGCGGAGTCAGGGGATATGGGGAGAAGGCAGGAATGGGGTACTGATTGGGGATGATCAGCCATGATCACATTGAATGGCGGTGCTGGTTCGAAGGGCTGAATGGCCTACTCCTGCACCTATTGTCCATTGTCTATTGATCTTGGTAGGTATTGAGGTCCGTTCCCACACCAGGTACCATCAGATGAAGGATAATCAGTGGAGAGTCTCAACCCATGGCATTGCTACATTCGATTGACATGGTTACAGCTTCTGTTCCCTTACAATCTCTCTCCTCCCCTCCGCGGATGCTGCCTGACCCGCTGGGTGTTTCCAGCATTCTCCGCTTGAGATACGGTGCACCCACGCTTGGCTTCCTCCCCCCCCCCCCGGCAGCAGACAAGGGAACGGAACAATCCGGAAAAGACGTGAAGCTGGCGGAAGACCAGGAGGTCTGAGAAAGATTGATCACCAAACCTTTGAGTTTAATCATGACGAATAATCTCTCGAAGGCAAACACTTGGCATTGGAGAGATCACCACTCTCTACTTTGCTTTTTCTCAGCAGTGTGACTCATGTTCCGATCAGATTCACTGGATCAATGCCTCATGTTGCAAAGTGCGCTTTGGATACTGAACATCGAGAGGTCACTCCATTGCAAGGCCAACCAAAAATCCACTGGTGGCCAAATAAATTGGCAAAGAAGTATTGAAAATAACTCGGGCGGCACAGTGACACAGCGGTAGAGTTGAGAAGGGTCTCGACCCGAAATGTCGCCTATTCCTTCCCTCCATAAATGCTGCCTCACCCGCTGAGTTCCTCCAGCATTTTTGTCTACCAGCGGTAGAGTTGGTGCCTCACAGCACCAGAAACCCGGGTTTCAGTTTCAGTTCAGTTTATTGTCACCTGTACCGAGGTACAGTGAAAAGCCTTTGTTGCGTGTTCACCAGTCAGCAGAAAGACAATACATGATTACAACCGAGCCATTCACAGTGTACAGATACATGGTAAGGGCATAACGGTTAGTGCAAGGTAAAGCCAGCAAAGTCCAATCAAGGATAGTCCGAGGGTCACCAATGAGGTAGATAGTAGTTCAGCGCTGGTAGACAAAAGTGCTGGAGAAATTCAGCGGGTGCAGCAACATCTATGGAGCGAAGGAAATAGGCAACGTTTCAGTCTGAAGAAGGGTTTCAACCCGAAACGTTGCCCATTTCCTTCGCTCCATAGATGCTGCTGCACCCGCTGAGTTTCTCCAGCACTTTTGTCCTCCTTCGATTTTCCAGCATCTGCAGTTCCTTCTTAAACACAGTAGTTCAGCAATGCTCTCTGGTTGTGGTAGGATGGTTCAGTTGCCTGATATAATGGGTTGCCAGGTTCAATCCTGACTACGGGTGCTGTCTGTACGGAGTTTGCACGTTCTCCCTGTGACCGTGTGGGTTTTCCCCGGGTGCTCTGGTCTCCTCCCACATGCCAAACACGTACAGGTTTGTAGGTCAATTGACCTGTAAATTGTTCCTAGTGTGCAGGATAGAACTAGTGTACGGGTGATCATTGGTCAGCATGGACCCGGAGGGCCGAAGGGCCTGGTTTCCATGGTGTATCTCTAAAGTCTGTCTGAAGACACAAATCTTGTTCAGATGCAGTATAATTATATATGTGAGGTTATCCACTTTGGTGGCAAAAACAGGAAAGTAGACTATTACCTGAATGGTGGCCGATTAGGAAATGGGGAGATGCAGCGAGACCTGGGTGTCATGGTACACCAGTCATTGAAAGTAGGCATGCAGGTGCAGCAGGCAGTGAAGAAAGCGAATGGTATGTTAGCATTCATAGCAAAAGGATTTGAGTATAGGAGCAGGGAGGTTCTACTGCAGTTGTACAGGGTCTTGGTGAGACCACACCTGGAGTATTGCGTACAGTTTTGGTCTCCAAATCTGAGGAAGGACATTATAGCCATAGAGGGAGTACAGAGAAGGTTCACCAGACTGATTCCTGGGATGTCAGGACTTTCATATGAAGAAAGACTGGATAGACTCGGCTTGTACTCGCTAGAATTTAGAAGATTGAGGGGGGATCTTATAGAAACTTACAAAATTCTTAAGGGGTTGGACAGGCTAGATGCAGGAAGATTGTTCCCGATGTTGGGGAAGTCCAGGACAAGGGGTCACAGCTTAAGGATAAGGGGGAAATCTTTTAGGACCGAGATGAGGAAAACATTTTTCACACAGAGAGTGGTGAATCTCTGGAACTCTCTGCCACAGAGGGTAGTTGAGGCCAGTTCATTGGCTATATTTAAGAGGGAGTTAGATGTGGCCCTTGTGGCTAAAGGGATCAGGGGGTACGGAGAGAAGGCAGGTACGGGATACTGAGTTGTATGATCAGCCATGATCATATTGAATGGCGGTGCAGGCTCGAAGGGCCGAATGGCCTACTCCTGCACCTATTTTCTATGTTTCTATGTAAGCCACACAGGAGCTGGAACAAAAATCCCTATTTTCCATTACAAGTGTGGTGTGCAGACAAACCTAGTTGATGATTGTCAACGGTTGATAACTCTTTCAAATTAATTCCTTTACGGTCTCTGAACTTGGAAACAGAGTCGAGTCAAAATAAAACAGGTGATCTCACAGCAGCTTTCCACTCGAAGCTCCCATACACTGTGTGAAAGCCTAGACAA
Source organism: Malacoraja senta (assembly GCA_038087875.1). Classification (NCBI taxonomy): domain Eukaryota; kingdom Metazoa; phylum Chordata; class Chondrichthyes; order Rajiformes; family Rajidae; genus Malacoraja; species Malacoraja senta. The sequence goes on along the minus strand of JAXLNO010002677.1, from coordinate 56,884 downwards.
CTTAAAATAAACACAACTGGGCAGTACGGTGGCGTGGCGGAAGAGTTGCTGCCTTACAGCGCCAAAGACCCTGGTTCGATCTACTCTCTGTACGGAGTTTGCACGTTCTCCCTATGACCGCGTGGGTTTTCTCCGAAATCTTCGGTTTCCTCCCAGGCTCCAAAGACGTGCAGGTTTGTAGGTTAATTGGCTTGGTGTAAATGTAAAAATTGTCCCTAGTGTGTGTAGGATAGCGTTCGTGTGCGGGGATCGCTGGACTCGATGGGCTGAAGGGCCTGTTTCTGCGCTGTATCCCTAAACTAGACTAAACTACTGAGGATACTTATTATTTAAGAAAGAACTGCAGATGCTGGAAAAATGGAAGGTAGACAAAAATGCTGGAGAAACTCAGCGGGTGAGGCAGCATCTATGGAGCGAAGGAAATAGGCGACGTTTCGGTTCGAGACCCTTCTTCAGACCCGATGCGTCACCTATTCCTTCGCTCCATAGATGCCTCCTCACCCACTGAGTTTCTCCAGCATTTTCTGTCGACCGAGGATATTTATTAAGTCAGGGGAATCCGGAGAGAACGTTAACATTTCTGGTTAATCACCTCGCATCGAAATTGAAATGGAATGGACAGAAAGCAAGAATGTTTCAAGCAACAGAGAGGAGGGGAGGGTAGGAAGAAGAGAGGGGATGATTGGATGAGGGTGGGGACCACGGCTATCGAGGAGCCCTCTAGGAGAAGGAAATTGATTCCTTCTAATCACAACTGACGCATCTGAAACTTTGTAGATAGAGGCGGAAGAATGAGGGCAGTCGGAGAAGGAAAAAAAATACAATGAGCTCAAAGACGTACAGCTCAAACACTCCAAAGACGTGCAGGTTTGTAGATTAATTGGCTTGGTATAATTTCAAATTGTCCCCAGTGTGTGTAGGGTGGTGTTAGTGTGCGTGGATCGCTGGTCGGCGCGGACACGGTGGGCCTGTTTCTGCACTGTATCTCTAAATTAAACTAAACATCAAGATGATGCAAGAAATGACAGCAGTGGCAGGAAATGTGCAGTCGAGAGAATGCTGTCAATGTCCTGCAACAGCAAGGGGTCCAGTGGTAACTAGACAGGGGAACAGGGAACCAAGATCGAAGAAACACTGTCATATGATTGTCAGCTGGTCAGTTTCAATGTGGGAACATTGCTGAGACAACTTTATATGGCCCAGTGCTAAAGACCAGGGTTCGATCCCAAAGTCGGGTTTTGTCTCTGTGGAGTTTGAACGTTCTCCCTGTGACTGCGTGGGTTTCCTCCGGGTGCTCCGGTTTCTTCCCATGTCCCAAAGACGTCCATAACGGTGAGGATTCCCGGTTTTCACCCAGGCGGCCCGGGACAATAGACAATAGGTGCAGGAGTAGGCAATTCGGCCCTTCGAGCCAGCACCGCCATTCAATGTGATCATGGCTGATCATCCCCCAATCAGTACCCCCCGTTCCTGCCTTCTCCCCATATCCCCTGACTCCGCTATCTTTAAGAGCCCTATCTAGCTCTCTCTTGAAAGCATCCAGAGAACCGGCCTCCACCGCCCTCTGAGGCAGAGAATTCCACACTCACCACTCTCTGTGAGAAAAAGTGTTTCCTCGTCTCCGTTCTAAATGGCTTACCCCTTATTCTTAAACTGTGGCCCCTGGTTCTGGACTCCCCCAACATCGGGAACATGTTTCCTGCCTCTAGTGTGTCCAAGCCCTTAACAATCTTATATGTTTCAATGAGGTTAATTCCCTCTCATCCTTCTAAACTCCAGAGTGTACAAGCCCAGCCGCTCCATTCTCTCAGCATATGACAGTCCCGCCATCCCCGGGAATTAACCTTGTAAACCTACGCTGCACTCCCTCAATAGCAAGAATGTCCTTCCTCAAATTAGGGGACCAAAACTGCACACAATACTCCAGGTGTGGTCTCACTAGGGCTCTGTACAACTGCAGAAGTACATGGGGAGAAACCGGAGCACCCGGAGGAAACCCACGCAGTCACAGGGAGAATGTGCAAACTCCACACAGACAAAAGCCGACTTTAGGATCCAACCAAGGTTCACTGTACCTCTGTACACGTGACAATAAACTAAACTGAACACATGTGGATTTGGAGGTTAATTGGCCTCTGTGAAACTGCCCCAAGTGTGTGGTGAGTAGACGAGAAAGTGGGCTAATATAGAAGCGTTATGAAACTAAATAGTTAATAAGCCTTGCTTGGAACTATGCAGTAAACCTTTGAGTTGTTTGAACTAACCGCGATTAATAAATTAGTTGTCAGACAAAGTCATTGTCTGGTGTGTTTCATCGTGCGCTGAATTTAATCTGCTACAGAGATATAACATTAGTGAACAAGTTAAAACTCTACAAGATGAGGGAAAACCTATTCACCCAGAGAGTTGTGAATCTGTGGAATTCTCTGCCCCAGAAGGCAGTGGAGGCCAATTCACTGGAAGTTTTCAAGAGAGAGTTAGATTGAGCTCTTAGGGCTAACGGAATCAAGGGATATGGGGAGAAAGCAGGAACGGGGTACTGGTTTTAGATGATCATATTGAATGGCGGTGCTGGCTCGAAGGGCCAAATGGCCATTTTTTTATCTGCAGTTACATGGCATCCACACTACCTGAAGGTAGACAAAATTGCTGGAGATAGGCAAGGTTTCGGGAACGAAACCCTTCTTCAGACTGAAGAAGGGTTTGGGCCCGAAACGTTGCCTGTTTCCTCCGCTCCATAGATGCTGCCTCATCCGCTGAGTTTCTCCAGCAATTTTGTCTACCTTCGATTGTCCAGCATCTGCAGTTCCTTCTTCATCCACACTACCTGACCAAAGTGAAGGGGGAGACTCTGCAATGCTTCGCGATTGAGGCTGGTCTATTATAATATGGGGAAATTAATTCAGTTCCATTATAAAGGAAGTGTAGTCAATAATGCTCGGAGCTTGGCTCGACAGTGAATCCTGCGGCTACATTGAACCTGACCCAGGCAGCCCAGTCAACGGAATTAGAATGAAGCAGCTGCTGGATACGAAGGGACTGAGTAAATGTATGTAAAGGAAATAAAGGTGAACATTTTCACTCCTACAGCCCGCTGATTGATGTTCTCTCTCGGCAATCCATATGATATTCTCTGCTGTATCAGAGCCTTGTGGCCACTGCATAGTAAACAGCAAGCTTAGCATCTGAATTGAAACACACAGGGTTACGGGGGGGCTCAGGGAATGGAGGTGGGGATGGTAGAGGGTTCATAAGGTCATAAGTAATAGGAGAAGAATTGGGCCATTCCTCCCATCAAGTCTACTCCGCCATTCAATCATGGCTGATCTATCTCTCCCTCCCAACCCCATTCTCCTGCCTTCTCCCACATAACCCCTGACACCCGTACTAATCACACTAAAGATAGCGGAGTCAGGGGATATGGGGAGAAGGCAGGAACGGGGTACTGATTGGGGATGATCAGCCATGATCACATTGAATGGCGGTGCTGGCTCGAAGGGCCGAATGGCCTACTCCTGCACCTATTGTCTAATCAAGAATCTCACAATCTCCACCTTAAAAATATCCTCTGACTTGGCCTCAACAGCCTTCTGTGGCAAAGAATTCCACAGATTCACCGCCCTCTGACGGGAGAAACCTCTTCTCATCTGGAACAGGCAGCACCTCTGGAGAGAAGGATGGGTGACGTTTCGGGTCGAGACCCTTCTTCAGACTGGAAACGTCGCAAATTCCTTCTCTCCAGAGATGCTGCCTGTCCCGCAAGAGTTAGTTACTCCAGCAGTTTGTGTCAATCTAAGATGAAGTGGATGACTGGTTCAGGTTGAGTGTGTTTGTAGGCTGTTGGGAGAAGAGAGTGTGATTTTGACGATATTTTTTCAACCCTCTTTGGCTGGTGACCTGGTAGATTGATGCACCGGGTGGCGCCACCACCATGCCTCGCCAACAGTCTGCGTGCCCTTTCTATATTTTTTATTATTTAAAGCACGATCTAAAAGTTTGTTTCAATTTTTATTGGGCAGTGGTGACTTTTTTTCCGTCACTTATCTCGACGGAGATGCTATTTTCTCCGTGTCGCATCTCTGACCCCCCCCCCCCCCCCCACCGCGGCCTAACAACCTGGAGTGGTGCGGCCTTTCCTGGAGACCGGCCCGGAGTTTCAAGCCGTGGGTGCGGCGCGGAATCACCATCGCGGAGCCGAGCATCCTTTGCCGAGGATCGCCAGTGTTGGAACTCCGACCGCGGGGCCTGTGGACGTTAACACCGAGAAGCCCGCGGTCTCCGGTAAGAAGAGGCCGACTCGGGAGCTCCACGCTCCATTCCGTCCCGACGCCGGAGTTTCCATCATCCCAACGCGCGGGCTTCGGACATCGAACCGTCGGCAGCTGCGACTGTGGAGGGTTCAAGGCCCCGACCACCACAGGAGGAAGGTGACTGAATTTTATTGCCTTCCATCACAGTGAGGAATGTTGATTCCACTGTGGTGGATGTTTATGTTGGATTTATTTTATGTGTGTATTGTGTTCTTTTCACTTCGTATGGCTGTACGGCAACTCCAATTTCACTGTACCTTAGTTGGTGAAGTGACAATAAACGCAAAGCTTGAACTTGAGATATTTTCCAGATGCAAGGAACTGCAGATGCTGGAAACTGAGCAAAAACCCAAAGTGCTGGAGGATTTCAGCGGAGTCACGCAGCAACATATGACGTTTTGGATCGGGAACCTACTTCAGTCTGAAGAAGGTGGTTCCCGACCCGAAATATCCACTGTCTATTTCTCTCCATAAATACCAACCTGACCCACTCAGTTGAAGTCCAAGTTACATTTATTGTCACATGTACCAATTGGTACAGTGAGATTCGAGTTTCCATACAGCCGAACGAATAAAAAGAACACAATACACGATAGAATTTAACATAAACGTCCCCACACACAGCGGAACCAACGTTCCCACTGTGAGGTCAAACCCCTGTCCCACGGTACGAGTTCATTCCAAGAGCTCTCCCGAGTTTTGCCCTGATTCGAACTCGGAGATTTACGGTAATGGCCGGTACTCGGGGCTCTCGTGGACATTTTTCATCATGTTGAAAAATCTTCACGAGTCTTCCCGTGGTTACCTGCCGTTAGCG
>JAXLNO010002677.1:47500-51557 GCA_038087875.1 Malacoraja senta | reverse complement strand
TTAATCTCATTCATGAGCCATGCAAGAACTTCAGTGAAAATACAATATTCTCATAGTATCTTATGAAAGACGTAGTTCAAACATTCCCAAGTGGTCCAATTTAAGGACTCATTTTGTTTAGTCTTTGTTTGAGAAACATTTTTTTTTAGTTTAGAGATACAGCACGGAAACAGGCTCTCCAGCCCACCTAGTCCGTGCCGACCAGCGATCCCTGCACATTAACACTATCCTACACACACTAGGGACAATTTACATTTACACCAAGCCAGTTAACCTACAAACCTGCACGTCTTTGGAGTGTGGGAGGAAACCAAAGATCTCGGAGAAAACCCACGCAGGTCACTGGGTGGAACGTAACAAACTCCGTGCCTACAGCACCCGTAACTCTGGGTCTGGCAGCATCTCTGGAGAACGTGGATGGATAACATTTCGGGTCCAGACCCTTCTTCAAAACTGAGTAGAGGGAGGTATTGTACATAATTCTAGTTGTGTGGAAAGGAACTGCAGACCAAATATACCAAATATAATCACAAATTGCTGGAGTAACTCAGCGGGTCAGGCAGCATCTGTGGAGAACATGGATGGATGACATTTTGGGTCGGGAGCCTTCTTCAGGCTCCTGGTTCTCTAGTTATAGGAAGGGTAACGTTTGCCATCGGTCTGGATAAAGGATCCCAACCCAAAACATCACATATCCATGTTCCCCACAGATGCTGCCTGACCCGCTGAGTTACTCCAGCACTCTGTGAAACGTCACCTATCCATGTTCTCCACAGATGCTGCCTGACCCGCTGAGTTACTCCAGCACTCTGTGAAACGTCACCTATCCATGTTCTCCACAGATGCTGCCTGACCCGCTGAGTTACTCCAGCACTTTGTGGTGCAGACTGTGTTGGCTTTGTTCAATTATGTTTAAGTGTTTTCACCTGTGTCATTATCATTTGTTACCCATAGAGTTCCTATTTTTAGTGCTGATGTTTGTCTCAGTCTTGGATTTTTTCCACGCTGAGTCTTGTGTACTTGCTGTTCAGGATGTTTCCCACGCTGAGCCTGTACTATTTTGTTTATCAGGATTCTGGTAAAAGCCTAGGAAAAACGATGACTCCCTCTTCTCCCCTCTCCCCTCTCCCCTCTCCCCTCCCCTCTCCCCCCTCTCCCTCTCCCCCCCTCTCCCCTCTCCCCTCTCCCCTCTCCCATCGGGCAAAAGGTACAGAAGTGTAAAAAACACACACCTCCCGATTCAGGGACAGTTTCTTCCCAGCTGTTATCAGGCAACTGAACCATCCTACCACAACCAGAGAGCAGCGCTGAACTACTATCTACCTCATTGGAGACCCTTGTACTATCTTTGATCGAACCTTACTGGCCTTACCTTGCACTAAACGTTATTCCCGTATCGTGTATCTATACACTGTAAACGGCTCAATTGTAATCGTGTATTGTCTTTCCACTTGTCTTTCCCTGGGATGGTTCAGGTCCTATCTGGCAGACAGAACCATGTGTGTAAGCCTTGCTGGTTTTGAATCCTCCTCTGCTCCTCTGTCATATGGGGTTCCACAGGGCTCAATTTTAGGGCCCCTGCTTTTCTCACTATACTTACTTCCTCTGGGTTTCATTCTTAGAAAGCATGGCATCTCTTTTCATTGTTATGCTGATGATAGCCAACTATATATACCGCTGAGGAAGGAAGACGCCTTTTCTGTCAAATCACTTCTGTCATGTCTTGAGGACATTAAGTCCTGGATGGCCCTAAACTTTCTAGGATTTAATGAAAAGAAGACAGAGGTGATATTGTTTGGGCCCCGATGGCTGCCGTGAACCTCCCCTTGTTGACTTGGGTCCACTGGCACGGTACGTGAAGCCAACAGTTTTGAACCTATGTTTTAGGATGGACAGTGATTTTAAATTAGATCATCAAATAGGCGCGGTGGTTAAGTCCAGCTTCTTTCACCTAAGGAAGTTGGCAAAGGTGAAGCCCATTCTCGAGCGGCAGCATTTTGAAACAGTAATCCATGCCTTTATTCCATCTAGGCTGGATTACTGTAACGCACTCTATTTTGGAGTTGCACGATCTTCACTGGCTCGTCTCCAGTTGGTTCAAAATGCTGCTGCTCGCCTTTTGACTGGAACTCGAAAGAGGGAGCACATAACGCCAATTCTGGCTTCCCGCCACTGGCTCCTGGTGCACTTTTGAGTTCATTTTAAAATTCTTTTATTTGCTTTTAAATCTCTAAATGGGCTCGCCCCGCCTTACCTCTCTGAACTGCTCCACCCATGCGCTCCTGCCCGGTGCCTCAGGTCAGCTGATCAGCTGCTCCTGGAGGTACCGAGGTCTAAGCGGAAGCTCGGAGGGGATAGAGCCTTCTCTGTTGCTGCCCCGGCACTCTGGAACACCCTGCCGTTGCACATCAGACAGGTCCCCCTCACTGTCCATCTTCAAAACCAGTATTAAAACACATTTATATTCCTTGGCTTTTGACACTGCTTGAGACTTTGCTCCTGTTTTAGTGCTTTTAATGTTTTTAATTTTATTGTTTTTACTCTTTCGTTTAATGTTTTTATTGTTATGTAATAATTTCTTGTCCATGATTGGTCATGTCCAGCACTTTGTTGCAACTGGGGATGTTTTTAAAGTGTCTATAAATTAAGTTATTGTTATTATATACTATTATTTTCACTGTACCTCGGTACACGTGACAATAAACTAAACTAGTAAAAGTCGAGGAAGCCCACGTGGTCACGGGGAGAACGTGCAAACTCCTCACAGATAGCACCAGAGGATGGTATTGTACCTGGGTCTCTGCCACTGTGAGGCAGCATCTGTATCACCTTGCATGTAAAGGTACCCATGGTGTAGGTGGGTAGTAGTAGGACCCCCTTGGTCAAGACTGACCATGGTTGATGCATCCTAGTTTGCAGGTGATGTGTGGTCGGATGCAAGCCTGGGCGATCAATGTCATATGGAGGACAGACAGGCTGTTGCCCCATGCAGCACGCGTCCCCTCTCCACGTCGCTGATCGATCCAAAGGAACAGCAGGGCCGTTACGGTTTGGCACCAGCGCCGTCGCAGGAGCTGCCAGAGGGAGGTTGTAGACAACGACCAACTGCCTTAGGGGGCTCCGACTCCGGATTTTCTTGAGGTTTACTCCTGGAGCCTTTTCCATGACTGGATATGGCCACAAGGCAGTGGAGGTTTTAAATCGGAGTTTTCCCTCTCCTAGACGGACTGCCTTCCCAGGCTGATGAGCCCCATCTGCCCGAGACTCGTGGGGGCGGGAGCGTCTACCTTCCCGTGCAGGTCTATAGCCCACTGCCCACTAGGTGGGTACAATTAGACTATTCAATGATATGTGGACTGGTTCATGGATAGAAATGGTTTGGAGGAATATGGGCCAAAGGCAGGCGTTTAGACACCCGACCAAAGTACCTAATTCAGGGGGACATCATGGTTTGCAGGAGTAAGTTGGGCTGAAGGGCCTGTTTCTATGTTGTATGACTCTGACTAAATAGTGGTAAGGAGGCTGAAGACCAGGAAAAGCGTTTGACGCCACTGGGCCTGTACTCGCTGGAGTTTAGAAGGATGAGGGAGTGACCTCATTAAAAACTTACAGCATAGTGAAAGGCCTGGACAGAGCGGATGTGGAGAGGATGTTTCCACTGGTGGGAGAGTCTAGGACCAGAGGTCACAGCCTCAGAATTAAAAGACTATCTATTAGGAAGGAAATGAGGGGGAATTTTTTTTATCAGAGGGCGGTGAATCTGTGGAATTCTTTGCCACAGAAGGCTGTGGAGGCCAAGTCAGTGGATATATTTAAGGCAGAGATAGATAGATTCTTGATTAGTGCAGTTGTCAGGGTTATGGGGAGAAGGCAGAAGAATGGGGTTAGGAGGGAGAGATAGATCAGCCATGATTGAATGGCGGAGTAGACATGATGGGCCGAATGGCCTGATTCTGCTCCTATTACTTATGAACTTGTGACCTTATGAAAATTAATGGGCAACATTTGTCGGGCATGGACAGACTGTAACCTAGGATACACCGTAAGTTGCTGTCTG
>JAXLNO010002677.1:0-42500 GCA_038087875.1 Malacoraja senta | reverse complement strand
CGTGAGGGAGAGTCCACAACTGTGATTCTGCTGTGAGTCTACTGAACTGTGAGTCTACAATGTGCTTACAATACATACTTTTTTTAGCCAGCAATGTGGTTGCAATGAATAATGATTTAACCCTTAATGTGCTTGCAATAAATACTTTGTTACTCCGCAATGTGGTTACAATAAATGATGATTGGTTAGCCCTTAATGTGCTTGCAATAAATGCTTTCTTAGCCAGCAATGTGATTGCAATGGATGATTTGTTAACCCTTAATGTTCTTGCAATAAATGATTTGTTAGCCCTTAATGAAATGAGATGAGTTGTTTGGCCTGCCCTGTACTTGAAATTGAAATAGAAATGAAATAAATGAAATGAGTTGTTTGGCCTGCCCTGTGCTTTTGCTTTGCCTTTACTATGCTTGACCTCACGTGAAATGAAAGGAAATGGATTGTATTGTTGGCAGGCCCCACCTGCCCTTGACTTGACTTGAAATGGATTGAAATGGATTGTTGGCCCTGCACTCACTGTGATTGACTTGACCCACAACACCCATGCAAGTGCTCCAGAAAGCACCCCACCCCCACACTGGCCACCAATATTGGAATTGGTGGAGAGGTGGAATATTGCGTTGGGGGACCAGCCCTCCCGTGTGAACCTGGGACCCAACAGGTCCCACTTAGTCTAGTTTTAATTTAAATTTTCCAGGGATTTAAACTCTAGTAAAAGCAGATGTTATAGTCCTGCCATAGGGTCTGAGGAAGGATCTCAACCCGAAACGTCACCCATTACTTCTCTCCAGCCTGTCCTGCTGAGTTACTCCAGCATTTCGTGTATACCTTCAGTTTAAACCAGTATCTGCAGTTCAATCCCACACATAGGGCATCAGGTCCTACAGCCCACTGAGTCCGCGCCCACCTTCAAGCACGCATTTACACTAATCCCATTTCTCTCTGCCTTCCTGCCACCTCCTCTAGATTCTAGCGCTCATCAACACACTCGTGGCAAAATACAGCAGCCACTTAACCTACAGTGTAGGAAGGAACTGTAGAAACTGTTGGTTTAAATTGAAGATCGACACAAAATGCAGACTGTCCCGCCTTGTCACAGGCAAGGCTCTGAAGTCACATCCACGTGGCTTTTGCTGGGAGTTTCTAGGAAAATGCCGGGAATCATTTCTGGCATCAAGATGTGGGGAGCTGTCTAGCAGGGATCCTTGGTTCCTGTATCCAGCAGTTAAGTTAATAATTGACTTTAGTTTAAGAAGGAACTGCAGATGCTGGAAAAATCGAAGGTAGACAAAAATGCTGGAAAAACTCAGCGGGACAGGCAGCATCTATGGAGCGAAGGAATAGATGACGTTTCGGGTCGAGACCCTTCTTCAGACTGATGGGGGGAGGGGGGGGAGAAGAAAGGAAGAGATTGCACTAAATTGACTTTAATTTTAATGTCTTTCGTATTCCTGAAGTGTTTTAATGTACTTTTAATGATCTGTTTTAAAAAAAAACAATTTTTTTGTGTGTTGACTGTGTCTTGAAGACAGTAGCTTGTTCTCCAAATGTGAGCTCAACACATCTGCTATTAATTTCCTCACTTTTATATCATGGGCACTTGGACTATCGGGGTTCTTGAGACAAGGATTTACTTTTGTTGGGGGGGACCTGGATAGTGTGGATGTGGGGAGGAGGTTTCCACTAGTGGGAGAGTCTAGGACCAGAGGGCACAGCCTCAGAATTAAAGGACGTTAATTTAGGAAGGAGATGAGGAGAAATTTCTTTAGTCAGAGGGTGGTGAATCTGTGGAATTGTTTGCCACAGAAGGCTGTGGAGGCCAAGTCAATAGATATTTTTAAGGCAGAAGCAGATAGATTCTTGATTAGTACGGGTGTCAGGGGTGATGGGGAGAAGGCGGGAGAATGGGGTTAGGAGGGAGAGATAGATCAGCCGTGATTGAATGGCAGAGTAGACTTGATGGGCCGAATGGCTTAATTAAGTTCCTATCTCATGAATTTATGAACATAATTCATCTGAAGTTTAATGGATCCTTTCATGGAACGTCCTACTGCTCTTATCTTCAACCCCACTTTAAGAAGATCCTAGCTGGAACAAATGGATATCCCTATTGAAGAGATTTCATTGCAGGATAGACTGAAAGGTAGAGCATGGAGACAGGCCCTTCGGCCCGTCGAGCCCACGTTGACCATTGATTACCCATTCGCCCATAGGATATCCTAATCTATTACCATGCCAACAATACATCTTACTAATAGAAGATAGACAGCAGAAGCTGAAGCAACTCAGCAGGGCAGGCAGCATCTCTGGAGAGAAGGAATGGGTTACGTTTCGGGTCGAGACTGAAAAATGTCACCCATTCCTTCTCTCCAGAGATGCTGCCTGTCCCGCTGAGTTACTCCAGCTTTTTGGTCCTAACTTTGGTTTAAACCAGCATCTGCAGTTCCTTCCTACACATCTTACTAATACATTGAATAAGACTAGAAAGTACAATATTTATAATGCCTTTGACTTCTATCCAGTTGACTTCAGTCTCTGCCACTCCAGTGAAAACAATTTTAAGTTTGTCCAACCTCCCCATAAGACCAAATGACCGTAAGACATACGATCAAGGGCGACACGGTGGAGCAGCGGTAGAGTTGCTGCCTCGCAGCACCAGTGACCCCGGTTCGATCCCGACTACGGGTGCTGTCTGTACGGAGTTTGTACGTTCTCCCCGAGAGCTGGCTGTGTGGGTTTTCTCCAGTTTCTTCCCACGCTCAAAAGAATGACTGATTTGTATGTTAATTGGCTTGATTTAATTATAAATTATCCCTAGTGTGTGTGTGTAGGATAGTGTTAGTGTGCTGGGGAATGAAACAGGCCCTTCGGCCCACCGAGTCCGCGCCGACCAGCGATCTCCGCACATTAACACTATCCTACACACACCAGGGACAATTTACACATACGCCAAGCCAATTAACCTACAAACCTGCAAGTCTTTGGAGTGTGGGAGGAAACCGAAGATCTCGGAGAAAACCCAAATCAGGTCACGGGGAGAAGGTACAAACTCCGTACAGACAGCACCCGTAGGCGGGATGGAACCCGGGTCTCTGGCGCGGCAAGGCAGCAACTACTGCCACTGTGCCGAATGTGGTAGTGATTTTTCTCCACGACATATTTCAGCTTCACCTGTAAAATCCACTTCATGTCCAAGCAAAAGAAAACTCATTAGGAAAGATGTGTTATGAGCATTGCTCTGCGGATAAATCACCTATTCAAACGAACAAGGAAAGTAATGACAATGGATGTGAACTGCTTACATGTCATGCTTAGACATTAAGATTAAGTAGCATCAAGCAACGTTAATACTTGGTGATTGAGTGTGCTAAGTTTCGCACTCATCTCCATCGCATACCTCTTCCAGGTAGCCAGCTGGAGAACTTCTCTTCTCTGCTGTGAAGGTTCAGATAATAAATGTAGAAATGAGGAACTGTAGATGCTGATTTGCAACAAACAATAAAGCCACGAAAAGAAGAAAGGAGACCAGAGAAATATACAGTGATATAGAGAGATATAGATACATAGAAAATAGGTGCAAGTGTAGGCCATTCGGCCCTTCGAGCCTGCACCGCCATTCAATATGATCATGGCTGATCATCCAACTCGGTATCCTGTACCTGCCTTCTCTCCATACCCCCTGATCCCTTTAGCCACAAGGGCCACATCTAGCTCCCTCTTAAATATAGCCAATGAACTGGCCTCAACTACCCTCTGTGGCAGAGAGTTCCAGAGATTCACCACTCTCTGTGTGAAAAAGTTTTTCCTCATCTCGGTCTTAAAGGATTTCCCCCCTTATCCTTAAGCTGTGACCCCTTGTCCTGGACTTCCCCAACATCGGGAACAATCTTCCTGCATCTAGCCTGTCCAACCCCATAAGAATTTTGTACGTTTCTATCAGATCCCCTCTCAATCTCCTAAATTCTAGCGAGTACAAGCCAAGTCTATCCAGTCTTTCTTCATATGAAAGTCCTGACATCCCAGGAATCAGTCTGGTGAACCTTCTCTGCACTCCCTCTATGGCTATGGCTATGGTCCATTGTTGGCTGTGGGCTAGGTAATAATGAGTGAGACGGACAGTGAAATTCAACAGGACGACAGCGAAACTAGTACAATGACCAGTGTGGTGGTGGAAGGGAGAGAGAGGGGATGCAAGGGTTACTTGAAGTGAGAGAAATCAATATTCATACCGCTGGGCTGTCAGCTGCCCAAGCGAAATATGAGATGATGTTCCTCCAATTTGCATTTGGCCTCTCTCTGACAATGGAGGAGACCCAGAACAGAAAGGTCAGTGTGGGAGCGGGAAGGGGAGATAAAAATGGTTGCCAACCGGGGAGATCATGCAGGCCAAAATGTGTTGGAAAGAACTGCAGGTGCTGGTTTAAATCGAAAGTAGGCACAAAATACTGGAGTAACTCAGCGGGACAGGCAGCATCTCTGGAGAGAAGGGATGGGTGACGTTTCGGGTTGAGTCCCTTCTTCAGACTGAAAATTAACCATTCCTTCTCTCCAGAGATGCTGCCTGTCCTGCTGATTCACTCCAGCATTTTGTGTCTACCTTCATGTAGGCCAAGACGGACTGAACAAAGGTGATCAGAGAAACGATTGCCCAGTCTACACCTGGCCTCGCTAATATTCTTTTTTGCCAGAGGTGCTGCCTGTCCCGCTGAGTTACTCCAGCCTTTTGTGTCTATCTTTGGTTTAATAGACAACAGACAATAGGTGCAGGAGTAGGCCATTTGCCCCTTCGAGCCAGCACCGCCATTCAATGTGATCATCATGGCTGATCATCCCCAATCAGTACCCCGTTCCTGCCTTCTCCCCATATCCCCTGACTCCGCTATTTTTAAGAGCCCTATCTAGCTCTCACTTGAAAGCATCCAGAGAACCTGCCTCCACCGCCCTCTGAGGCAGAGAATTCCACAGACTCACCACTCTCTGAGAAAAAGTGTTTCCTCGTCTCCGTTCTAAATGGCTTACTCCTTATTCTTAAACTGTGTGTGGCCCCTGGTTCTGGACTCCCCCAACATCGAGGAACATGTTTCCTGCCTCTAGCGTGTCCAAACCCTTAACAATCTTACATGTTTCAATGAGATACCCTCTCATCCTTCTAAACTCCAGAGTGTACAAGCCCAGCCGCTCCATTCTCTCAGCGTACGACAGTCCCGCCATCCCGGGAATAAACCTTGTAAACCTACGCTGCACTCCCTCAACAGCATCTGCAGTTCCGTCCTCCGCGTTTTTCTTTGCTCAGTCGACAGTTTGCTCCAGATGTCCAGCCTGATGAGCTATCTTTGTTGTTTGCCCTTTACATGGCCACTTGGTCGGACGACAATTGGAGATTAGTCATATGGAGTCAGAGCAGTTTGTCAACAAGGACTCACTGTATGCAAACAGGTTTGAAACTTGCCCTGCTGTTCTAAGCTGACCACACTGGGGGCTTGCCCATCCGAACAGGATGGCAGTCAGAACAGCACCACATGTCATGTCTCTTTTGACTATAGAGATACAGCGTGGAAACAGCCCCTCTTCGTCCCACTGAGTCCTCACCGACCAGCGATCACCCCGTATAGACTCATGAGTCGACAGGCGGTCGGCAGTCGATGAGAGAATGGCGTGAGGGGAAAAACAATGAACAATGGGGGTGTGAGGACAATTGGACAATGGGGCAGCTGCCGTGAGGTGGGGGGGGGGGGGGAACAAAGAAAGAGCCAGCCTGCTTTGTAAATTTGTTGTTGCCCTTTACGTGGCCACTATTCGTATACCTTGTGTATTATGCAAGCAAAGAATTTAACTGTGCCATGTCACATGTGACAATAACGCATTCCATTCCATTCCATTCCTACACACACGGTCACGGGGAGAACGTACAAACTCCGTACAGACAGCACCCTTGGTCAGGATTGAACCGGGGTCCCTGGCGCTGTGAGGCAGCAACTCTACCGCTGCACCACCGTGCCGCTGTTTTGCATCGCGTTTCACTTTCTGTGGACATCGTTCGTCGATCAATCATCTCCACACAACTGGTTCTCTGAAACTTTAGGAAGACAGCGCGCCATCTGTAACATTGCATGTTAATTATTATTGCTTTAAGGCTTGATCCCTTTAAGGTTTAAGGCATCATGTAATTGATTGCTATTACCTTAGGAAATGAGTCATGTGGCTACCTGTTGGAACCATGCCTGCTGTAGAATTTCTTCCTCGAAGGAATTCACGGAAAGAAAACTCTTTCCTGACATTCAAAAGGTTTCTTTTGTTGAATAAAATATCATTAAAGGACAGAAAGCAACTGGCTGGGGTCAGGCAGCATTTCTGGAGAACGTGGATAGGCGATGTTTTGGGTCCAGGCATCTTCTTCAGAATATCCCTGCGTGGGAAGGAACTGCAGATGCTGGTTTACACCAAAGATAGACACAAATGGTGGAGTAACTCAGCAGGACAGGCAGCGTCTCTGGAGAGAAGGAATGAAGAAGGGTCTCGACCCGAAACGTCACCCATTCCTCCTTTCCAGAAATGCTGCCTGTCCATCCCGCTGAGTAGCTCCAGCATTTTGTGTCTGTCTAGCAGGTAGTGCTGTTGCTCCATTGACCCGGGTTCGATTCCAGCCCTTGGATGCTGCTGGCGTGGAATTTGCACGTTCTCCCCGTGACCACACGGGTGCTCCGGTTACACCCCACATTCCAAAGTCGACCTGGCCGATGAATTGTCTGCTGTAGATTGCCCTGGGTGCAGGTGGGTGACCTCAGAATAGGGGGGGGGGGTTAATGGACAGGTAGGAGAGAACAGCACACTGGGAGATAAACATAGAAACATGGATAGATTATCTTAGGTAGACAAAAATGCTGTAGAAATTCAGCGGGTGCAGCAGCATCTATGGAGCGAAGGAAATAGGTAACGTTTCGGGCCGAAACCCTTCTTCAGACTTGATTAGTACGTGTGTCGGGGGTTATGGGGAGGTGGCAGGAGAATGCGGTTGATTGGGAAAGATAGATAGAAATATAGAAACATAGAAAGTAGGTGCAGGAGTAGGCCATACGGCCCTTCGAGCCAGCACCGCCATCCAATATGTTCATGGCTGATCATCCAGAATCAGTACCCCGTTCCTGCTTTCTCCCCATATCCCTTGATTCCTTTAGCCCTAAGAGCTAAATCTAACTCTCTCTTGAAAGCATCCAGTGAATTGGCCTCCACTGCCTTCTGTGGCAGAGAATGCCACAGGTTCGCAACTCTCTGGGTGAAGAGGTTTTTCCTCATCTCAGTCCCAAGTGGCCTACCCTTTATTCTTAAACTGTGTGACCCCTGGTTCTGGACTCCCCCAACATGGGGACCATTTTTCATTATTATTAAACTGTGTGACCCCTGGTTCTGGGGACCATTTTTCATGCATGAGGCGGAGGACTGAGACTGGAAGGCATCGCTTTGTTCATTGGATGAAGTTCGGTCTCGGATTTAATTTAGTTTAGTTTGGAGATACAATGCGGAAACGGGCCCTTCGGCCCACCGAGTACACACTGACCAGGGATCCCCGCACACTAACAATATCCTACACGCACACACACACATAAGGGCCTGTCCCACTTGCCGATTTTTTTCGGCGACTGCCGACGTCATATCAGTGTCGCCAAAAGATTTTGGCGACACTGAAAATGTTGCGTCACTTGCAAAAACACCGGGCGTCGTATGTCGCCACGCCACATCACGCCGCATCACCCCGTAAATTTTTCCGTGACCTGATACGTCAATCAATGATGCCGGCAGTCGCCGAAAAAATCGCCAAGTGGGACAGACCCTATACTAGGGACAATTTACATTTTATACCAAGCCAATTAGCCAACAAACCTGTACGTCTTTGGAGTGTGGGAGGAAGCCAAAGATCTCGGAGAAAACCCACACAGGTCACGGGGAGAACGTACAAATCCGTACAGACAGCGCCCGTAGTTGCGATCGAACCCGGGTCTCTGCTGTTCTAAGGCAGCAACTCTTCCTGCCGTGCCATTGAAAAATGAGTTGGTGCAACGAGCAGAGGACATTAAAAATGTATTATTTATGAATGTATATTGTGCAGCCAGACATTCCAAGGAGCAGGTAAGGTGTTTGCTCCAAGTAAACACAGCTTCCATTCACCGAGCCCTTCAACGGTGGAGCTCGGCTATCTATGTTTACCTGATGGTGGCGTCAGGATGACCTCAGGCCGATGACTTTGAAGTGATCTCTTGCAGTGATCTCAGGCAGCACTGTGTACCTTCTGCAGCTTGGGCAAGCCACAAATTGTAACTCGCATTTAAAGTGACAGGAACCATTTATTCAGCTACAAGGCTCCAATGATGTTAAAGAAGGAACTGCAGATGCTGGAAAATCGAAGGTACACAAAAATGCTGGAGAAACTCAGCGGGTGCAGCAGCATCTATGGAGCGAAGGAAATAGGCAACGTTTCGGGCCGAAACCCTTCTTCAGACTGATGGGGGGTGGGGAGATGAAAGGAAAAAAGGAAAAAGGCGGAGGAGGAGCCCGAGGGCTGGGGGAGGGGAGGAGACAACCAGAGGGCTGATGAAGGGGAGGGGACAGCAAGGGCTAGCAGAATTGGGAGAATTCAATGTTCAAGCCCCCAGGATGTAGACTGCCCAAGCGGAATATGAGGTGCATTTCCTCCAATTTACGGTGTTGCTCGCTGTGGCCATGGAGGAGACCCAGGACAGAGAGGTCGGATACGGAATGGGAGGGGGAGTTGAAGCGCTGAGCCACCGGGAGTTCAGGTTGGTTATTGCGGACCGACCGGAGGTGTTGGGCGAGACGATCGCCAACGAGGCCCCAATGATTTCAGGTGAAGACTTTTCTTCAAGCTCAGCATTTTTTTCTGGGATTAAAGCCAAATCCATGTTCTTCAGCGATGCTAGGCAGGGGTGGGGGAGGTTGCAACCTTCACCTGGTCCGCCCTGTTTCGACGAATGCAATCAACCTGACGTGCACAATCAAGTAAGATCAAATAGCACAAGTTGTCCTACAACTTTAGGCCGTGCACGCCGTACGCAAGAAGAAGTGATGCTAGGCAGGAAATGCTGGAGTAACTCAGCGGGACAGGCAGCATCCCTGGGGAGAAGGAATGGGTGACGTTTCGGGTCGAGACCCTTCTTCAGACTGAGAGTCAGGGGAGAGGGGGAGATGGAGATATGGACGGAGATACAGTAACAGAACAAGGGGTCACAGTTTAAGGATAAGGGGGAAGTCTTTTAGGACCGAGATGAGAATTTTTTTTCACACAGAGAGTGGTGAATCTGTGGAACTCTCTGCCACAGAAGGTAGTTGAGGCCAGTTCATTGGCTATATTTAAGAGGGAGTTAGATGTGGCCCTTGTGGCTAAAGGGATCAGGGGGTATGGAGAGAAGGCAGGTACGGGATACTGAGTTGGATGATCAGCCATGATCATATTGAATGGCGGTGCAGGCTCGAAGGGCCGAATGGCCTACTCCTGCACCTATTTTCTATGTTTCTATGTTAGTCAATGAAACACTTTTTCACCCAGAGAGGTGTGAATCTGTGGAATTCTCTGCAACAGGAGGAAGTGGAGGCCAATTCACTGGATGTATTCAAGAGAGAGTTAGATTCAGCTCTTAGGGCTAACGGCATCAAGGGATATGGGGTGTAAGCTGGAACGGGGTACTGATTGGGGATGATCAGCCATGATCATATTGATTGGCGGTGCTGGCTCGAAGGGCCGAATGGCCTACTGCTGCACCTATTTTCTATGTTTCTATTAGCAGGTGAAGGTTATGGGTGTTAAAGTGCTTGCCCATTGGAAATTTACAGGCAGAAGGCAGGAGAATGGGGTTAGGAGGGGGTGATAGATCAGCCATGATTGAATGGCGGAGCAGATTTGATGGGCCGAATGGTCTATTTCTGCTCCTCTCACTTAGACAATAGACAACAGGTGAAGGAGCAGGCCATTCGGCCCTTCGAGCCAGCACCGCCATTCACTGTGATCATGGCTGATCATCCACAATCAGTACCCCGTTCCTGCCTTCTCCCCATATCCCCTTGACTCCGCTATCTTTAAGAGCTCTATCTAACTCTCTCTTGAAAGCACCCAGAGAGTTGGCCTCCACTGCTCTCTGAGGCCATATGAAAAGATGAGGGCGAGGAGCTGGGGGTTTGGGGAGAGGGAGGGGATTTGGAGAATGGGGCTGAGGGTTTGGGAGAACAGTCGTGGGTGATGAAGAATGTGCATGAGTTGATGCTCGGCTCCTGTGCCGTCTTCCGTCAGTGTGAGAGTATGTTGCGGCTTATCACAGCAACACAAATTCTGCATTCCCAGCAGAGCCAATATGACAAACAATCAGAGATTTGCATGCCTTTACTGTGTAAACAGCATCTGTTCCACTGCTTCCCCGCTATCTCGGGCAGGCACCAGGGCTCCTTGGACACGAGTGTGGCCTTTTCCGTTCCACCGCTGCTGCATCTGTCGTGCGATCTGAACTCCGCTACGACTGGTGCCTCCGTGTCCCTGCCATCCGTTCCGACGGAGCAGTCAGTCCCAGCGCGGGAGGGAGGGAGGGAGGGGAGAACCCAGGGTTAGCTCGCCCATCGACCAGAACACAAGGGCGGCACGGTTGGCGCAGCGGTAGAGTTGCTGCCTCGCAGCGCCAGAGAGAGACCCCAAGTTCGATCCTGACCTCGGGTGCTGTCTGTACGGAGTTTGCACGTTCTCCCCGTGAACTGCGTGGGTTTTCCCGGGTGCTCCGGTTTCCTCCCACACTCCAAAGACGTGCAGGTTTGTAAATTGTCCCCAGTGTGTAGGATAGTGTACAGGGATCTCTGGTCGGCGTGGGCCGAAGGGCTGAAGGGCCTGTTTCCACGTTGTATCTCCAAACTAAACTAAACTAAAGAAAGGCAACACAGCAGGTAGAGTTGCTGCCTCATAACATCATGTGATGAGCAGAATTAGGCCTTTCGGCCCATCAAGTCTACTCCGCCATTCAATCATGGCTGATCTATCTCTCCCTCCTAACCCCATTCTCCTGCCTTCCCCCCCCCCACCCCCCCATAACCCCTGACACCCTTGTTTAGTTAAGTTTAGAGATTCAGCATGGAAACAGGCCCTTCGGCCCACCGAGCCCGCACCGACCAGCGATCCCCGCACACCAATACTATCCTACACACACTAGGGACAATTTTACATTTACACCAAGCCAATTAATCTACAAACCTGCACGTCTTTGGAGTGTGGGAGGAAACCGAAGATCTCGGAGAAAACCCTCGCAGGTCACGGGGGGAACGTGCGAACTCCGTACAGACAGCACCCGTAGTGGGGATGGAACCGGGGTCTCTGGCGCTGTGAGGTTATAACTCTACCGCTACACCACTGTGCCGCCCTAATAATCAAGAACCCGTACTAATCAAGAATCAATCGACCTCTGCCTGAAAAATATCCATTAGCGGCCTCCACAGCCTTATTCTATTTATTTCATCATTTTTCTGCGTTAGCCGTTCTAATCATGGCTCCTGCAGGTATGGCTTTGATGTATTCTTGAGAAGCAAGTGCCCTAGGACTGAGCCTTCCGCACACAGAACCATCTGCACATTGTAGCCTTTGTTTTCTGTCTCAGAAGCTATGCTGGCTCCACCGTGCCCTTGTCCTGTACATCCCAGGGGCATTACTGAATAACCTGCCAATGCAGGACCATGTCACAAAAATTGAAAAAATCCACGCAAATTACATTAAACAACCTGAGCTCATTGACTCTTCTTGTTATCTCATCAAAAAAATTAATTTGATTTAGTCAGACAATCTTTCTTTAATAAGCCCACACTGACGTCTCTTAATTAAGCTGAACTTTCTAAATGATGATTAATACTGTCCCTTACAATTCTTTCCAATAATTGGCTCATCACTGGTGCTGGGTCATCACAAGGCCCTTACACGGCAGTCTTCCAAGGTACCCTGTTAAACAGAGAGGGCTGGAGGAACTTTATTGCCTTAAAGCCCGAGTTCATTCCAAGAGCTCTCCGGAGTTTAAAAAAAAAATCAAACTGGTGGTAAGCACGGAGAATGAAGGTAGCGGGTACGTCGGAGCTCGGGGACGTCTCTTAGCGGCTCGTAACGCTAACGGCAGGTACTCGGGAAGACTCGGAAAAGGGGAGATGCAGCGAGACCTGGGTGTCATGGTACACCAGTCATTGAAAGTAGGCATGCAGGTGCAGCAGGCAGTGAAGAAAGCGAATGGTATGTTGGCTTTCATAGCAAAATGATTTGAGTATAGGAGCAGGGAGGTTCTACTGCAGTTGTACAGGGTCTTGGTGAGACCACACCTGGAGTATTGCGTACAGTTTTGGTCTCCAAATCTGAGGTAAGACATTATAGCCATAGAGGGAGTACAGAGAAGGTTCACCAGACTGATTCCTGGGATGTCAGGACTGTCTTATGAAGAAAGACTGGATAGACTTGGCTTATACCCTCTAGAATTTAGGAGATTGAGAGGGGATCTTATAGAAACTTACAAAATTCTTAAGGGGTTGGACAGGCTAGATGCAGGAAGATTGTTCCCGATGTTGGGGAAGTCCAGGACAAGGGGTCACAGCTTAAGGATAAGGGGGAAATCCTTTAAAACCGAGATGAGAAGAACTTTTTTCACACAGAGAGTGGTGAATCTCTGGAACTCTCTGCCACAGAGGGTAGTCGAGGCCAGTTCATTGGCTATATTTAAGAGGGAGTTAGATGTGGCCCTTGTGGCTAAAGGGATCAGGGGGTATGGAGAGAAGGCAGGTACGGGATACTGAGTTGGATGATCAGCCATGATCATATTGAATGGCGGTGCAGGCTCGAAGGGCCGAATGGCCTACTCCTGCACCTAATTTCTATGTTTCTATGTTTCTATGTAAGACTCGCTAACGGCAGGTAACCACGGGAAGACTCGTGAAGATTTTTCAACATGATGAAAAATGTCCACGAGAGCCCCGAGTACCGGCCATTACCGTAAATCTCCGAGTTCGAATCAGGGCAAAACTCGGGAGAGCTCTTGGAATGAACTCGTACCGTGGGACAGGGGTTTGACCTCACAGTGGGAACGTTGGTTCCGCTGTGTGTGGGGACGTTTATGTTAAATTCTATCGTGTATTGTGTTCTTTTTATTCGTTCGGCTGTATGGAAACTCGAATCTCACTGTACCAATTGGTACATGTGACAATAAATGTAACTTGGACTTCAACTGAGTGGGTCAGGTTGGTATTTATGGAGAGAAATAGACAGTGGATATTTCGGGTCGGGAACCACCTTCTTCAGACTGAAGTAGGTTCCCGATCCAAAACGTCATATGTTGCTGCGTGACTCCGCTGAAATCCTCCAGCACTTTGGGTTTTTGCTCAGTTTCCAGCATCTGCAGTTCCTTGCATCTGGAAAATATCTCAAGTTCAAGCTTTGCGTTTATTGTCACTTCACCAACTAAGGTACAGTGAAATTGGAGTTGCCGTACAGCCATACGAAGTGAAAAGAACACAATACACACATAAAATAAATCCAACATAAACATCCACCACAGTGGAATCAACATTCCTCACTGTGATGGAAGGCAATAAAATTCAGTCACCTTCCTCCTGTGGTGGTCGGGGCCTTGAACCCTCCACAGTCGCAGCTGCCGACGGTTCGATGTCCGAAGCCCGCGCGTTGGGATGATGGAAACTCCGGCGTCGGGACGGAATGGAGCGTGGAGCTCCCGAGTCGGCCTCTTCTTACCGGAGACCGCGGGCTTCTCGGTGTTAACGTCCACAGGCCCCGCGGTCGGAGTTCCAACACTGGCGATCCTCGGCAAAGGATGCTCGGCTCCGCGATGGTGATTCCGCGCCGCACCCACGGCTTGAAACTCCGGGCCGGTCTCCAGGAAAGGCCGCACCACTCCAGGTTGTTAGGCCGCGGTGGGGGGGGGGGGGGGGTCAGAGATGCGACACGGAGAAAATAGCATCTCCGTCGAGATAAGTGACGGAAAAAAAGTCACCACTGCCCAATAAAAATTGAAACAAACTTTTAGATCGTGCTTTAAATAATAAAAAATATAGAAAGGGCACGCAGACTGTTGGCGAGGCATGGTGGTGGCGCCACCCGGTGCATCAATCTACCAGGTCACCAGCCAAAGAGGGTTGAAAAAATATCGTCAAAATCACACTCTCTTCTCCCAACAGCCTACAAACACACTCAACCTGAACCAGTCATCCACTTCATCTTAGATTGACACAAACTGCTGGAGTAACTAACTCTTGCGGGACAGGCAGCATCTCTGGAGAGAAGGAATTTGCGACGTTTCCAGTCTGAAGAAGGGTCTCGACCCGAAACGTCACCCATTCCTTCTCTCCAGAGGTGCTGCCTGTTCCAGATGAGAAGAGGTTTCTCCCGTCAGAGGGCGGTGAATCTGTGGAATTCTTTGCCACAGAAGGCTGTTGAGGCCAAGTCAGAGGATATTTTTAAGGTGGAGATTGTGAGATTCTTGATTAGACAATAGGTGCAGGAGTAGGCCATTCGGCCCTTCGAGCCAGCACCGCCATTCAATGTGATCATGGCTGATCATCCCCAATCAGTACCCCGTTCCTGCCTTCTCCCCATATCCCCTGACTCCGCTATCTTTAGTGTGATTAGTACGGGTGTCAGGGGTTATGTGGGAGAAGGCAGGAGAATGGGGTTGGGAGGGAGAGATAGATCAGCCATGATTGAATGGCGGAGTAGACTTGATGGGAGGAATGGCCCAATTCTTCTCCTATTACTTATGACCTTATGAACCCTCTACCATCCCCACCTCCATTCCCTGAGCCCCCCCGTAACCCTGTGTGTTTCAATTCAGATGCTAAGCTTGCTGTTTACTATGCAGTGGCCACAAGGCTCTGATACAGCAGAGAATATCATATGGATTGCCGAGAGAGAACATCAATCAGCGGGCTGTAGGAGTGAAAATGTTCACCTTTATTTCCTTTACATACATTTACTCAGTCCCTTCGTATCCAGCAGCTGCTTCATTCTAATTCCGTTGACTGGGCTGCCTGGGTCAGGTTCAATGTAGCCGCAGGATTCACTGTCGAGCCAAGCTCCGAGCATTATTGACTACACTTCCTTTATAATGGAACTGAATTAATTTCCCCATATTATAATAGACCAGCCTCAATCGCGAAGCATTGCAGAGTCTCCCCCTTCACTTTGGTCAGGTAGTGTGGATGAAGAAGGAACTGCAGATGCTGGACAATCGAAGGTAGACAAAATTGCTGGAGAAACTCAGCGGATGAGGCAGCATCTATGGAGCGGAGGAAACAGGCAACGTTTCGGGCCCAAACCCTTCTTCAGTCTGAAGAAGGGTTTCGTTCCCGAAACCTTGCCTATCTCCAGCAATTTTGTCTACCTTCAGGTAGTGTGGATGCCATGTAACTGCAGATAAAAAAATGGCCATTTGGCCCTTCGAGCCAGCACCGCCATTCAATATGATCATCTAAAACCAGTACCCCGTTCCTGCTTTCTCCCCATATCCCTTGATTCCGTTAGCCCTAAGAGCTCAATCTAACTCTCTCTTGAAAACTTCCAGTGAATTGGCCTCCACTGCCTTCTGGGGCAGAGAATTCCACAGATTCACAACTCTCTGGGTGAATAGGTTTTCCCTCATCTTGTAGAGTTTTAACTTGTTCACTAATGTTATATCTCTGTAGCAGATTAAATTCAGCGCACGATGAAACACACCAGACAATGACTTTGTCTGACAACTAATTTATTAATCGCGGTTAGTTCAAACAACTCAAAGGTTTACTGCATAGTTCCAAGCAAGGCTTATTAACTATTTAGTTTCATAACGCTTTCTATATTAGCCCACTTTCTCGTCTACTCACCACACACTTGGGGCAGTTTCACAGAGGCCAATTAACCTCCAAATCCACATGTGTTCAGTTTAGTTTATTGTCACGTGTACAGAGGTACAGTGAACCTTGGTTGGATCCTAAAGTCGGCTTTTGTCTGTGTGGAGTTTGCACATTCTCCCTGTGACTGCGTGGGTTTCCTCCGGGTGCTCCGGTTTCTCCCCATGTACTTCTGCAGTTGTACAGAGCCCTAGTGAGACCACACCTGGAGTATTGTGTGCAGTTTTGGTCCCCTAATTTGAGGAAGGACATTCTTGCTATTGAGGGAGTGCAGCGTAGGTTTACAAGGTTAATTCCCGGGGATGGCGGGACTGTCATATGCTGAGAGAATGGAGCGGCTGGGCTTGTACACTCTGGAGTTTAGAAGGATGAGAGGGAATTAACCTCATTGAAACATATAAGATTGTTAAGGGCTTGGACACACTAGAGGCAGGAAACATGTTCCCGATGTTGGGGGAGTCCAGAACCAGGGGCCACAGTTTAAGAATAAGGGGTAAGCCATTTAGAACGGAGACGAGGAAACACTTTTTCTCACAGAGAGTGGTGAGTGTGGAATTCTCTGCCTCAGAGGGCGGTGGAGGCCGGTTCTCTGGATGCTTTCAAGAGAGAGCTAGATAGGGCTCTTAAAGATAGCGGAGTCAGGGGATATGGGGAGAAGGCAGGAACGGGGGGTACTGATTGGGGATGATCAGCCATGATCACATTGAATGGCGGTGCTGGCTCGAAGGGCCGAATTGCCTACTCCTGCACCTATTGTCTATTGTCCCGGGCCGCCTGGGTGAAAACCGGGAATCCTCACCGTTATGGACGTCTTTGGGACATGGGAAGAAACCGGAGCACCCGGAGGAAACCCACGCAGTCACAGGGAGAACGTTCAAACTCCACAGAGACAAAACCCGACTTTGGGATCGAACCCTGGTCTTTAGCACTGGGCCATATAAAGTTGTCTCAGCAATGTTCCCACATTGAAACTGACCAGCTGACAATCATATGACAGTGTTTCTTCGATCTTGGTTCCCTGTTCCCCTGTCTAGTTACCACTGGACCCCTTGCTGTTGCAGGACATTGACAGCATTCTCTCGACTGCACATTTCCTGCCACTGCTGTCATTTCTTGCATCATCTTGATGTTTAGTTTAATTTAGAGATACAGTGCAGAAACAGGCCCACCGTGTCCGCGCCGACCAGCGATCCACGCACACTAACACCACCCTACACACACTGGGGACAATTTGAAATTATACCAAGCCAATTAATCTACAAACCTGCACGTCTTTGGAGTGTTTGAGCTGTACGTCTTTGAGCTCATTGTATTTTTTTTCCTTCTCCGACTGCCCTCATTCTTCCGCCTCTATCTACAAAGTTTCAGATGCGTCAGTTGTGATTAGAAGGAATCAATTTCCTTCTCCTAGAGGGCTCCTCGATAGCCGTGGTCCCCACCCTCATCCAATCATCCCCTCTCTTCTTCCTACCCTCCCCTCCTCTCTGTTGCTTGAAACATTCTTGCTTTCTGTCCATTCCATTTCAATTTCGATGCGAGGTGATTAACCAGAAATGTTAACGTTCTCTCCGGATTCCCCTGACTTAATAAATATCCTCGGTCGACAGAAAATGCTGGAGAAACTCAGTGGGTGAGGAGGCATCTATGGAGCGAAGGAATAGGTGACGCATCGGGTCTGAAGAAGGGTCTCGAACCGAAACGTCGCCTATTTCCTTCGCTCCATAGATGCTGCCTCACCCGCTGAGTTTCTCCAGCATTTTTGTCTACCTTCCATTTTTCCAGCATCTGCAGTTCTTTCTTAAATAATAAGTATCCTCAGTAGTTTAGTCTAGTTTAGGGATACAGCGCAGAAACAGGCCCTTCAGCCCATCGAGTCCAGCGATCCCCGCACACGAACGCTACCCTACACACACTAGGGACAATTTTTACATTTACACCAAGCCAATTAACCTACAAACCTGCACGTCTTTGGAGCCTGGGAGGAAACCGAAGATTTCGGAGAAAACCCACGCGGTCATAGGGAGAACGTGCAAACTCCGTACAGAGAGTAGATCGAACCAGGGTCTTTGGCGCTGTAAGGCAGCAACTCTTCCGCCACGCCACCGTACTGCCCAGTTGTGTTTATTTTAAGTTGTCTAGGCTTTCACACAGTGTATGGGAGCTTCGAGTGGAAAGCTGCTGTGAGATCACCTGTTTTATTTTGACTCGACTCTGTTTCCAAGTTCAGAGACCGTAAAGGAATTAATTTGAAAGAGTTATCAACCGTTGACAATCATCAACTAGGTTTGTCTGCACACCACACTTGGAATGGAAAATAGGGATTTTTGTTCCAGCTCCTGTCTGGCTTACATAGAAACATAGAAAATAGGTGCAGGAGTAGGCCATTCGGCCCTTCGAGCCTGCACCGCCATTCAATATGATCATGGCTGATCATCCAACTCAGTATCCTGTACCTGCCTTCTCTCCAACCCCCTGATCCCTTTAGCCACAAGGGCCACATCTAACTCCCTCTTAAATATAGCCAATGAACTGGCCTCAACTACCTTCTGTGGCAGAGAGTTCCAGAGATTCACCACTCTCTGTGTGAAAAATGTTTTTCTCATCTCAGTCTTAAAGGATTTCCCCCTTATCCTCAAGCTGTGACCCCTTGTTCTGGACTTCCCCAACATCGGGAACAATCTTCCTGCATCTAGCCTGTCCAACCCCTTAAGAATTTTGTACGTTTCTATAAGATCCCCCCTCAATCTTCTAAATTCTAGCGAGTACAAGCCGAGTCTATCCAGTCTTTCTTCATATGAAAGTCCTGACATCCCAGGAATCAGTCCGGTGAACCTTCTCTGTACTCCCTCTATGGCAAGAATGTCTTTCCTCAGATTTGGTGACCAAAACTGTACGCAATACTCCAGGTGTGGTCTCACCAAGACCCTGTACAACTGCAGTAGAACCTCCCTGCTCTTATACTCAAATCCTTTTGCTATGAATGCTAACATACCATTCGCTTTCTTCACTGCCTGCTGCACCTGCATGCCTACTTTCAATGACTGGTGTACCATGACACCCAGGTCTCGTTGCATCTCCCCATTTCCTAATCGGCCACCATTCAGGTAATAGTCTACTTTCCTGTTTTTGCCACCAAAGTGGATAACCTCACATATATATAATTATACTGCATCTGAACAAGATTTGTGTCTTCAGACTTAGACTTTAGAGATACACCATGGAAACCAGGCCCTTCGGCCCTCCGGGTCCATGCTGACCAATGATCACCCGTACACCAGTTCTATCCTGCACACTAGGAACAATTTACAGGTCAATTGATCTACAAACCTGTACGTGCTTGGCATGTGGGAGGAAACCAGAGCACCCGGGGAAAACCCACACGGTCACAGGGAGAACGTGCAAACTCCGTACAGACAGCACCCGTAGTCAGGATTGAACCTGGCAACCCATTATATCAGGCAACTGAACCATCCTACCACAACCAGAGAGCAGTGCTGAGCTACTGTGTTTAAGAAGGAACTGCAGATGCTGGAAAATCGAAGGAGGACAAAAGTGCTGGAGAAACTCAGCGGGTGCAGCAGCATCTATGGAGCGAAGGAAATAGGCAACGTTTCGGGTTGAAACCCTTCTTCAGACTGAAACGTTGCCTATTTCCTTCGCTCCATAGATGTTGCTGCACCCGCTGAATTTCTCCAGCACTTTTGTCTACCAGCGCTGAACTACTATCTACCTCATTGGTGACCCTCGGACTATCCTTGATTGGACTTTGCTGGCTTTACCTTGCACTAACCGTTATGCCCTTACCATGTATCTGTACACTGTGAATGGCTCGGTTGTAATCATGTATTGTCTTTCTGCTGACTGGTGAACACGCAACAAAAGCTTTTCACTGTACCTCGGTACAGGTGACAATAAACTGAACTGAAACTGAAACCCGGGTTTCTGGCGCTGTGAGGCACCAACTCTACCGCTGGTAGACAAAAATGCTGGAGGAACTCAGCGGGTGAGGCAGCATTTATGGAGGGAAGGAATAGGCGACATTTCGGGTCGAGACCCTTCTGAACTCTACCGCTGTGTCACTGTGCCGCCCGAGTTATTTTCAATACTTCTTTGCCAATTTATTTGGCCACCAGTGGATTTTTGGTTGGCCTTGCAATGGAGTGACCTCTCGATGTTCTGTATCCAAAGCGCACTTTGCAACATGAGGCATTGATCCAGTGAATCTGATCGGAACATGAGTCACACTGCTGAGAAAAAGCAAAGTAGAGAGTGGTGATCTCTCCAATGCCAAGTGTTTGCCTTCGAGAGATTATTCGTCATGATTAAACTCAAAGGTTTGGTGATCAATCTTTCTCAGACCTCCTGGTCTTCCGCCAGCTTCACGTCTTTTCTGGATTGTTCCGTTCCCTTGTCTGCTGCCGGGGGGAGGGGGAGGAGGTCAAGCGTGGGTGCACCGTATCTCAAGCGGAGAATGCTGGAAACACCCAGCGGGTCAGGCAGCATCTGTGGAGGGGAGGAGAGAGATTGTGAGGGAACAGAAGCTGTAACCATGTCAATCCAATGTAGCAATGCCATGGGTTGAGACTCCCCACTGATTATCCTTCATCTGATGGTACCTGGTGTGGGAACGGACCTCAATACCTACCAAGGTCAATAGACAATAGACAATGGACAATAGGTGCAGGAGCAGGCCATTCAGCCCTTCGAGCCAGCACCGCCATTCACTGTGATCATGGCTGATCATCCCCAATCAGTACCCCGTTCCTGCCTTCTCCCCATATCCCCTGACTCCGCTATCTTTAAGAGCCCTATCTAGCTCTCTCTTGAAAGCATCCAGAGAACCGGCCTCCACCGCTCTCTGAGGCAGAGAATTCCACAGACTCACCACTCTCTGTGAGAAAAAGTGTTTCCTCGTCTCCGTTCAAAATGGCTTACCCCTTATTCTTAAACTGTGTGGCCCCTGGTTCTGGACTCCCCCGACATCGGGAACATGTTTCCTGCCTCTAGCGTGTCCAAGCCCATAACATTCTTATATGTTTCAATGAGATCCCCTCTCATCCTAAACTCCAGAGTGTACAAGCCCAGCTGCTCCATTCTCTCAGCATATGACATGCTGAGAGAATGGGTCCCAGCTTGGAATCCCCGTACAAGGCTAACTAACCGATTTAGTAGGGCAGCAAGGTGTCGCAGCGGTAGAGTTGCTGCCTCACAGCGCCAGAGACCCAGGTTCGATCCTGACTACGGGTGCTGTCTGTACGGAGTTTGTACGTTCTCCCCGTGACCCGCGTGGGTTTTCTCCAAGATCTTTGTTTTCCTTTGTAGGTTTAATTGGTGCTGGTGTGGTGCTCTCGTTGGCCAAAGTGCTTTACATTTGTTATAAGAATAGCACAAACAAAACAAACTACATACATATATGTAGTTTGAGTATAGGAGCAGGGAGGTTCTACTGCAGTTGTACAGGGTCTTGGTGAGACCACACCTGGAGTATTGCGTACAGTTTTGGTCTCCAAATCTGAGGAAGGACATTATTGCCATAGAGGGAGTGCAGAGAAGGTTCACCAGACTGATTCCTGGGATGTCAGGACTGTCTTATGAAGAAAGACTGGATAGACTTGGTTTATACTCTCTAGAATTTAGGAGATTGAGAGGGGATCTTATAGAAACTTACAAAATTCTTAAGGGGTTGGACAGGCTAGATGCAGGAAGATTGCTCCCGATGTTGGGGAAGTCCAGGACAAGGGGTCACAGCTTAAGGATAAGGGGGAAATCCTTTAAAACCGAGATGAGAAGAACTTTTTTCACACAGAGAGTGGTGAATCTCTGGAACTCTGCCACAGAGGGTAGTCGAGGCCAGTTCATTGGCTATATTTAAGAGGGAGCTAGATGTGGCCCTTGTGGCTAAAGGGATCAGGGGGTATGGAGAGAAGGCAGGTACGGGATACTGAGTTGGATGATCAGCCATGATCATATTGAATGGCGGTGCAGGCTCGAAGGGCCGAATGGCCTACTCCTGCACCTAATTTCTATGTGTCTATGTTTCTATGTTTCTATATACATGTGGCCCTCACTCAGAGGACGTCAGGAAAGGCTTGGGAGTATAGATAAGTCTTTAGTCTTGACTTAAAAGAGTTGATGGAGGGGGCAGTTCTGATGGGAAGGGGGATGCTGTTCCACAGTCTAGGGGCTGCAACCACAAAGGCGCGGTCGCCCCTGAGCTTATGCCTAGACCGTGGGATATTCAGCAACCCCAAGGTACTCCGAAGGGCCTGTTTCCACGCTGTATCTCTAAAATTAAACTAGAACTCAAGGTAGATTCCAGCACAACTCTTGCAATGGTTGAACGATCTCCAAGGCCACAGAATTGCAGGATAACACCTGAAGCAAACAAGAGTAAGTGCGGAGTGGTCCCAGAGAGGGATCTAGGAGAGAAAACCGAATGTGGTAAAAAATAGCATCACATTGAAAATGAACATTGACTTCTCTAAGAAAGAAATACAGATGCTGGAAAAATCGAAGGTAGACAAAAATTGCTGGAGAAACTCAGCGGGTGAGGCAGCATCTATGGAGCGAAGGAATAGGTGACGTTTCGGGTCGAGACTCGAAATGTCACCTATTCCTTTGCTCCATAGATGCTGCCTCACCCGCTGAGTTTCTCCAGCATTTTTATCTACCATTGACTTCTCTAACTTCAAGTAACCCTTGCTTTCCCCCTCCCTCCTTCCCTCCCCCTTCCTAGTTCTCCCACTAGGCTTTCTGTCCCCCTGATTACATTTACTGATTGTATCCCTCGTTGTCACCTTCCCCTCAGCTAATAATGATCCAAAAATTGGATCATTCTACTAGTAATGATCCGGTCGACATTTTCCGTGAACTTTGTCCCTTTTGATCCTCGTTTTCACACCTTACCCTTCCATATCTCTATGTCTCCCGACTCTCAGTCTGAAGAAGGGTCTCATCCCACTGCCTGAGTCGCTGAGCTACTCCAACATTTTGTGTGTGTCTGTCTTCGGTGTAAACCAGCATCTGCAGTTCCTTCCTACACGTTGAAAAACAGGTTGTGATTGCACCGTGGAACCACATCCCCGTCACCTTTCACATAGAAATCTTATGTTTTCAATATTTGTGATTTTTTTCCTAATATTAAACTGTCTATACTTGACAGCGTACCACTGGCTGTCTACCAACTCTTTGCTTCCTTGTATATTACAGGGATATCGAGCGTGAGTAATAAAGAATGCATTAGCATCAATCAGAGAGATGGGAGACTTATGTGTGGAGGGAATATTAATCTTCTTGGCGTATTGCTCTCTGATCGCCTTCTCCCCAAGAAGTTTTCTCCATGGATCGATGAGGGACCAACGTGGGACTGTCCACATCTTTGTTGACCCTCATGCACTAAGAGTCATAGAGTCTTACAGCATTACAGCCCAACTTGCCTATGCCGACCAACATGCCCCAATCTACACTAGTCCCACATAGTCACGTTAGCCCATATCCCAATAGAACTTTCCTGTTTAGGGACAGTTTCTTCCCAGCTGTTATCAGGCAACTGAACCAACCTACCACAACCAGAGAGCAGTGCTGTCTGAATTACTATCTACCTCATTGGTGACCCACGGACTATCCTTAATCAGGCTTTACCTTGCGCTGAACGTTATTCCCTTATCATGTATCATAGATACATAGATACATAGAAAATAGGTGCAGGAGTAGGCCATTCGGCCCTTCGAGCCTGCACCGCCATTCAATATGATCATGGCTGATCATCCAACTCAGTATCCTGTACCTGCCTTCTCTCCATACCCCCTGATCCCTTTAGCCACAAGGGCCACATCTAACTCCCTCTTAAATATAGCCAATGAACTGGCCTCAACTACCCTCTGTGGCAGAGAGTTCCAGAGATTCACCACTCTCTGTGTGAAAATGTTTTTCCTCATCTCAGTCTTAAAGGATTTCCCCCTTATCCTTAAGCTGTGACCCCTTGTCCTGGTCTTCCCCAACATCGGGAACAATCTTCCTGCATCTAGCCTGTCCAACCCCATAAGAATTTTGTACGTTTCTATAAGATCCCCTCTCAATACACTGTAAATGACCTTGTTCAAATGCTTTGCTTAATGACCTAGCCAAACACCTCCATCATGGGTTGGTCTGGTTTCCCTGTGGTGAGCGAGTGTGGGGACATTACCACGGTGTGAGACAGGACTTGTGAAGGGATGGAAGTCATGGATACAAGGGCAGAGAATGTCACCCAGTCCCTCTAGTTTAGTGTTCAAGAAGGAACTGCAGATGCTGGAAAATCGAAGGTAGACAAAATTGCTGGAGAAACTAAGTGGGTGCGGCAGCATCTATGGAGCGAAGGAAATAGGCAACGTTTCAGGCCGAAACGTTGCCTATTTCCTTCGCTCCATAGATGCTGCCGCACCTGCTGAGTTTCTCCAGCAATTTTGTCTACCCTCTAGTTCAGTTCAGTTTATTGTCACCTGTACCGAGGTACAGTGAAAAGCTTTTGTTGCGTGCTAACCAGTCAGCGGAAAGACAATACATGATTACAATCAAGCCATCCACAGTGTAGAGATACATGATAAGGGACTAAGGTTTAGTGCAAACTAAAGCCAGCAAAGTTCGATCAAGGTTATGGGCCTGTCCCACTTGCACGATTTTTTTCGGCGACTTGCCGGCACCCGTCATTAGTCGCAGCAGGTCCCCGAAAATTTTCAACATGTTGAAAATCCAGCGGTGACCAGAAAAGGGTACGACTCTTTGACATGTCGCCAGGGTTTCGCCTGTACGGTCGTGAGTCGTCTCCTCAGTCGCCGAAAAAGTCGTGTGAGTGGGACAGGCCCATAAGTCCGAAGAGCTGATGCTTTTCCTACATGATAATAGAGACTGCATTTTGTAGGTATCTCACAAGCTTGTGTTGCATGCCTGCCTGCCTTTGTTTCATTGAAAGCGTCCAAATTCAGAGCAATTATCTGGTGGGATTCTGCCTTGCGTGAGCTGAGAAGCAGAGGAATGGGAACAGCTGGAAGCAGTAAGGATAGATGGTTTAATTGAGCGATACCACGGAAGCGCCAGATGTTCCCAGCAATTCCCATCCGGATACCGACAAACGGATACAGACGCAATTTCCCATGCCTTTCCCTGGAACTACCTCCAGAGTCTTCACTCTTGGCTCTGGAAAGGGTTCCATAGGAGGTTCACGAGAATGATCCCAGGAATGAGCGGGTTAAGGTATGATGACAGCACTGGGCCTGTACTCAATAGAGTTTAGAAGGATGAGGGGGAACCTTATTGAAATGTATAGAATAGTGAAAGGCCTAGTGGATGTGGAGAGTATGTTTGCACTAGTGGGAGAGTCTGGGACTAGAGGTTATAGTCTCAGAATTAAAGGAATTTCTGTTAGGATGGAGATGAGGAGGAATTTCTTTATGCAGAGGGTGGTGAATCTGTGGAACTCATTGCCACAGGAGGCTGTGGAGGCCAAGTCTGTGGATATTCTTGGCAGAGATAGATAGGTTCTTAATTAGTACGGGTGTCAGCGGTTATGGGGAGAATGTGGTTAGGAGGGAGAGAGATATCAGCCATGATTGAATGGCGGAGTAGACTTGATGGGCCGAATGGGCCTAATTCTGCTCCTATTACATGACCTGATGACTCCAGCCGCCAAGCTGTGCTTGCTCCTGCAGTCGGCTTCCATCCGGAGCTCCACACCGCATGGAGGTCCCAGCGCGGTGCTGATGGTGACCGATGCTCACCGGACATTAGTCGCACCCCCGTACTGCAGGGCTGGAGGGCAGCTTTGCCCAGACCACCCGCTTACTCTCCTAATCAGTTCATCATCAAAAATGCAGGGCTATAAATACAAGGACCCAGGAAATCTGAAACAAAAACAGAAAGCTTCGTTTAGTTTCAGTTTCAGTTTCAGTTTCAGTTTCAGTTTAGTTTCAGTTTCAGTTTCAGTTTAGTTTAGTTTAGTTTAGTTTAGGGGAGGGGGAGGGGGAAACTTAAAAAAATCTCTTCCCTGTATGGAGGTCCCGACCTTTCTCTGTCGGGTCTCCGTTGTCGTTGGGGCCTAGGACCGTGGAGCGGCCTCCAACCGGAACGACCTGGGGCTCCAGTCGCGGAGCCTGCGGACTTACTCACCATCGTGGGGCTGGCCGAGTTCGGAGCGTGGAGGAGCTGCGGTGACGCGCGGCTGTGACCCGGCCCCGGAGATTCGGAGGCTCCAGCCGCGGGTCTGGTGGACGGTGACATCGGGAGCTCGCGGGTCCCTGGTGGGAGACCGCTTTTCGGGGGCTTCCGCAACGGCAACTTCTCCCGCCCGAGTTGCGGGGTTGAAGATGACCTGGAGCTGGGTCTAACATCGCCCGGCGCGGCTTTAATGGCCGCGGGACTTGCTAGCGCTACTGGGGGGGCTCCAACATCCAGACCCGGAGCGCGGCCTTGCATCGCCCGGCGCGGCTTTAATGGCCGCGGGACTTGCTAGCGCTACCGGGGGGCTCCAACATCCAGACCCGGAGCGCGGCCTTGCATCGCCCGGCGCGGCTTTAATGGCCGCGGGACTTATTTACCATCGCCTGCCGGGGGCTCTGACTCTGACATCGGGAGGAGAATGGGGAGAGCAGGGGAGAGACAAGACTTTGCCTTCCATCACAGCGAGGAGGAGATTCGCTGTGATGGATGTTTGTGTAAATTGTGTTGTGTCTTGGGTCTTCTACTTGTTTGTATGACTGCAGAAACCAAATTTCGTTTGAACATCAATGAGGTTCAAATGACAATAAATGGTATTGTATTTAGTTTACCACAGTTTAGTTTAGCTTAGATTTTATTTGGTTTTTGGTTTTGTTTCACTACCCTCTCCATCTGTGTTGCCATTATCAGGGAACTATGGACTTGCATCTCAAGGTGTTTGTACAGCAATCCTAAGATCGTTGCCACTTACTCTGCAAAACCTCCCAGACTTTGATCCCTCAACCTCACCCTTTTTCTCGATTGAATTCCGTCGACCACTACACTGCCCAACTATGTGGGAATATACATACATGGCGGCATTTCTGGAGAACATAAATAGGCAATGTTTTGGATCAGGCAAAATTGCTGGAGTAACTCAGCGGGTGCGGCAGCATCTATGGAGCGAAGGAAATAGGCAACGTTTCGGGTCGAAACCCTGAAGGAAATAGGCAACGTTTCGGGCCGAAACCCGGAAGGGTTTCGGGCCGAAACGTTGCCTATTTCCTTCGTTCCATAGATGCTGCCGCACCCGCTGAGTTTCTCCAGCAATTTTGTCTACCTTCGATTTTCCAACATCTGAAGTTCCTTCTTGAACATGTTTTGGGTCAGGCCTCCCCTTCAGACCTTTTTACCTCAATCAATGCCTGTGATTCTGTCCTTTCTCCTTGTATTCTTGTATTTCCCTGTTTCCTATAAAGAGAAACATTTTTTGACCCATTGAGTCAATGCTAACTCACAGTCTGAAGAAGGGTTTCGGCCCGAAACGTTGCCTATTTCCTTCGCTCCATAGATGCTGCTGCACCCGCTGAGTTTCTCCAGCATTTTTGTGTACCTAACTCACAGATAGTTGGTTTAGTTCAGAGTTACAGTGTGGAAACCGGCCGACTGAGTCATTGCCGACCAACGGCCACCTGTACACTGGGGACAATTTACAGAACCCAATCCCCATTGCATCCGCTGCTCTAGATGCCAGCTGATCTACATTGGTGAGACCAAGCGGAGGCTTGGCGATCGTTTCGCCCAACACCTCCGGTCGGTCCGCAATAACCAACCTGACCTCCCGGTGGCTCAGCACTTCAACTCCCCCCTCCCATTCCGTATCTGACCTCTCTGTCCTGGGTCTCCTCCATGGCCACAGCGAGCAACACCGTAAATTGGAGGAAATGCACCTCATATTCCGCTTGGGCAGTCTACATCCTGGGGGCTTGAACATTGAATTCTCCCAATTCTGCTAGCCCTTGCTGTCCCCTCCCCTTCATCAGCCCTCTGGTTGTCTCCTCCCCTCCCCCAGCCCTCGGGCTCCTCCTCCGCCTTTTTCCCTTTTTTCCTTTCTTCTCTCCACCCCCTATCAGTCTGAAGAAGGGTTTCGGCCCCGAAACGTTGCCTATTTCCTTCGCTCCATAGATGCTGCTGCACCCGCTGAGTTTCTCCAGCATTTTTGTGTACCTTCGATTTTCCAGCATCTGCAGTTCCTTCTTTAACAACCTACAGACCTGTAGTTCGTTGGAGTGTGGGAGGAAACCGGAGCACCCGGAGAAAACCCACGCAGGTCACGGGGAGAACGTACAAACTCCGTACAGACAGCACCCGTAGTCAGGATCGAGTCAAGTCAAGTTTACCCGGGTCTCTGGCGCTGTGAGGCAGCAACTCTACCGCTGCACCACCCTTGCTGCCCAGATGCTGCCTGACCGGCTGAATATTCCCAGCATTTCCTGTTTTTGTTACAGAACTGCAGCATCTACAGGAATTTGT
Source organism: Malacoraja senta (assembly GCA_038087875.1). NCBI lineage: Eukaryota > Metazoa > Chordata > Chondrichthyes > Rajiformes > Rajidae > Malacoraja > Malacoraja senta. The sequence goes on along the minus strand of JAXLNO010002677.1, from coordinate 14,108 downwards.
AAAATATGTTTTCACAGGATAATGAAATGCCTAACACCATGAATCTCTCTTGCAGAGTGTTGTCTACTTCAACATGTTGCAGGAGTGATGAACGACAGTTAATTAGCAGCACTTGATACCACTTTCATAACCAGATCCACAATCAACATAATATATTTTTATTGACGGGATGTTACTGTGGAAAGTGATGAACGACATCCGCTCAGCGCAGCGTTAATTTTTATGTAAATAGCTCGTAACTATGAAACCTTGATTGATATCCAAGGATGATGCTCAACGGTGATGAAGGCACTAGGGCGCAGATCTTTGAGTCTCTGTAGGCAGTTGTTAATCTTGCCCAGAGTTGGGGAATCGAGGACCAGAGGACATAGGTTCAAGATGAAGGGGAAAAGATTTAATAGGAATCTGAGGGGGAACTTTTTCCACACATAGGGTGGCGGGTGTATGGAACGAGCTGCCAGAGGAGGTAGTTGAGGCTGGGACTATCCCATCGTTTAAGAAACAGTTAGACAGGTACATGGATAGGACAGGTTTGGAGGGATATGGACCAAGCACAGGCAAGTGGGACTAGTGTAGCTGGGACATTGTTGGCCAATGTGGGCAAGTTGGGCCGAAGGGCCTGTTTCCACGCTGTATCACTATGACTCTCTGGGTGAAGATTATTTCATCTCACTGTAAATACTCATTCCCCTGGTTCTTGCTAAAGTAGTACTTATTTATTCTTTCTGTGCCTCCATCATCTTACACACCAGTTAAATCTCCACGAATCCTCCTCTGTCTCACAGACATTAGCTGGAGTTTAGAAGGATGAGGGAGGGACCTCATTGAAACATTACTGAATAGTGAAAGGCTTGGATAGAGTGGATGTGGAGAGGATGTTTCCACTAGTGGGAGAGTCTAGGACCAGAGGGCACAGCCTCAGAATAAAAGGACGTACCTTTAGAAAGGAGATGAGGAGGGACTTCTTTAGTCAGAGGGTGGTGAATCTGTGGAATTCATTGCCACAGAAGGCTGTGGAGGCCGTCAATGGATATTTCTAAGGCAGAGATAGACAGATTCTTGGTTAGAACGGGTGTCTGGGGTTATGGGGAGAAGGCAGGAGAAAGGGGTTAGGGTGGAGAGATAGACCAGCCATGATTGAATGGTGGAGTAGACCTGATGGGCCGAATGGCCTAATTCTGCTCCTATTACTTATGGTCTTATGATGGTCTTTGCATCATGTTTGGCACATACATTGTGGGCCGAAGGGCCTGTTCTTGTGCTGTACCGGTCTACTTTTCATGTTCTCTGTCACCTAACCAGGTTCCGCAGAGATGCTGCCTCTGACCCGCTGAGTTACTCCAGCACTTTGTGTCCTTTTTTTTCTTCTATTTTTTGCAGTTCCTTGTGTACACACCTTGAGCCACAGGTTTGGTGTTGACTCTTGAGCAGCCTCTGTGTTACCTGCCTGCCGTATGCATTATTCAGAGCAGCGTGTGGAAGGCTATGACACTCTCCGATAAGCACAGCACATTATCATAGACAAGCCATGCATTTTGTCACAATGAATTTATTGGTACATGGATTCCAGAGGCAGCAGCTTAGGTGACAAGCTGCATTCTGCCTCGCTGTTAACTCCCTGACGACAGGCCAAGTTAACTTGTCCAAGACTCCCACGTCGAACCAGGTTCCCTGGAGATAAGGTGCATCGTAGAGGATGCTAATGCCCCGAGCTCTGGTCGTGCGGAAGTTAAAGTGCCGGGAGCGTAACCTAAAGGGGAGAAGTTCAACGTCAAAGGATGTCTAACTTCATAACGTGTTTAAGAAGGAACTGCAGATGCTTGAAAAATCGAAGGTAGACAAAAGTGCTGGAGGAACTCAGCGGGTGCAGCAGCATCTGTGGAGCGAAGGAAATAGGCAACGTTTCAGGCCGAAACCCTGAAGGAAATAGGCAACGTTTCGGGTCGAAACCCTGAAGGAAATAGGCAACGTTTCGGGCCGAAACCCGGAAGGGTTTCGGCCCGAAACGTTGCCTATTTCCTTCGCTCCATAGATGCTGCTGCACCCACTGAGTTTCTCCAGCACTTTTGTCTACCTTCTAGCTTCATAAGTCAAGGACGGATACCAGGAGAAGGAAATGACTGTCAAAGTCAAAGTCAATTTTATTCGCCACATGCACCCAGAGGGGCAGTGAAATGAATTTGCCAGCAGCGATACACTTGTAAAGAACACACAATACACAATAGAATTTGCACAATGCAAACAACCACCGCAGCATTCTTCACTGTGGTGGAAGGAATCAAAGTCCAGCCAGTCCTCCTCATTTGTTCACCCGTGGTCGGGGCCTTAAACTCTCCGTACCCACCGTACGGACGGCCGGATGTACAGGCCCTCTCGTCGGGATGATTGAAACTGTGACGTCGGGACGGGCGAACACACTCCGCGGCTTCTGTGTAGCCTTCTATTCAATTGCACTAATTCAGCCGGGCTTCCGGACGACATTCCAAGCATGAGCGAAATTGGGTGAACCTCCAGGGGTCACACAGTTTGAGAATAAGGGGTAGGCCATTTAGGACTGAGATGAGGAAAAACTTTTTCACCCAGAGAGTTGCGAATCTGTGGCATTCTCTGCCACAGAAGGCAGTGGAGGCCAATTCACTGGACGTTTTCAAGAGAGAGTTAGATTTAGCTCTTAGGGCTAAGGGAAACAAGGGATTTAGTGTTTAGAGATACAGCACAGAAACAGGCCCTTCGGCCCACCGGGTCCACGCTGACCAGCGATCCCCGGTTATTAACTATCCTACATCCACTAGGGATAATTTTTACATTTACCAAGCCTATTAACCTATAAACCCGTACGTCTAGAGGCAGGAAACATGTTCCTGATGTTGGGGGAGTCCAGAACCAGGAGCCACACAGTTTAAGAATAAGGAGTAAGCCATTTAGAACGGAGAAGAGCAAACACTTTTTCTCACAGAGAGTGGTGAGTCTGTGGAATTCTCTGCCTCAGAGGGCGGTGGAGGCCGGTTCTCTGGATGCTTTCAAGAGAGAGCTAGATAGGGCTCTTAAAGATAGCGGAGTCAGGGGATGTGGGGAGAAGGCAGGAACGGGGTACTGATTGGGGATGATCAGCCATGATCACATTGAATGGCGGTGCTGGCTCGAAGGGCCGAATGGCCTCCTCCTGCACCTATTGTCTTTTGTCTATTGTCTCAACTTGGAGCTTGGGGTATTGATTAGGGATGATCAGCCATGATCACATTGAATGGCGGTGCTGGCTCAAAGGGCCGAATGGCCTACTCCTGCACCTATTGTCTATTGTCTTGACCCAAAACGTCACCCATTCCTTCTCTCCAGAGGTGCTGCCTGTCCCGCTGAGTTACTCCAGCATTGTGTGTCTATCTTCGGTGTAAACCAGCATCTGCAGTTCCTTCCTACACATCCCATACATGCAAATATCACTCTCTAATTGACTTCTCTTTTGCATACCTAACTCATTAGTTTTCCAATTCAACAACTTCTGTTCTGCAGCATGCCTTTCTATTTTGTGATTACCTGTGTGGTAATTTATCATAAGCTTTACTAAAGCTTAGCAACATTGAATCCACTTTGTTTCCCTCATCAGCTTGCTCAGTTACATCCTTGAAAAAATTAAGCAGCTTTGTTAAAGCGTATCTTACCACCTGTAAATCCATGTTTGTCATTCTTCCATATTCAGGATGCGTCAAGGATACTTAATGATATTTCCCCTTCCCTGGTGATTCATATATCCCTGGATTATCCTCCTAACAACCTTGAAGAGATGTCACAGCCACATTATTTTTCTTGGCACAGTCCCAGTAAGGATTTGACCCATTTCAGCTGGCATCGTTTAATATTCCGGTTCGCAAACGTTTCCTCCACGTGACCTGCGTGGGTTTTCTCCAGGAGCTCCGGTTTCCTCCCACATTCCAAAGACGTGCAGGTTTGTAAGGGGCTGAGGAAGGGTCTCGACCCGAAACGCCATCCATTCCTTCACTCCATAGATGCTGCCTGTCCTGCTGAGTTACAGGATTACAGGAATGGGTCGTGACGTTTTGGGTCAAGACCCTTCTTCAGATTCAAGTCTGAAGTCTGACCTCAAGAGACAATAGACAATAGACAATAGGTGCAGGAGTAGGCCATTCGGCCCTTCGAGCCAGCACCACCATTCAATGTGATCATGGCTGATCATCCCCAATCAGTACTGAGCCATTTTGGGGTTTAAACCAGTATCTGCAGTTCCTTCGCACACAGGTTTGTAGGGTAATTGGCTTTGGTTAAAAAAAAAATAAGTTGTCCCTAGTGTGTAGGATAGGGGTGATCGCTGTTCAGTATGAACTTGGTGGGCCGAAGGGCCTGTGACTGTACTCTATCTCTGAAGTCTAAAGTCTTAAGTAGCAGTGACCATGAAACTGCCAGACTCTTATACTTATAGATGGGAGATTTGCTATTTCTACCCAGACCAAAATGCCCCAACAAAACTACTCCTAGGTGCTGCATTTAGACCATATCCTTCCACTTCCTTTCCTGGGCCAGGTGTTCTGGAGGAATTACAGGCACTGATTGCTGAAGTGAAGGACAAGCAGTAACGTAGGAATGAACTGCAGATGCCGAATTTCACCGCAGACAGACACAAAATTCCGGAGGCGGACAAAAATGCTGGAGAAACTCAGCGGGTGAGGCAGCATCTATGGAGCGAAGGGAATAGGCGGCGTTTCGGGTCGAGACCCTTCTTCTGAATTAGGAGCAGAATCAATAGACAATAGACAATAGACAATAGGTGCAGGAGTAGGCCATTCGGCCCTTCGAGCCAGCACCGCCATTCAATGTGATCATGGCCGATCATCCCCAATCAGTACCCCGTTCCTGCCTTCTCCCCATATCCCCCTGACTCCGCTATTTTTAAGAGCCCTATCTAGCTCTCTCTTGAAAGCATCCAGAGAACCTGCCTCCACCGCCCTCTGAGGCAGCAAATTCCACAGACTCACAACTCTCTGTGAGAAAAAGTGTTTCCTCGTCTCCGTTCTAAATGGCTTACCCCTTATTCTTAAACTGTGTGGCCCCTGGTTCTGGACTCCCCCAACATCGGGAACATGTTTCCTGCCTCTAGCGTGTCCAAGGCCTTAACAATCTTATATGTTTCAATGAGATCCCCTCTCATCCTTCTAAACTCCAGAGTGTACAAGCCCAGCTGCTCCATTCTCTCAGCATATGACAGTCCCGCCATCCCGGGAATTAGCCTTGTAAACCTACGCTGCACTCCCTCAATAGAATCAGGCCATTCGGCCCATCAAGTCTGCTCCGCCATTCAATCTAACCCCATTCTCCTGCCTTCTCCCCATAACCCCTGACACCCGTACGCTCTAACCTTCAGGGGGTTAGAATACAAACACTTTTGGAGCAGATAGGGGAGCGTTTAAATGACCCCAAAGGCAGAGAGGAGTTAATGGTTTAAACGACCAGAATCAATCTCATGATGATTGTCCCGTCCACAAATCCGAATTGATGGTCTTCATGTGAAGACTTTAATCTAATTTCCATCGTTTTATATTCCGTGAGGAATTGCCAGGATAATGTGATGTCATACAAATTCCACACCTCAATGACCCTTTAATGGTTTCCTGCATATATATTGTCTCTGCTCGGTAATTTGATGATGAGGTTAAGCCTTGATGGTGAGAGGATTGTTTCACTTCCTTCATCAGAACAAGAATCATTTAGTATTGATTTCCCATTGACCTGACTGGCCTGAATAAAGATCGCTCCTGACACTTGGTGTGGGGCTGGAAGTGGGTTGCCATCATCAGCTCCGGACCTTGGAGGTGGCGATCCGAGGTATAACGCTGACCACGCAGGAGGCTCTTCGGCCCATCGCGCTCATGCCAGTTCAGCTTAGTTTGGAGATACATCGCGGAAACCGGCCCTTCGGCCCACCGAGTCTGCACCGACCAGAGATCCCTGCACACCAACACTATCCCACACACACACACACGCTAGGGACACCCGGGTTCGATCCTGACTATGGGCGCTGTCTGTGCGGAGTTTGTACGTTCTCCAACGTGGCCGCATGGATTTTCTCCGGTTTCTATCCATACTCAAAAGACGTGCAAGTGTGTAGGTGAATTGGCTGGGTTTAATTATACATTCTCCCTAGTGTGTGTAGGGAGAGTGTTAGTGTGCGGGGATCGCTGGTCGGCGCGGACTCAGGGTCTGTTTCCGCGCTGTATCTCTAAACGAAGCTAAACTCCCAGCACATTACAGAGGAATTGCTGCCCATTCTTGGTGCCTTGTCAGACGGGATGTGTTAGACCACGATTCATAATCAGGTAAATTAACTATAGACGCAAGAAGCTGCAGGTGCTGGAATCTTGATCAATGCACAAAGCACTGCAGGAATTCAGCGGCTCAGGCAACACCTGTAATGGGACTGGACAGGTAACAGTTCAGACATCCCTCCACAGATGCTGCCTGACCCACTGAGTTTAGTTTAGTTTAGAGATACAGCACGGAAACCGGCCCTTCGGCCCATCGATTCCCGCACACTTATACTATCCTACACCCGCTAGGGATAATTTTACATTTACACCAAGCCAATTAGAGCATAAAAGCTGTACATCTTTGGAGTGTGGGAGGGAACCGGAGCACCCGGAGGTCGGGATGGAGAACGTACAAACTCCGTACAGACAGCACCCGCAGTCGGGATGGAGCTCGGGGTCTCTGGCGCTGCGAGGCAGCAACTCTACCGCTGAACCAAGAAAGAACAAAGGGTGGGTAGTGCCTGGAACACAATGCGGAGTAACATTCAGCAGGTCAGGCAGTATTTGGGGAGGGAGAGCAGAGTTCCAGATTGAAGGCCCCTTGTCGGGAGGGTAGGTTGAAGGAGTCGGGATCTTCTTCCGACTCCAGTTCACCCACATGGGCAGGTGAGGCGAGAACGCACCGCGCTGTTTTGGCTGCTGAAGTCTCACTGTCTGTCACTGAGCTGGGAGCTTCATTAATCAAGTGTTTAGAAAACCATCTGTCTGGAGATAATAACTCGGTGACAGCCAGCTGAAAAACAGCTTTGCATTCCTTAAGAGATCTGTAAATCAATCAGTGCGCTTGCACGAACTGTGTCCTCCCCCCCCCCTCTCTCTACCCCCACCCCTCCGTTGTTTCAATATTGAATATAGACCACTCCTGACCCTCTCATGGCTCATTGGCACAGCTACCACCTCACAGTACCCGGGACCCGGGTTCAATCCCGACTGTATATGAGTTTACGCAGGGTGCTCCGGTTTCCTCCCACATCTAAAGATTCTTCTTCTTGCGTGTGGCGTGCACAGCCTAAAGTTGCAGGACAACTTGTTCTATTTGATCTTATTTGATTGTGCACGCCCGGGTTGATTGCATTCGTCGAAACAGGGCGGACGACGTGAAGGTTGCAATCTATATCTCACATCTAAAGATGTGTGGGTTTGCCGGTGAATTGGCTTCCGTAGATTGTCCCTAGTGTGCTGGCTTGTGGACTGGACAGTGGAATAACATGGAGCTAGTGTCAATGGGTGGCCTGTGGTCAGCATGGGCTCAGTGGGCCGAAGGGCCTGTTTCCATGTTGCATGTTGCAATCAATTACTCAATAACGAGTGGACGCCATGGGTAGCTAGTGGAGATTAGGTAACTGATGGATACTGTAGATAACTAGCAGGAGAAGGATGAGTGGATATTGTCAGTCTTCTTCTGCCTTTTAGTGTGTCTTTAGACCTGCAGCTCCGTTGAGGCGAGCCAGGCCAACGTGTCATCGTCCAGGTCAATCAGACCTCGTTCACCATTTGGTGGCCGGTGTTTGGGGCAACTGGTGACTATGTATATTGTCGGTAACAAGCAGGAACTTCAGAGAATACATCCAACCTTGAAGCCCATGTCCTACTTCTCACCATGTCCCTACCCTACTTTGGTTCTTGCTCAAACAATATCCGGATATCAAATAAGGATGAGACGGAGTACAGGAAGGAGATTGAGAACCTCGAGTCCTGGTGTTGAGGCAACAACATTTCTCTCAAGTTTAAGAAGGAACTGCAGATGCTGGAAAATCGAAGGTAGACAAAAATGCTGAAGAAACTAAGCGGGTGAGGCAGCATCTATGGGGCGAAGGAAATAGGCGACGTTTCGGGTCGAGACCCGGAAGGGTCTCGACCCGAAACGTCGCCTATTTCCTTCGCTCCATAGATTCCAAAGTAGAGATGGTGGAAAACATCAAAATCCCAGGAGTCAATATCACCAACAACTTCTCCTGGACCACCCATATTGAAGCAATGACCAAGAAAGCACACCAACGCCTCCACTTCCTAAGCCTTCGAAGGCATGTCCCTTACAACTCTCACCAACTTCTACAGATGCGCCATGGAGAGCATTTTACCGGGATGCTTCACAGCACGGTTTGGGAACAGCTCCATCCAAGACCGTGACAAATTGCAGCGAATTGTGGACGCAGCCCAGACCATCACACAAACCAACCTCCCTTCCATTGACTCCATCTACACTTCACGCTGCCTCGGCAAGGCCAGCAGCATAATCAAGGACCAGTCACACCCCGGCCACTCCCTCTTCTCCCCTCTCCCATCTGGCAAAAGTTACAGAAGTGTGAAAACGCACACCTCCAGATTCAGAGACAGTTTCTTCCCAGCTGTTATCAGGCAACTGAATCATCCTACCACAACCAGAGAGCAGTGCTGAACTACTATCTACCTCATTGGTGACCCTCGGACTATCCTTGATCGGACTTTACCTTGCACTAAACGTTATCACGTATCTATACACTGTAAATGGCTCGATTGTAATCATGTATTGTCTTTCTGCAGTCTGGATAGCGTGTGACAAAAGTTTTTCACTGTACCTCGGTACACGTGACAATAAACTAAACTGAACTCAATATCAAACTTCTAACCTCACTACCATAACTATCCTTCACCTCACCTCTCACTAACTCTCTAATCTTAGGGGCGGCATGGTGGCGCAGCGGTAGAGTTGCTGCCTTACAGCGCCAGAGTCCCGGGTTCGATCCTGACTACGGATGCTGTCTGTACGGGGTTTGTATGTTCTCCCCGTGACCCGAGTGGGTTTTTTCTGGGTGCTCCGGTTTCCTCATATATATATATATATATGTAATATACTGAATTAGCCTACAGCTTACTCGCCTTTGGAGTATGTGAGGACACTGGAGTGTGGGAGTATATATACTGAACTTCTTTTTTCCACACACATACACGCATATATACATACATATGCACACACACATGTACATATAAAAAACAAACAAGCATTAATAGTGCAAAAATACAATAGTGCAAAAAAAAGTTGATCCATTTTCTTCTGTAGCAGTCCACTAACTTCTTCAGTGTCAATATTACCACCAGCCTTGTTGCCATCCACGAACTAATTAATCATACCTCCTAGGTTGAAATCTGGATCAGTAATGCCTACAATGGACAGCAAGACTGGAGATAATGCCGATGTGCGATTAACATTCATATGAGGTTCCTGTTTGGGGCTAAGTGTAATAGACAAAACACACAAAAAACCACGGATGTGCTATTTTTAGAACATCATTAATATGGAGAACCATTAAAAAATGTTGGAATCGCAAGATCATAAATAATCATAGAGCGAGCACAGAATCACATCTGTGCCATCGTGTTGCACCTTGCGTGAAACTACAATTGTTATATAGATAAGTGTTCGATAGCCAGCAGGGATAGGATGGGCCAAAGGGCTTGTGTCTGTGTTATATGATTCTACAATATGACAGCACAGTGGTGCAGCGGTAGAGTTCCTGCCTGGCAGCGGCAGAGACCCGGGTTCAATCCCGACTGTACGGAGTTTGTACGTTCTCCCCGTGACCTGCGTGGGTTTTCTCCGGGTGCTCCGGTTTCCTCCCACACTCCAAAGACTTAAGGGCCTGCCCCACGGGCATGCGACTCCATGCGGCAAGCGCGACCTAACATGGTCGCTTGAGCCGTACGGCCTCGCGGGGCCGGTCCCACTTCGATCGCGGGAGCTGTATATGGAGTTGTGCGGAGCTGGTCCCGACATCGCGCGGGGCTCCGAAAAACTGACCATGTTCAAAAATTCCACGCGGCAACGGCCTGCCGGCCCGCAGCCGCCTTGACGCTGTACGCAGCCGCCTCGACGGGCGTGCGCAGCGTCTCGACGCCCCATACGTCAGGCGCGAACTTCCCGCGTCACTCACTCGACCTCCGCGCGGCCCCCGCTTCCGGTTTGGTCACGCTTGCCGCATGCAGCCGCATGCCCGTGGGACAGGCCCTTTACAGGTTTGTAGGTTAATTGGTTTGGTATTATGGTAAATTGTTCATAATGTGTGTAGGGTGGTGTTAGTGTGCGGGGATCGCTGGGCTGAAGGGCTTGTTTCTCTGAAACTAAAAACGAAAAGACTGCCATGCATTTTCAGCCTAATATTGGTTGCTTGGTCCATTGCTGCTTGTAGGCCGTGACTTCAGAAAATTTAATACCGCTCATATTAATCAAAGTTAAGCCTTAGCTGCAAGGAATTTCAGTCGTTTCGCTGGTTTGGAACAATTAAGCTGCAGAGAACATCAGTCCTGCCAAGTACTTGCATCTTCCTGGCAAGTTAAGGGTTAATCAACAGAGATATCTATGTCTATAGTGTGTCCAAAGTGTTGGCTGTTATCTCGCACTGGGGATTTGAGATATTTTTAAGCAGAGAAGATTTAAGTGGCAAGGATTAGGACTGGGTTCACCAAATCAGCTTTTTCCAAGGGACAGTTCTCCTTTTTTATCTGTAGGAAGGAACTGCAGATGCTGCTTTAAACCGAAGATAGACACAAAAAGCTGAAGTAAGGGGTTGGACAGGCTAGAAACAGGAAGATTGTTCCCGATGTTGGGGAAGTCCAGGACAAGGGGTCACAGTTTAAGGATAAGGGGGAAGTCTTTTAGGACCGAGATGAGAAAAAAAATGTCACACAGAGAGTGGTGAATCTCTGGAATTCTCTGCCACAGAAGGTAGTTGAGGCCAGTTCATTGGCTATATTTAAGAGGGAGTTAGATGTAGCCCTTGTGGCTAAAGGGATCAGGGGGTATGGAGAGAAGGCAAGTACAGGATACTGAGTTGGATCATCAGCCATGATCATATTGAATGGCGGTGCAGGCTCGAAGGGCTGAATGGCCTACTCCTGCACCTATTTTCTATGTTTCTATGTAACTCAGCGGGATTACATGGTACCCCCCACCACGGGTACCATGTAATCTCGTGCTGACTTTGAGTCCTGAAAAGAGCTATATAAATAAAATCTATTATTATTATTATTATTACCTGCTCCATGGTCGGATAGTCGGCGACTGAACCGTCTCCCCACCTGGTTTGCCAGGTGAGGAGGGGGCTGTGGACCCCCAGCAGGACTGAAGACTGAACTCCCTCCCCCCCTCCCCAATCTTTGCACATCCCCAATCCTTTCCACTCGTCACTCTAACTTACAAACCTGTACATAAAGACCTACTGAATTCCTCCAACACTTTCAGTTTAGTGTAGTTGTGTTTAGAGATACAGTGCGGAAACTGGCCCTGCAGCCCACGAGTCCTCGCTGACCAGCGATCCCCGCGTACCAACACTACCCTACACACATTAGGGACAATTGTGCATTTACACCAAGCCAATTAACCTACAAACCTGTATTCTTTGGAGTGTGGGGGAAAGTTTCTTATAGAAACTTACAAGATTCTTAAGGGGTTGGACAGGCTAGATGCAGGAAGATTGTTCCCGATGTTGGGGAAGTCCAGAACAACGGGTCACAGTTTAAGGATAAGAGGGAAGTCTTTTAGGACCGAGATGAGAAAATCATTTTTCACACAGAGAGTGGTGAATCTGTGGAATTCTCTGCCACAGAAGGTAGTTGAGGCCAGTTCATTGGCTATATTTAAGAGGGAGTTAGATGTGGCCCTTGTGGCTAAAAGGATCAGGGGGTATGGAGAGAAGGCAGGGATGGGATACTGAGTTGGATGATCAGCCATGATCATATTGAATGGCGGTGCAGGCTCGAAGGGCTGAATGGCCTACTCCTGCACCTATTTTCTATGTTTCCATGTTTCTATGAAACCGGAGCACCCGGGGAAAACCCACGCAGGTCACGGGGAGAACGTACAAACTCCGTACAGACAGCACCCGTAGTCAGGATCGAACCCGGGTCTCTGGCACTGTGAGGCAGCAACTCTACCCCGGCTCCACTGTGTTCTGGCCGATATTAGTCCCTGTATAAAAACAGAGAACGCTGTCACTACTGTGGGCCTCGACCCGAAACGTCACCCATTCCTTCTCTCCAGAGATGATGCCTGTCCCGCTGAGTTACTCCAGCTTTTTGTGCGTATATTCGGTTTAAACCAGCATCTGCAGTTCCTTCCTACACACTACTGCAGGTTGCACCACCATGCCCCTCCTACAGCCTCTATCACTCTTTTCCCGGGAAAAGAAAAGATCATTTGATCAACGATTTTTATATTTTAACAGGAATTGACGGGTCAGATTGAGAAAAACCTTTCCTGACATTAATTGACTGGCAACCTTCAACCCTTCCAGCCAGAATCCATATTCACGAGCAAAGTGGAAGAGCAGTTTTATCAAAGGCAGGGATCTCTGCAATGTGCTTGTAGATGGTCTGTAAACTGATGCTAGGAGCAAAGAGGTCCTTCTGCAGTTGTACAGAGCCCCAGTGAGACCACACCTGCAGTATTGTTCTTCTGATTTTCCTCAAATTGTTCTTCTGATTTTCTTTTTTTGTGTTTTTGGAAGGAATTCCGTCCCTGATTTATGTATTGGTCTTTATAACCTATTTTTTAAAATTCTGATTATATGTTTTCTATAAATCTCTGTATGGTGTCCTTGAGACCTCGGTATAAGGCGCCCGTAAATAAAATCCATATTATTATTATTATTGTGTCCAGTTTTGGTCCCCTAATTTGAGGAAGGACAGTCTTGCTATTGAGCAAGTGCAGCGTAGGTTTACAAGGTTAATTCCCGGGATGGCGGGACTGTCATATGTTGAGAGAATGGAGCAGCTGGCTTGTACACTCTGGAGTTTAGAAGGATGAGGGGTTATCTCATTGAAACATATAAGATTGTTAAGGGTTTGGACACACTAGAGACAGGAAACATGTTTTAACTACAATAAACTGAAAGTGTTGGAGGAAGTCAGTGGGTCTTTATGTACAGGTTTGTAAGTTGTAAGAACCAGGGGCCACTGTTTAAGAATAAGGAGTAAGCCATTTAGAACGGAGACGAGGAAACACTTTTTCTCACAAGAGAGTGGTGAGTCTGTGGAATTCTCTACCTCAGAGGGCGGTGGATGCTTTCAAGAGAGAGCTAGATAGGGCTCTTAAAAATAGCGGTGTCAGGGCATATGGGGAGAAGGCAGGAACGGGGGGTACTGATTGGGGATGATCAGCCATGATCACATTGAATGACGGTGCTGGTTCGAAGGGCCAAATGGCCTACTCCTGCACCTATTGTCTATTGCTACGGCGTAGAGACAGGCCCTTCAGCCCAACTTGCCCAGACCGGCCAACATGTCCCAGCTGCACTGGTCCCACTTACCTGCGTTTGGCCCATGTCCCTCTCAACATGGCAGTGCTGGAGAGTTCTTGCATCAATCTGTTAGACCCTAGCTATAGCTATAACCATGCATTTTGGGAGTATAATATTATCACTAACATTAAGCCTACCAGATTAAAGTCTCAAAGTGTACATAGTTTAAGGCATTTATGTTGTAAGCAAACCACTATATCTATGGATATTATATATAGCAGAGTTCCAATGGCTTTAGACTTTAGACACAAGGTGTGGAAACAGGCCCTTCGGCCCACCGAGTCCGTGCCAACCAGCAATCACCCCACACACTAACACTGCCTTCCACATCAGGGAACAATTTACAGAAGCCAATTAAACCTGCAAACCTGCACGTCTTTGGAGTGCGGGATGGAACCGGTGCACCCGGAGAAAAACCCACGAGGTTCACGGGGAGAACGTACAAACTCCGTACGGACGTAGTTCCGTACGTAGTCAGGATCGAACCCGGGCCACCAGCGACGCAAGGCGGCAACTC
>JAXLNO010002676.1:0-33406 GCA_038087875.1 Malacoraja senta | reverse complement strand
CCGGTCCCGGTGGGTGGGTGGAGCCGCTCCCAACCTGCAGCGGTGGGTGGGTGGGTGGGTGGGGTTTGTGGGGCGAGGCCCGTCTATGCCTCAGCCCACCCGCCGACAAAATGGCCGCCGCGGCCTCCTGTCACATGGCAGACGAAGGACTACAAAAATGGCCGCCGTATGACCGCTATGATGACTACAAAAATGGCCACAACAAAAATGGCCGCCGCCACAGCGTCTACGAAAATGGCCGCCATGCGACTACAAGAATGGCCAGCAGTCTTCGGTCCACTGAGTCCACACCGACCATTGTTCACCCATTCAGTAGGTTCACGTTGTCACACTTTTTGCATCCTACACACTAGAGGTAGCAATGTTACAAAATTTTGAGATTTTAAAAATAAAGTCTGCAATTTATCCCATCAGATAAAGCATAAAAAGAAGTTTAATTTGACACTTAATTCACTTTCATATCTTCAGTATTAAAAAAGTTATGGCCATTATCATACTCAGAAATTAGCATCTAGTTCCCTATTGCTTTTCCATTGACTTAACACAAAAGCTGTGATCGAGGACAGTTAAAAGCCCATAACTTTCTTAAAAATTATGGTAACTGAAAGACATTTTCAGGTATTATAGATTGAAGCATTCTGAAACAAATATGAAACAATCTTACTTCGAAGACATGAAAGTAAAGCATATAATTAGTTAGTTACCTAATTGTAGCTAATTACAAAATTCAATTACTAGATCTAAACATCTATCAATTTCTTAAGAATAGATTAACATTTTTAAATAGCCTAAGTGTCCAAATAACACTCACACAATAATTCACAATATAACATAATTTTTAAATCTAATTTTCATGAATTTACAGGCCAAATGGAAGGAATTGAATGTTTAATACCTGTAAATTAATGGGGATTTAATTCATCTTGTGAGTGAGGATTACTGGAACGCGATCTTTTGGAACGTTGATTTGCGGTGAATTTAACCCCGTATTGGCATGAAAAATACTGCCGTTAATTCGGGGAATAAAATCACCGTGTCGCATGACAAAATGTGAATTAAAGGCTTCTTAAGAAGCACTTTTATACATTTAAAGAAAGCACTTTCGTTTACCTGTCCATTGTGTGAAATCCGTCCCCGTTATCGGCGTTGACGCTTCAGGAGCTGCTTTTAAAATGACTGTAGCGCTGGCATTGACGATTTAATAAAAATAAAAAATTCACAAAACGCCGGTAGGAACGATTTTGTCAGCCAACGCTTGTACTCCAACAAAATATTCCCAGGACAAGGTAGGAGAAACCGCGTTTTAACCCCGCCCCCACTTAAAGGCGCCAAAATCGCGCACACGGCCAGTGGCAGAATTACAGCGCGACTGAAGGTAAGTTTTGTAACATACCTACAACCCCTCTCTACAACTGAAAAATTGGTTTTGTTGCTGTTTCCTACTCTGGTGAAGGGTCTCTGATCTGAAACTGAACTGTTTCTTTCTCCACAAATGCTGTCGAACCTGCTGAATGTTTTTTGAATTTTCTTCCATTTTTATTTCAGATTTTCAGCATCTGCTGTTCTTTGCTTTACACGTTCATTTTGATGTGACCTGCCAACAACGAATCAAAGGAGATCA
This sequence comes from Malacoraja senta, assembly GCA_038087875.1. Lineage (NCBI taxonomy): Eukaryota > Metazoa > Chordata > Chondrichthyes > Rajiformes > Rajidae > Malacoraja > Malacoraja senta. Next base: position 31,785 of record JAXLNO010002676.1, on the reverse strand, counting down.
GATACGTGGTGTCGTAATCTACTGGGATTCAAGTAACTAGTAAGTGTTTCAATGGGAAGGTTCTGCCTACTCGGGATGGGACTCCATTTTAGTTTAGTTTAGAGATACAGCGTGGAAACAGGCCCTTCAGCCCACCGAGTCCACGCCGACCAGCGATCACCACACACTAACACTATCCCACACACACTAGGGACAATTTACACTGAAACCAAGTAGACCGTGGGCCGAGGTGCTTTTTCGTTTCATTTTGTGACCCAAATTACGTATTTACCTGTATTTGTAACATATTATGTAAACAAATTATATAAATCATACCTGCAAGTGGGCAAGAACAAAACCTGCACATATTTTTAAAATATCAGAAAAACCTTAAAAGGAGGCCGAAAGATTCTGAATCCTTGGGGAAAAAAAGTGACACATCAGCTCTGCTTTGGAGAAGCACAGACTGGATCTCAATAGTTTGGAAATGTTGGATATATCTAATGTAATTGAGTTTAAAATAAGCAACATATAAAAGTAAAAATTAGGAAAAGTAAATTTCCACTTAATGAATAACACATTTGGAAAAATATATTCAAGTTTTCCACCACTCCAAAGTTAAGAATATAATCTCCCTTGCAACAGATTCCATAGGCTAACGGCCAAATTGATTAGAATCAATTTTATTTGAAAAACTGCATTTAATATTTCAAACAGATTTAAATTACGTTGTGGATTTTTTGTCAGAAGTTTAGGTGTCCAATCCTCATCTGAGTCGCTGGATTCATAAACTTGGGTTTGATGCTTTCTGCTCCGATTTGTCATGGATTCTGGCTTTGGTACATTTAATCCTGTGAAAAATAAAACATGCTCATCATCTGTTATGGCCAACTTCAGGTATTTATCTTCATTGAACTTACCCGTGCAAAATATCTGTGGAAACATCACTTTGCAATGTTATCGTTATTACTATTTCCTCCAGAGTATTCATGCTATTATTCAATTGATCATGTCTACTTGACGAATACAGCAAACAACCTTAACATTATTTTTCAGAATTAAAGAATAATCAACCAGCATGAAGAATATGACGGATGAGTATGTGTCTATTTCCAGGTCAGAAATCGCAATAACCAATCTTTCAGTTTCACACATCTGTGTGGTAAGTGAAATAGATCAGAATCCTTCTTTCCATTCCTCCAGGTTTAAAGTAATGGCTCATTCTTGCTGCCTGTACTGACAGTGACACTTTGTGCCATGGTTGAGTAAATGGATTGAATAATGAACAACCAGGACAATCCACCTCTTCATCAATGGGAACATTGACCTTTGTCCAATCTCTGATTTGAGGACTGTGACTAGTACAACATTAAAAAGCATAACTGGGCCCCAATGTCTGTGGGTTTGTGTTATCCATGGTCACCATCTTCTGAATGACATCAAGCTTTGGTATTGATTGTAAAGTTAGTCCAATTTGAGATCACTGATGGGAATTTTTGAATATTGGTGAGGAACCTTACCAGGAGGAAATAGTCATCAGAAGCAAAACTGTACATATCCTGCTGCCAATAATCAGGGACTAATCACAAGTCTGCTGGGTGTGCTCATTTCATCACGTGGCATTAAAAATAAGGCATTACAATGGAGCTGCTGCCGTTACAATGGACATGATGTTGCAGTGGAGCAGATATTGCAGGGGAGCAGATGCTGCAGTGGAGCAGGTTCCTGCATTGAAGCCCCTCCTGCTGTGGAGCAGCCACTGCCGCAGTGGAACTCTCGCTGCTGCTGCAGTGGAGCATCTCCTGCAGTGGAGCATCTCCTGCAGCTGCAGGGAAAGTCCAAGCCTCCACCATCTCCACAGGTAGAGTGTCCCAGATTGCAACCACCCTCCGGGTGAGTTTAATCTCATCCACGTCCGTTTTATTGTTCTGTTAGTATAGTCTGGTCTGCAGTTCCTTGTTCTATTATTATTGGCCAAATTAGAGATGTCACAAAATGGAGGATCTTTGCATTTGCAAGGCCTGCTTGGCCTCTTTCTGTGAAAAGTTTCAAGCTGCAAGTCACAGCTTCAAAGAGTCTGGACCAGAGATGGAAGTCAAGGATAAGGTGAGGTCCAGATGTCCATTTCTTTGTTAAAATGTTGATGACTTTGCAGAAGAGCTCAGATGTGCATGGTCAGCATTGGTCAGATAAGGTGGAGTTGTAAATACTGTTAATTACGTTGCAGAGTGTTTGTTCTGTTATCTTGTGATTTGTTAAACTGTGAAGCCTTGTTCAGATTGTTTGGGGAAATGTTTCTATACCTATGTAAACTATGTCAACGGAGTCCCTGCTAGAACTTTCTGTTGAAACAATGTAATGGAATACTTTGTGATTGGGTTAGGGAACTGTCAATAACTGTAACATGTAATTGATATTTGTGATTGGTTTGTAGGGGCTGCCACCCCCATTTAGTTTCGCGCCACAAGGTCCGATGACCTATAAAAGAGTGAATCCAACATGGATCGGAGTCGATCTTCTGGAGGTTCAGTTGGGACTGTGTGACTGTCTGGAGGTGTCTGCTCGCACGAGGCTGAAGGGCTTGAACGAGTAGAGACAAGGATCGGACCCGCGGTGGTTAAGTATCGTATAGGAAGTTTGTGATTGTTGGGAAGAATAAAGAATAGTTTTTTATTTTTTTTATTATTTTTTTTAAATAATTTTTTTAATAGAAGTACGGTAGATTACAGTAATGTACAACGTATATATTAATACATTTTTTGTACCGCTTCACTTTTTTAAACTTTAAGAAAGAAAAAGAAAGAAGTAAGAAAAGTGAAGAAAGTGCGCAAAGGTTGTGAAGTGCAAAAGAGTGTTGGGAAAAGAAAGCCCCTTAGAAAAGAAGTTAGAGAAGGAAGTAAAGTTAGAAAATAGACCCTAGAAAAGAAAGAGAAAGAAAGAAGGAACAATCGCTCTATTATAACTCTTATAACATACTTCATAGAGAAGGAACTACCAACCAAGTCTGTTTTTGTTTTACCTCCCATTACCAGGTCCAGATACCTTTTATTTATTTATTTGTTTTTCTAAATTACTATTGCACCTCATGCTTGTAATAGGTCCAAAAACGTAGACCACGTCTTTTGAAATTGGTCTACTTTGCCTACTAGGAGGAATCTCATCTCTTCCAGATGTAATGTTTCCAACATATTTGATGTCCACATTTTTATTGTTGGTGTGGGCGCATTTTTCCAGAATTTAAGTATAAGCTTTTTTCCCATTATTAGCCCATAATTGAGTAAATTCTTCTGATACACGTTTAATTCAGGAATACCTTCCGATATTCCAAAAATAATCCATTCTGGTTTTGGTACCAGTTTTATTTTGATTAATTTTGAAAAAATATCAAATATTTCAAACCAGAATTTTTGGATTTTTGTACAAAAAACAAAAGAATGTGCTATGGTAGCTTCTTGACATATACATTTATCACAGATTGGTGAGACGTTAGGAAAGATTTTATTTAGTTTGGTTTTTGAATAATATAATCTATGTAATGTTTTAAATTGGATAAGCGTATGTCGTACGTTGATCGAGCATTTATGCACCTGTAATAAATGATTATCCCAACTCTCTTTTGAAATTTTTATACCTAGATCTTGTTCCCAATCTCTTCTAATTCCATCTGTTGTGGGTATTTCTATGTTTAAGATGATATTATATAAGTATGATATTAAATTAACTGATTCCGCCTTTGTCTTCATTGCTTCATCTAGTAAGTCGGAAGGCATATTATAATAATCTTTTGTGTGTGTTTTCAAATAGTCACAGATTTGTAGATATTTAAAATATTGATTATTTTTCAAATTATATTTCAGTTGTAGTTGTTGGAATGATAGTAATTTTTCTAATTCATACAGATCTTCGAGCGTTTTGATTCCCATTCTTTCCCATTGTATAAATGATTTATCTATGATTGAAGGTTTAAACGATGGGTTATTGACTATTGGTATTAAGAGAGATAGGTTTCTTAATTTTAGATTCTGTTTTATTTGCTTCCATGTTCTAATAGTGCTATATATAATTGGATTTTTATTATAATTTTTATTATTCAAATTTATTGGAGAGAGAATAATCGCTCCTATATTATTCGGGAAGCAATCCCCTTTTTCCATTATAATCCAGTCCACCTGCTGGGCAGAATTGTCCAGCAGGTGAATCATATTTTTAATATTTACTGCCCAGTTATAATACATAAAGTTAGGGAGCGCTAGACCCCCCAACTCTTTTCGTTTGTTAAGGTGTGTTCTTTGTATTCTGTGGGATTTGTAATCCCATATAAAATTTGTAATGTCTGAGTCCAGTTTTTTGAAAAACTTTTTTGGGAGATATATAGGTATTGATTGAAATAGGTAAAGGATTTGTGGTAAGAAAATCATTTTTATAGCATTTATCCTACCTATTAAGGACATCGGAAGTGTTTTCCAAAATTTAATCAAATTATTTAATTTCTTAAGTAGGGGATTATAATTAGCTTTAAACATATCATGGTAATTTCTAGTGATCTCAATTCCTAAATATTTGAATTTTTCCATAGCTATTTTAAAAGGGAATTTCCTGAGATGTGTTGAGTCTTTTGGTTTAATCGACATAATTTCACTTTTGTTCCAATTTATTCTATATCCTGAAAAGGATCCAAAGTCCTCAATTAAGTTTAATATATTTGGTATACTAATTTGTGGTTTTGTGATGTACAGTAGTACATCATCAGCATATAGGGATAGTTTGTTGTTTGAATATTTTGTGTTATAACCGTGAATATTCGAGTGTGTTCTTATTTTTTCAGCAAGGGGTTCAATTACCAAAGCAAATAACAGCGGTGATAGTGAACATCCTTGTCTGTTGCCCCTAGATAATTCGAATTTTGAAGATAATATATTATTAGTTAGTATTCTAGCCGTAGGTTTGTTATATAGTAGTTTTATCCATGCAATAAAGTTTTCTCCCAATTGGAATTTTTGCAATACTTTGATCATATAGTCCCATTCTACTTGATCAAACGCTTTTTCTGCGTCCAGTGAGATGATAGCTAACTCTTGGTCATAAGATTTATGTGAATGCATTATGTTAAGCAAACGTCTCAAATTATTAAATGAGTGTCTCTTAGGTATAAATCCTGTTTGATCCTCATGTATTAGTCTACTAACATACTTGCTTAATCTATTGGCTAATGTTTTTGCTATTATTTTCTGATCCGTATTTAACAAAGCAATAGCTCTATATGATCCTGGTTCTTCTATATTTTTATCTTTTTTAAGTATTAATATGATCGTTGATTCCGCTAGTGTTTCAGGTAGGTTTTGCTCTTTATAAGCATATGTATACATTTTTTGTAATCGTGGAGTAACTATATCATAAAAAGATTTATAAAATTCATTACTGAATCCGTCTGGTCCTGGTGTTTTTCCATTTTTTAGTGTTTTATTGTGTCTTCTATCTCCTTAGAAGTAATTTGTGCTCCCAGTTCCTCTTGTTCCCTGCGTTCTAATTGTGGTAGATTACAATTATCTAAAAATTCTGAGATTTTATTATTGTCTATTGACGTTTTAGATGTGTATAGATTCTGGTAAAATTGAGCAAATCTTTTATTAATATCCTTGGGTAGTGTTAATACTTCCCCTCTATCTGATTTAATCTTTAATATTGCATTCTCTTTTTCCCGTTTTTTAAGTTGTCGTGCTAGAAGTTTGTGGGGTTTGTCCCCGAATTCGAAGTGTTCTTGTTTTGTGATTTGAAATAATGTTATAACTTTCTCTGACAGTAATTTATTTAACTGAAATTTCAGTAGTAGTATTTTATTATGTTTATCCATAGTTGGGTCTTTAGCATTATCTATATCTAACTGTTTTATTTGATCTTCTAAGTGTCTTTGTTCATTCTTATTCTTTTTATTTTGATAAGCTTGAAATGAAATAATGACTCCTCTTATAAATGCTTTGAAGGATTCCCATAATAACGTGGGGGATATCTCTGGTGTATCATTTAACTCAAAAAATAGATCCATCTGTTTTTTTAGATAGATACTCCCTTGAGGGTCTTTTAAAATTTGTGAGTTAAACCTCCAGAACGGTTTATTCATAGACATTCCTTCTAGTTTTAGAACAAAAGTTAACGGAGAATGATCTGAGATCGCATTAATATGATATTTAGGATTCAGAGATTGCGGAATTAATTTTGTATCCACAAGAAAATAGTCTATCCGTGAATATGTTTTATGCACCATTGAATAAAACGAGTAATCCCTTCCCGTCGGGTTTGCAATCCTCCATACATCTGTTATATTTGTGTTTTCCATATATGTGTGTAAGAGTTCACTGGTTTTAGATTTCGTCTGACCTTTTTGTTTTTCCATCGATTTATCTAAATAAGGATCTAAAACACAATTAAAATCTCCTCCGATTATAACATTTTGATAATTAGATTCTGCAATTATATTCAGAATTTTATTAAAAAATTGAGGGTTATCAAAGTTGGGCGCATATATGTTTACCAGCGTAATTGGCATATTATTGATCTCCCCTGCTACTATAAGATATCTCCCTTCCTTATCTAAAATAGTGTTCTTTGATTTAAATGGAATTCCTTTACGAATAATAATTGCAGTACCTCTGGATTTGGAGGTAAATGAAGAGTGAAATGTTTGGCCTATCCAGTTCGCCCTCAGTCTTGTCTGATCTTGCTGTTTAAGGTGTGTTTCCTGTAGAAACGCAATGTCCGTGTTGTATGATTTCAACTGAGCTAGTATCTTGCCCCTTTTAATAGGTTCATTAATCCCCCTTATATTCCAACTACATAATCTGATTCCTCCTATTTTCTTTTGATTGTCGTCATGCATTTTTACCAGTTTTAATGACCTTAATTATTGTGGTGCATTCATACCTCCGGACTCTGGTTATTTTGGGAGTATTTCTATTATAGACTTCCTTGGTAGTTCTCCTGCGCGATTGTCCTTGAAGAAAAAACACACAGATGTGACATATTGTGATTAAAAAAAATATATATAAATCAAATAAATTTACGGTGTCTAAAATTTCAACACCGTAGTGAGTGGCCCACTCGTCTGTGGGGTACGACATCCATAACGCTTCCGGCGTAGTTGGTATAAAGTTAGCCCCGCTGTATTTATTACCCAAAATCTATGGGGTCATTACCGTTTCCAATTCAGTTCTATTTCACCCAGTTACAATTTATATATATGTCAAATGTATTCGATTCCATATCCTACTCACTCTTTATCTCTTAACTATTTTAAAATGAATTTAGTATTGTTAAAGTGAGCGGTTTACTGAGTGGATTAACCGGAGTCAGGTTCCTGGAATTGTGCCAGGTGCCTGATCTCCTCTCCTCTCCACGAGCTGCGAACATATGTGATAACTGCTGTCTGCGTTATGACGCAGGCACCACAGTTTTATCAGTTTCAAATATTATTTCTATATTAGTATTGTTAATTATTAATTATGATTAATTCTCAGCATTTTGTAAAACTATATAAGCCGTATATATTTTTCATACCAACCTCGAGTGTATATTATCTCTTAACTATTTTAAATTGGTTTTAATATTGTTAAAAATGAGCTGTTCGCTGGAAGGGTTAACGGGAGTCTGGCTCCTGGAGTTATGCCAGGTACCCGGTCTCCCCCTCCCTCCACTCTCGAGCTGCATAGCACTTGCTGTTATCTGCTAAACAGAGCAGGCTGCACATTTTTTATCTATTTCAATTGCTATTTCTATATTAGTATTGTTAATTATTAATTATTATTAGTTCTCAGTTTTTTCAGTTTTTTATAAACAATATAAGCCATGTGATGTTTTTCACTCTCAGCCCAGCAGTTCGTCCCGTGTTATCAGGTTTTCCTCGTTTGAGCACGTAGTGTCCTTGAATTACATAGCACAATGTTCCAGCGAAGATAATAATGTCTAGCCACGTCTCACTAAGAATCTGTTGCTTGAAGTCAAATAAAAAATAAAAAATCAGTGTTCAGTTAATTCACTTTCCTTGTGATACTCTTGTTGGGAGAATAAGCAAGTTCGTTTGTTCATGTCGTCTTGGTTTTCAATCTCCAGTTGATGCAGCCTTAGTCGCGATTTCTTGAGCGTATTTGAGAGATTCATCCGAATTAGTGAATGTTTTTGACACTCCCTCAAAGGTAATACGCATTCTAGCCGGATAGAACACTCCACACAAAACTCCCTTAACACCATAAAGAACTTCTCTGGTCTGTGAATAAAGAATAGTTGATCCAGTGCTTGACTCAGTGTTTTACTGAACTAGACTAAGGGGGGTAAGCTGCAGGAGCAGAATTACAGTCCCATCATCTTATTCTAAATGCTGACTCCAAATACTACGTTTCCTCATCTGTTCTTGCCCCATCAGAGATATTATCCCCTTTGTTCCACCAATCCACCACAACCCCTCTCTACAAGTGAAAAACAACTTGTTTTTGTTGCTGTTTCCTACTCTGGTGAAGGGTCTCTGATCTGAAACTGAACCGTTTCTTTCTCCACAAATGCTGTCGAACCTGCTGAATGTTTTTTTAATTTTCTTCCATTTTTATTTCAGATTTTCAGCATCTGCGGTTCTTTGCTTTACACGTTGATTTTGATGTTGTGACCTGCCAACAACGAACGAAAGGAGATCAGATACGTGGTGTCGTAATCTACTGGGATTCAAGTAACTAGTAAGTGTTTCAATGGGAAGGTTCTGCCTACTCGGGATGGGACTCCATTTTAGATTAGTTTAGAGATACAGCACGGAAACAGGCCCTTCAGCCCACCGAGTCCACTCCGACCAGCGATCACCACACACTAACACTATCCTACACAGAAACAGAGACATGGCTGCAAGAGGGCCAAGGCTGGGAACTGAATATTCAAAGGTATATCTCCTATCGAAAAGGCAGACAGGTGGGCAGAAGGGGTGGGGTAGCTCTGTTGGTGAGGAATGAAATTCAGTCCCTTGCAAGGAGGTGACATTGAAACAGGAGATGTGGAGTCAGTATGGATAGAACAAAGGAAGTGTAAGGGTAAAAAGACCCTAGTGGGACTTATCTACAGGCCCCCAAACAGTAGCCTGGACATAGGGTGCACGTTGAATCAGGAGTTAAAATTGTCATGTAGCAAAGGTAATGCTGTGGTTGTTATGGGAGATTTCAACATGCAAGTAGACTGGGAAAATCAGGTTGGTACTGGACCCCAAGAAAGAGACTTTGTAGAGTGCCTTTGTGATGGATTCTTAGAGCAGCTTGTATTGGAGCCTACCAGGGAGAAGATAATTCTGGATTTAGTGTTATGTAATGAACCTGACCTGATAAAGGAACTTGAGGTTAATGAGCCATTAGGAGGTAGTGACCATAATATGGTCAGGTTTAATCTACGGTTGGAGAGGGAGAAGGGTAGATCGGAGGTGTCGGTGTTACAGTTGAATAAAGGGGACTAGGGAGCCATGAGGGAGGAGCTGGCCAAGGTTGACTGGAAAGATACATTAGCAGGGATGACAGAGGAACACAAATGGCAGGTATTTCTAGGAATAATACAGAAGGTGCAGGCTCAGTTCATTCCTAGGAGGAAGAAAGATTCCAAGGGGAGAAAGGGGCGACCGTGGCTGACAAGGGACATCAGGGACAGTATAAAAATAAAAGAGAAGAAGTGCAACGTAGCAAAGATGAGCGGGAAGCAAGATGATTGGGTAATGTTTAAAGAGCAACAGAAGATAACAAAAGACAATACGGGGAGAAAAGATGAGGTACAAAGGTAAGCTAGCCAAGAATATAAAGCAGGATAGAAAAAGTTTCTTTAAGTATGTAAAGAGGATAAAATTAGTTAAGACCAAAGTTGGACCCTTGAAGACCGAAAAAAGTGAATTTATTATGGGGAACAAGGAAATGGCAGATGAGTTGAACAGGTACTTTGGATCCGTCTTCACTAAGGAGGACACAAACAATCTTCCTGATATAGTAGTGGCCAGAGGATCTGGGGTGACAGAGGAACGGAAGTGGCAGTGTGAGCTGTGAAGAGGATGTTAGGAGGTTGCAGGGTGACCTGGACAGGTTGAGTGAGTGGGCAGATGCATGGCAGATGCAGTATAATATAGATAAATGTGAGGTTATCCACTTTGGCGGCAAAAACAAGGGGGCAGATTATTATCTCAATGGGGTTAGGTAAGGGGGAGATGCAGCGAGACCTGGGTGTCCTTGTACACCGGTCACTGAAAGTTGGCTTACAGGTCCAGCAGGCTGTGAAGAAAGATAATGGAATGTTGGCCTTCATAACAAGAGGATTTCAGTATAGGAGTAAAGAGGTTCTTCTGCAGTTGTATAGGGCTCTGGTGAGACCACATCTGGAGTATTGTGTACAGTTTTGGTCTCCTAATTTGAGGAAGGACATCATAGTGATTGAAGCAGTGCAGCGTAGGTTCACGAGATTGATCCCTGGGATGACAGGACTGTCATATAGAGGAAAGATTGAAAAGACTTGGATTGTATTCACTGGAGTTTAGAAGGATGAGGGGGGGATCTTATAGAAACATAAAATTATAAAAGGACTGGACAAGTTAGATGCAGAAAAAATGTTCCCAATGTTGGGCGAGTCCAGAACCAGGGGCCACAGTCTTAGAATAAAGGGGAGGTCATTTAAGACTGAGGTGAGAAAAAACATTTTCACCCAGAGAGTTGTGAATTTATGTAATTCCCTGCCACAGAGGGCAGTGGAGGCCAAGTCACTGGATGGATTTAAGAGAGTTAGATAGAGCTCTAGGGGCTAGTGGATTCAAGGGATATGGGGAGAAGGCAGGCATGGGTTATTGATAGGGGACAATCAGTCATGATCACAATGAATGGCAGTGCTGGCTCGAAGGGCCTCCTCCTGCATCTATTTTCTATGTTTCTATGAAGGAAATCCACATTAGGCAGGTAATGATGTTGGGTAGACTGATGGGACTGAAGGCTGATAAATCCCTATGGCCTGATGGTCTGCATACCAGGGTACTTAAGGAAGTGACTCGAGAAATCGTGGATGCATTGGTGATAATTTTCCAATGTTCTATAGACTCAGGATCAGTTCCTGTGGATTGGAGGGTAGCTAATGTTATCCCACTTTTTAAGAAAGGCGGGAGGGAGAAAACAGGGAATTATAGACCAGTTAGCCTAACATCAGTTAACCTCATTCAAATGGGCAGAGGATGGGTTTCGCTATCTCGGCGTTTTTATCACAATACCCTTATCTGATATGTTCCGCACAAACTTTCTGCCTCTGGTTGAGTGTTACGACTCCCCGAAAGCAGGCAATCCAGAGCCGCGTAACACAGTTCAAAAGCCAGGTTTAAGTTCAAAAATAGTTTAATTATTTAATAACACACCAAAACTCCAACCTGATTTAAACAACCCAGACAAGGATATGAATGAATTAACAAACAACTTAAAATTGCTCAGGCCAGCCACGCGATGGACCGTCGAACCCGAGGCTCTAAACCTGCCTAAAAGAAAGATATCCCTGAAACAAAAGACCGATAACGTCTAAGGACAGCCCAATTCCAGATTTGGTACTACGTAATGTGGAAATTACACGAAGTTCAGTGCCATGTGGCCCAGGCATTCACAGCTCACACCAGCACAACCTCACGAGGCAGGGTCGTCGTCGAAAAAGAGAGGATTCTGGGAACTCTTCTATTTATACTGGGGATGAGTCACCATCACCTGACGCAGCTCAGCCAATCGGGTACAGGAGCCTCTTAACCCCTTATTGTCCCCAAAGATACTAGAGGAGCAAGATAGACCACTCCTCCGAAATCCAATGGACTGACGTGTAGTACGCAATGGAACGTCACGGCCGCCATTTTCTAATGCAAAACGCGACTTCCGGTTTGCCTCCCGCTGCTTTGATCCAAAGATTATATAGCGGAGCGGAGCGCCTCTAGTATCTTTGATGTAATCTGCTCTATCATCCTTGGTGTAACCAGTGTAACTAGTGTTGTAGGGAACAGTGTGTGATATAGCGCATTTATCACCTCACATATTTTAGTTAATTTTATTGTAAATGTTTTCCCCGTTCCCCCATTTCCCTCCCATCTTTCCTCCCTAGCCGCCACCTTTGCGTAGTTTCCCATGCATTGTATTGTGCAGCTTCCCTTGTATTGCTAACACACACTGCACAAAATTAAATGTAACATATATATATTTATATGAATGTGTGTTTGTGTGTGAGAGGCAAGTTAAGGGTCTGTCCCACCAGCATGCAATTGCATGCGTCCACCGCGAACAAACGTGGTCGCTTGTTTTTTTAAATGTGCTATATAAATAAAAGTGACTTGACTTGACATATTTCTCTAGTTTCTTTCTTCAGATTTCCTCTAATTTGTTTAGCAACCTTTTTCCTTCAATCTCTGTGTATGTATATATATATATTTGTGTGTGTGTATCACTATATACACACACACATATATATCACTATATATATACATATCACAATATATATTACAATAAGTGTGTATATGCATATATATACACATACATATTAGTATGTATACACATATATATATACACACACACATATATATAAAATATATATGAAATCCTAATATTGTGAATAAAATATCCATGACATGAACACAATGTCGAAATATTTTTCCATTCTTTCATTCTATATTAGCGTAACACAATGTAGTGCATACATCCCTACATATTTCAATTCAGTCGATAAGTTGGTCAAATAATATAGATAGATAGATATGCCTTTATTATCATTCAGACCGAAGTCTGGACGAAATTGCAGCAGTCATACATATAATACAATAAAAACAACAATAAACACATATTAACATCCACCTGAAGAAGGGTTTCGGCCCGAAACGTTACCTATTTCCTTCGCTCCATAGATGCTGCTGCACCCGCTGAGTTTCTCCAGCATTTTTGTGTACCTTAACATCCACCACAGTGAGTCCACCCAGCATCTCCTCACTGTGATGGAGGCAAAAGTCTTAGGACTGCAGTCTCTTCCCTCCTCTTCTCCCTCTGCGCTGAGGCGATACCCCCCGGGCGATGTTATAACAGTCCCGCGGCTCAAACACTGCGGCCCGGGGTGGTCGAAGCTGCCGCCCACCAGTCCTGCAGACGTAGCCGCTGGCCCGCGGCTGAACCCCGGACTCAGGCCACCAGCGCCAGAACACCGTCCCAGCCACCCTCTTCCCCCGACCGGGCCACCCCGACTTGGGCGTCGCTTCTCCCCCCGACCGGGCCGCCCCGACTTGGGTGTCGCTTCTCCCCCCGACCGGGCCGCCCCAACTTGGGCGTCGCTTCTCCCCCCGACCGGGCCACCCCGACTTGGGCGTCGCTTCTCCCCCCGACCGGGCCGCCCCGACTTGGGCGTCGCTTCTCCCCCCGACCGGGCCGCCCCGACTTGGGCGTCGCTTCTCCCCCCGACCGGGCCACCCCGACTTGGGCGTCGCTTCTCCCCCCGACCGGGCTGCCCCAACTTGGGCGTCGCTTCTCCCCCCGACCGGGCCGCCCCAACTTGGGCGTCGCTTCTCCCCCCGACCGGGCCGCCCCGACTTGGGCGTCGCTTCTCCCCCCGACCGGGCTGCCCCAACTTGGGCGTCGCTTCTCCCCCCGACCGGGCCACCCCGACTTGGGCGTCGCTTCTCCCCCCGACCGGGCTGCCCCAACTTGGGCGTCGCTTCTCCCCCCGACCGGGCCGCCCCAACTTGGGCGTCGCTTCTCCCCCCGACCGGGCCGCCCCGACTTGGGCGTCGCTTCTCCCCCCGACCGGGCCGCCCCGACTTGGGCGTCGCTTCTCCCCCCGACCGGGCCGCCCCGACTTGGGCGTCGCTTCTCCCCCCGACCGGGCCACCCCAACTTGGGCGTCGCTTCTCCCCCCGACCGGGCCGCCCCAACTTGGGCGTCGCTTCTCCCCCCGACCGGGCCGCCCCGACTTGGGGGTCGCTTCTCCCCCCGACCGGGCCGCCCCAACTTGGGCGTCGCTTCTCCCCCCGACCGGGCCGCCCCGACTTGGGGGTCGCTTCTCCCTCCGACCGGGCCGCCCCAACTTGGGCGTCGCTTCTCCCCCCGACCGGGCCGCCCCGACTTGGGGGTCGCTTCTCCCTCCGACCGGGCCGCCCCAACTTGGGCGTCGCTTCTCCCCCCGACCGGGCCGCCCCGACTTGGGCGTCGCTTCTCCCCCCGACCGGGCCGCCCCAACTTGGGCGTCGCTTCTCCCCCCGACCGGGCCGCCCCGACTTGGGCGTCGCTTCTCCCCCCGACCGGGCCGCCCCAACTTGGGCGTCGCTTCTCCCCCCGACCGGGCCGCCCCGACTTGGGCGTCGCTTCTCCCCCCGACCGGGCCGCCCCGATATGGGGACCTTCTTGCTTTTTTCGAGACATGGATTTTTAAAACTTGAATGTCTCATAACGATACATTCGTGGGTCAGCAGTATTTTGCACCAACCCCCACAATTTCAAATAATTCTAAATTGAACTTCATAAACAAGGAAAACACTTTTTATTTACATCATTTTGTGCGCGACATATACAGGGTTGCAGTGTTTTGCATATCAGCTAATCAATAAAATTGATGTCAAATTCAACATATTTCAAACAAAGGACAACATTTCCAACTTATATACAATAACTAGACTAAGTTGGGTCCCAGCATCACACGGGAGGGCTGGTCACCCAATGCAATATTCCACCTCTCCACCAATTCCAATATTGCTGGCCAGTGGGTGGGAGGGGGGGGGGTTCTGTTGCGCTAGTATGGGTGTTGTGGGCCGAAGGAACTTGTTTCCAGAGGGCTAGTATGGACATTGTGGGTCGAATGGATTCTTGGGCTGGCAGCTCAGTCACTGAGGCCGGGCAGTACAGTCACTCAGACCTGGCAGGCTGGCAGCTGAGAAACTGCCAGAAATTCTGCCCAAAACAGGTGACAGACTCTGTGAGAGAAGGGGGAGAGGGTGGACTGAATGGATTATTGGCCTGGCAGTTCAGTCACTTACAGCTGGTGGGCTGGCAGTTCACTTACTCACAGCTCGTGGGTTGGCAGTTCTGTCACATACGGCTGGTGGGCTGGCAGTGCAGTCACTGACGGCTGGAACCGATATTGCACCAACCCACTCAATTTTAAATAATTCATAATAGAGATCCATTAACATACTTCTCACTTTATTTCTGACATGCATGGTAAGATTTACATAATTCACATTATTCTGTGCGCGAGATATACAGGGTTGCAGTGTTAAGCATATCAGCCAACCAGTGAAAGTAATGTACAATTCAACGTATGTAACACAATGATAGCCCCACCCCTGCTTACACCAAAGACCAAAACGTCCAACGAAGATACAATAATAAATAATTGCCATTTGCATTGTTTTGTGCAGTTAACAAATCACAATTTCACACAATGTACATAAGACGGCAGTTATTTGACAAATACTCCGCAGTTCGGTGTAGATCATGTCCTGTCGACATCTGAAATTAAAGAAAATATCATGCAGTCAATATGTTCTTATTCTGCATTAAATAACAGAGAGGCAGAAAGAAAATGCTCTTTAGGTGAAGATTTTTAAAAGGATGTTGCCATGAGGACTCGACTATCTGAGATCAATGATCTAACTACAGTGAGAGATTGAACAGGCTAAATTAAAATTTCAATATGCCACAGAAGTAATAAATGTTTTCTTACCTTTCCTCCTTAATGGGGAACCTGAAGAAAGACAAGTCGGGTTGCCTACATTGCCGATTGTTTTTCTCAGGTCCATCTGGAGCACACGGTATTGGGGGTAGGGTGTTGACATGGATAGAAAATTGGTTGGCAGACCGGAAGCAAAGAGTAGGAGTGAACGGGTCCTTTTCAGAATGGCAGGCAGCGGCGAGTGGAGTGCCGCAAGGCTCGGTGTTGGGGCCGCAACTGTTTACCATATATATTAATGATTTGGAAGAGGGAATTAGGAGCAACACTAGCAAGTTTGAGGATGACACAAAGCTGGGTGGCATTTTCTGAAGAGTCTTTAAAAGTCAAGACAATTTGGCAAACACTTTGCAAGGAGCCAACACATTTTCTGAAGAGTCTTTAAAAGTCAAGAAATTTGGCAAACACATTGCAAGGAGCCAACACATTTTCAACTCCTACCTCGACAAAAACCTGGACCCACTGCAGTTCGCTTACCGCCACAACAGATCAACGGTGGATGCGATCTCGCTGGCCCTCCACTCTTCTCTGGGAAACTTGGACAACAAAAACTCATATGTCAGGCTGTTATTCATTGATTATACCTCGGCATTTAATACAATCATCCCCTCCAAGCTGGTTACCAAACTCGCAGAACTGAGTCTCTGCAATTGGATCCTCGACTTCCTCATTCTCAGACCAGTCTGTTCGTATTGGTGGAAATGTGTCAAGACTCGATAATACTCTGCACGGGTGCACCTCAAGACTGCGTGCTCAGCCCCCTGCTGTACTCAATCTATACTCATGACTGCATAGCTGGACATAGTGCGAACTCCATCATCAAGTTTGCTGACAACACCACTGTTGTGGGACGTATCACTGATGGGGATGGGGATGAGTCAGAGTATAGAAGAGAAGTCGAGCAACTGTCCATATGGTGCCAGCACAATAACTTGGCACTCAACACCAGCAAAAAGATTACAAAAAGTAGTAAACACTGCCCAGTCCATCACCGGCTCTGACCTTCCATCGAGGGGATCTATCGCAGTTGCTGCCTCAAAAAGGCTGGCACTATCATCAAGGACCCACACCATCCTGGCCACACACTCATCTCCCTACTACCTTCAGGTAGAAGGTACAGGAGCCTAAAGACTGCAACGACCAGGTTCAGGATTAGCTACTTCCCCACAGCCATCAGGCTATTAAACTTGGCTCGGACAAAACTCTGAACATTAATAGCCCATTATATGTTATTTGCACTTTATCAGTTTATTTATTCATGTGTGTATAAATTTATATAATTGTATATGGACACACTGATCTGTTTTGTAGTCAATGCCTACTATGTTCTGTTGTGCTGAAGCAAAGCAAGAATTTCATTGTACAATCAGGAACACATGACAATAAACTCAATTGAACGAACTTGAACAATAGGATTACTTCAAATAAATAATGTTTGAAAATTATGCACTTTACTTATGTTCCACTTTTTAAAGTTTTTTACATCTCCTTTTAACAGTCATGTTATGCATTTTTCTATTCTTGAATTTGAGTCCATAGTGCATGTGGATACTCACAAAGATTGCTACAATTCTAATCTTGCCTCTATTGCAGCACAAGTTCATGTCTTTGTATTGCTGTGTGTTATGTATTGCTGTGTTTATTAGATGGGAAATGTTATCCCTGGTCATCTTAACATCATCAAATTCTGTGCGGAACACTTTCTCGCACACTTCACAGAACCCAAGAAAGTATTCCGAAGGCACCATCAATGAGCCAAAGTCAGACGTTGATGTGTCGTATGCTTTGTGATGGATGAATATGAGTGCAGGATCTACTAAAGTGGCATCCGTTCGTAATAGAACTTCTCTGCATGTGTGGCATTTTGAGGACAGTTCATGTGAAGAGATGATTTTGTGACAGATGTGTCCTGCGATGTAAGCTAGTGTATTCTCTTCAGGGAGATCTAGTGAAATGCTGCAGACTGCATTGTGCTGTTTTGTTTTATTGGTATGGGAGATAGATGGAGATGGTTTCTTGACTCTGTTTTTTGTTAGTGTTTGCAATGTTAAGATAAATCTGTCTGAGTCGGGGGAACAGTTTGTACTCACAGATGGTTTTATCAGTTCAGCCACCATAACCATCCGGAAAGCACATCGAAACTCCTTCGCTGATGGATTTTCTCTGAATCTGCCCTTTCGCCGAATAGTGGAGAACAAATTCTCTACAACATCCTGATTGATCCGAGATGTGAACATAAAACGGGCGTCTGTGCTTTCCTTTATGTGCTGCCACAGCTGTGAAATGCAAGAAATTGCAAGCCGCCATCCCTTGACAAACAACACATTTTTAGCTCCAAGCACTGTCAAGCTTCGGAGTACAGTCAAGCATGATTCAAAGAATGACTTATGCACAGACTTTTCAGAAATAGGCCTCCTTAACATTTTGGGGTCCTTGAAAAACCTGCTGTTAAATGAGTCAAACATTCCATCAACCATTTCAATGAACTCTGCCGTATAAACAGCCTCCCCAGGTAACTTTCCAAGAGCTGCATAGGTGTAGACGCCTGCTGCTACCGAATGGCTAAGCACCTGCGCAGCCTTGTTGACTCTCATTTTAGAGAAGCTGTTTAAAACAAAATGGCCTCTGTAGTATTCGTTTTCATTGATAATTTAATCTGTTGTACTCTGGTTAATTTATGGGCCTTTCTAATGGGCAACTGTGAATCATGCTCATAAAATGTGTAAATATGCGCCCATTTGATATGTTTTTTTCTGCCATCCTCTCCCTTGACCTCAAAAACATATTTCTCCAAATTTGAGCGAGTGTTTTTCAACAAGTGTGGTGGGTCATGCATGCAATAGATATTGGTTCCCCCGTGGACGAAGAAAGGATGGTCTTCTGTCACACCCAAGTTGGAGTACAGTCGAATATTGCTTGGGCCTTGGTCACAAACAATGGCCTTGGGCTGTAGTCCAATAGCCTTAACCTTCTGTAAACATTCATTGAGTAATGTTTGTAGTTTGTCAGCCATTGTGCAGTCCCGTGAAAGAAAGTAACCTACAGGTTGCTTCCATTTCCCCATCAAGCCTCTAACCATGAAAACTAGAGCATGGTTGGCAGGCCTTGATGTCTTCCCTAGGGATCCAAAGTCCTCAAAAACCTCCACTGAATCTTCAGTAATATTGTAAGAGAGGCTTGCACGTAAACTCATTTCGTCAAAGGAGACCACACATAATGTATCCCTCTATGTCATCCCCGCAACCCTGTCTTTCAAAAGTTCAAAGATCTTAGGGGGAAACCCAGGCCTCACTTCAATATTGCTCAACCACCTACGTAGTGATGAGATTGATGGAAGTGTGAAAATGCACTGGCAAAACTGATATGCTCAGGGACTCTGGTGGTAGAGGGACAAGGCAACCACCTTGTCTGAATAACTCCATCGTCTTCCTCTTGCACTTCTACGTCCAGCCGCATTACGCAACTGCGACGCAAAGAAAGACAGTGCTGGTTCTTGTAAAAATTCACCAGCCCCTCAGATCAAGTCACTAATTGTCTTAATTTCTGTAGTATTCTTTTTCATTGATAATTTAATCTGTTGCACTCTTTTTTTGAGGCGGAAAGTACGCTGTCTTTCCTTCTTCAGAGCTCTGCTGTCATTCACATTTGGTGTGGATTGAAGATCAGGTTTTTCAGGAGTTGTAGAGACATTGCTGGGTTCTTTACGATGAATTTTGTCTGCAGCTGAGCAGTAAGAATGTTCGGCCAGTATGTTGTGTGACACTGCCAAGACCAAAAAAAATGAGAAAGGGAAAAAGAAATGTCAAGCATACTAATGAAAAAGATGAAGCATATACATGTAAATAAATCAGCATCTACTAATAATTATAATTAAATATAGATGTGATGCACCAATTTCAATCTACCAGAAGAAAATCATGATCTTGATTTTTTGAAGATTTAAAAAACATTAAATCAATTTAAATGTATGAATTATGCTTGAGGAAGCTTTAAATGGATGTTCTTACTTTAATTAAATACTAGTACGCATTCCATCAGCCCACACTGTGTAGTCTTACGTGTGATTATAGTTTTGTGAACATTTCACAAATGAAAATAAAAGTACCATACATGCCATTACATATTGACCATTGGCAATTATATCAGTTTGGATATAACTTTTTAATATTTAGCCAAAGTGAGAGAATATATTTTATTTAAAAAAGGAGAAAATTACTTGCCTCTTTGCTGTTTTAAAGGCGTTGGTGAGGATGGGAGGTTCTCATTCTTCCTCTTGAGTAACCTGCGTTGGGAAGACAGACGTTTTGGCGGGTTAGGAATGTCAAAGAGCGTTGGAACTGCATTCCAATTTAGCCTGTTCTTGGTCTGCTTGTTGGAAAACTGGTCAAGTTCAAAGTGTAAAGAACAAGACAACAGTTGGCTGACAAGTACTCCGGAGTTCAGTTCAGGAGATCTTGTCGACGAGTATTCTGGACCCACTGTTGACATCTGAAATTACAGAACATATCATTTAGGATTAACTACATGCCTGCAGAATGGGTGATGTATCACTTAAGTGCAATTGTTTTCAGTTGTGTGGAGAGACCTGTATATTGAAGATGCATTTTGCCTCTAATATGTCAATTTACCTTAAATGTAGAAGAGAATATTAAAAACTTCTTACAAAGACCATTAAGTATTTTCTTTCTATCCTCTTTTGGACCTAAGGCATAGCAGGGCTGCCAACTCTCACACAGAGGGAAGGGAGGGAGAGAGGAAAGGGAGGGAGGGAAAGAACGGAGAGGGAGAGAGGGAGGGAGATCGAGAGAAGAGAGAGGAGAGAGAGATCGAGAGAAGGGGAGAGAGAGAGATCGATTCTGACTCCGCGGTGTTTCGATCGATCGGGGAACCTAAAGAATGACAGGTCGGGTCGTTTACATTGACGATTAGAGCAATTGATAGCAGAGCAGTGAGATGAAGATTTAGATGTAGATGCCATGACTGTAGTCGAGGCACGCCAGTAAAATGGCGTCGACAACCACCCATGGCATACTACCCTTTTTCGCTGAGTGGCGCATCTTGCTCTGCTATATAATCTTTGGTGAAGAGCAGGTAAGGATAAAAGCACTGCCATGCAGCGGGAGGCAGGAATGCAGCCAGTGATGCATGCATTCCTTTAATGCAGCCAGTGATGCATGCATTCCCTTTAATGCAGCCAGTGATGCATGCATTCCCTTTAATGCAGCCAGTGATGCATGCATTCCCTTTGATGCAGCCAGTGATGCATGCCTTCTCCTTAATGCAGCCAGTGACGCATGCATTCCCTTTAATGCAGCCAGTGATGCATGCATTGCCTTTAATGCAGCCAGTGACGCATGCACTCCCTTTAATGCAGCCAGTGACGCATGCATTCCCTTTAATGCAGCCAGTGACGCATTCATTCCCTTTAATGCCGCCAGTGGCGCATGCATTCCCTTTAATGCAGCCAGTGACGCATGCATTCCCTTTAATGCAGCCAGTGACGCATGCATTCCCTTTAATGCAGCCAGTGACGCATGCATTCCCTTTAATGCAGCCAGTGAAGCATGCATTCCCTTCAATGCAGCCAGTGATGCATGCATTCCCTTTAATGCAGCCAGTGATGCATGCATTCCCTTTAATCCAGCCAGTGATGCATGCATTCCCTTTAATGCAGCCAGTGATGCATGCATTCCATTTAATGCAGCCAATGATGCATGCATTCCATTTAATGCAGCCAATGATGCATGCATTCCCTTTAATGCAGCCAGTGATGCATGCATTCCCTTTAATCCAGCCAGTGATGCATGCATTCCCTTTAATGCAGCCAGTGATGCATGCATTCCCTTTAATGCAGCCAGTGATGCATGCATTCCATTTAATGCAGCCAATGATGCATGCATTCCCTTTAATGCAACCAGTGATGCATGCATGCCCTTTAATGCAGCAGGGGGAACATGCACAGGTGCTTGCAGGCCGATCCCCACATTTTATAATTCACACTATATTCACACTTAATATAGCCCTTCAGGCAGATTTCTGTCTTATTTCCAAACCATTTCCCCAAACTCACGAAGCCGACCTTGCGTGACAACGGTGTGGATGTGGGGAGTCCAGACCGGCCAAAACAGGCCCTTCGGCCCATTCCCCCCCCCCCTGCCAGCCCGCAGTTGGTATTGTGTGAATCGGGTCTACGTTCGCCCAAATCCCCTCTAGCAGAGAGAGAGAGAGACAGAGAGACAGAGAGAGAAAGAGAGGCAGAGAGAAAGAGGGACAGCGAGAGAGAAACAGAGAGACAGAGTGATACAGTGTGGAAACAGGCCCTTTGGCCCAACTTGACACACTGGCCTACATGCCCCATCTACACTAGTCCCACATGCTGCCCGCGTTTGGCCCATATCCCTCCAAACCTGTCCTATCCATGTACCTGTCCAAGTGTTGTTATAGTCCAGCCTCAGCTGCCTCCTCCGGCAGCTCGTTCCATACACCCACCACCCTCTGTGTGAAAAGTTGCCCCTCAGATTCCTATTCAAATTTCCCCACCCCCGCCTCTCTCACCTTAAACCCGTGTCCTCTGATCCTCGATTCCCCTATTCTGGGCAAGAGACTCTGTGTGTCTACCCGATCTATTCCTCTTGTGATTTTGTACACATCTATATGATCACCCCTCATCCTCCTGCGCTCCAAGGAATAGAGTCCCAGCACTGCCCCAACCTCTCCCTGTAGCTCAGGCCCCTCGAGTCCCGGCAACATCCTTGTAAATCTTCTCCGCGCCCTTTCCAAACTCAATGACATCTTTCCTGTAACACAGTGCTCAGAACTGAACGCAATACTCTAAACGCAACCTCACCAACGTCTCGTACAACTGCAACGTGACCTCCCAACTTCTAGACTCAATACAGAGAGAGAGAGAGAGAGACATAGATACAGAGAGAGAGAGAGAGAGAGAGAGAGAGAGAGAGAGAGAGAGAGAGAGAGAGAGAGAGAGAGAGAGAGTGAGAGAGAGAGAGATAAGGAGAGAGAGAGAGAGAGAGAGAGGGAGAGAGAGAGAGAGAGAGAGAGAGAGAGAGAGAGAGAGAGAGAGAGAGAGAGGGAGAGAGAGAGAGAGAGAGAGAGAGAGAGAGAGAGAGAGAGAGAGAGAAAGAGAGAGAGAGGGAGAGAGAGAAAGAGGGAGAGAGAGAGTGAAAGAGAGACCGACACAGAGAGAGAGACAGAGAAACACAGAGACATAGAGAGAGACAGAGAGAGAGAAAGACATAGAGGGACAGAGACAGACAGAGAGAGAGAGAGAGAGAGAGAGAGAGGGTGACAGAGAGACGGAGAGAGACAGAGTGAGAGACAGAGAGAGAGACAGAGAGACAGAGAGAAAGACAGAGAGAGAGATATGTACGGAGAGAGAGAGAGAGACAGGGAGACAGAGAGAGAGAGAGCATTTTTGCTGTTTTTCCCACTGTTTTGTGGGAAACACTGCGGTGAGGTGAACGAGTACATACCGGGGGAAATACAAGAGAGAGACAAATGTTGACTTTTTTCCTCTTTTCTTTTCTACAGATGTGAACAATGAAGGAGGATATAGGACCAGGCACCTGCTGCTGCTGATGCTGCTAGATTCTCAGCCAGGCACGCAGAAAAATCCATTTTTTGGCCTTTTCCCTGTGCTGGCTGGCTGGCAAGGTGCTTTTAAGCCTTTAATGCATCACAGAGCCATGAGGGAATACTTGCTGCAATTTGACCAGCTTTGTGGGCCAATAATGCATACTCATAATCTATCTATCTATCTATCTATCTATCTCTCTCTCTCTCTCTCTCTCTCTCTCTCTCTCTCTCTCTCTCTCTCTCCCTCTCCTTTGTTCTCTCCATCCCTTCATCCCCCCTCCTTTGTTCTCTCCATCCCTTCATCCCCCCCTCCTTTGTTCTCTCCATCCCTTCATCCCCCCCTCCTTTGTTCTCTCCATCCCTTCATCCCCCCCTCCTTTGTTCTCTCCATCCCTTCATCCTCCCCCCCTCCTTTGTTCTCTCCATCCCTTCATCCCCCCTCCTTTGTTCTCTCCATCCCTTCATCCCCCCCCCTTTGTTCTCTCCATCCCTTCATCCCCCCCCTCCTTTGTTCTCTCCATCCCTTCATCCTCCCCCCCTCCTTTGTTCTCTCCATCCCTTCATCCCCCCCTCCTTTGTTCTCTCCATCCCTTCATCCCCCCCCCTTTGTTCTCTCCATCCCTTCATCCCCCCCCCCTCCTTTGTTCTCTCCATCCCTTCATCCCCCCCTCCTTTGTTCTCTCCATCCTTCATCCCCCCCTCCTTTGTTCTCTCCATCCCTTCATCCCCCCTCCTTTGTTCTCTCCATCCCTTCATCCCCCCCTCCTTTGTTCTCTCCATTCCACCCTCAATGCCCCAAAAAACAACAACAAAACACCCGGAACCAAACTGCGGCGTTTCGCCCTCCACCCGGACGCCTGAGACCCGCCGTCCCACTTTGCCAGCGCCGGTGCGCCGATCTAAAGCGTCCCCCTTTCCCCGGAAGCGCCTTTGTGGACGAGAGGTTCGCCACCCGACCGGAAGTTGTGCGGGAATCCAGCTGTGAAGAGCAGGTAAGGATAAAAGTGCTGTCATGCAGCGGGTGGCAGGAATGCAGCCAGGGATGCATGCATCCCCTTTAATGCAGCCAGTGATGCATGCATTCCCTTTAATGCAGCCAGTGATGCATGCATTCCCTTTAATGCAGCCAGTGATGCATGCATTCCCTTTAATGCAGCCAGTGATGCGTGCATTCCCTTTAATGCAGCCAGTGATGCATGCATTCCCTTTAATGCAGCCAGTGATGCATGCATTCCCTTTAATGCAGCCAGTGATGCGTGCATTCCCTTTAATGCAGCCAGTGATGCATGCATTCCCTTTAATGCAGCCAGTGATGCATGCATTCCCTTTAATGCAGCCAGTGATGCATGCATTCCCTTTAATGCAGCCAGTGATGCATGCAATCTCTTTAATGCAGCCAGTGACGCATGCATTCCCTTCAATGCAGCCAGCGATGCATGCATCGCCTTTAATGCAGCCAGTGACGCATGCATTCCCTTTAATGCAGCCAGTGACGCATGCATTCCCTTTATTGCAGCCAGTGAAGCATGCATTCCCTTTAATGCAGCCAGTGATGCATGCATTCCCTTTAATGCAGCCAGTGATGCATGCATTCCCTTTAATGCAGCCAGTGATGCATGCATGCCCTTTAATGCAGCAGGGGGAACATGCACAGGCACTTGCAGACCGACCCCCGCATTTTATAATTCACACTATATTCACACTTAATATAGCCCTTCAGGCAGATTTCTGTCTTATTTCCAAACCATTTCCCCAAACTCACGAAGCCCGACCTTGCGTGACAACGGTGTGGATGTGGGGAGCCCAGACCGCCCAAAACAGGCCCTTCGGCCCATTCCCCCCCCTGCCAGCCCGCAGTTTGTATTGTGTGAATCGGGTCTACGTTCACCCAAATCCCCTCTAGCAGAGAGAGAGACAGACAGAGAGACAGAGAGAGAAAGAGAGGCAGAGAGAAAGAGGGACAGAGAGAGAGAAACAGAGAGACAGAGTGATACAGCGCGGAACAGGCCTTAGGCCCAACTTGACACACTGGCTGACATGCCCCATCTATACTAGTTCCACATGCTGCCCGCGATTGGCCCATATCCCTCCAAACCTGTCCTATCCATGTACCTGTCCAAGTGTTGTTATAGTCCCAGCCTCAGCTGCCTCCTCCGGCAGCTCGTTCCATACACCCACCACCCTCTGTGTGGAAAAGTTGCCCCTCAGGTTCCTGTTAAAATTTCCCCACCCCCGCCTCTCTCACCTTAAATCCATGTCCTCTGATCCTCGATTCCCCTATTCTGGGCAAGAGACTCTGTGTGTCTACACGATCTATTCCTCTTGTGATTTTGTGCACATCTATATGATCACCCCTCATCCTCCTGCGCTCCAAGGAATAGAGTCCCAGCCCTGCCCCAACCTCTCCCTGTAGCTCAGGCCCCTCGAGTCCCAGCAACATCCTAGTAAATCTTCTCCGCGCCCTTTCCAAACTCATGACATCTTTCCTGTAACACGGTGCCCAGAACTGAACGCAATACTCTAAACGCAACCTCACCAACGTCTCGTACAACTGCAACATGACCTCCCAACTTCTAGACTCAATACAGAGACAGAGAGAGAGACAGGGACAGAGACAGAGACAGAGACAGAGACAGAGACAGAGACAGAGACAGAGACAGAGACAGAGAGAGAGAGAGAGAGAGAGAGAGAGAGAGAGAGAGAGAGAGAGAGAGAGAGAGAGAGAAAGAAAAAAAATAAAAATAAAATAGGGAGAGAGAGAGTGAAAGAGAGACCGACACAGAGCGAGAGACAGAGGAACACAGACATAGAGAGAGAGACAGAGAGTGAGAGAGACATAGAGGGACACAGAGACAGACAGAGAGAGATGGAGAGAGAGAGGGAGACAGAGAGACGGAGAGAGACAGACAGACAGAGAGAGAGACAGGTAGAGAGAGAGAGACAGGGAGACAGAGAGACAGGTAGAGAGAGAGAGAGGGAGAGAGAGAGAGAGAAAGCATTTTTGCTGTATTTGCCACTGTTTTGTGGGAAACACTGCGGTGTTGTGAACGAGTACATACCGGGGGAAATACAAGAGTGAGACAAATGTTGACTTTTTTCCTCTTTTCTTTTCTACAGATGTGAACAATGAAGGAGGATATAGGACCAGGCGCCTGCTGCTGCTGATGCTGCTGTGGAAAACAAAGAATTTTGCTCTGAAACTGGAGCCAAGTTGTATTAAAGTGGGTGGGTCTTGCAATGAAATAAAAATAAATTCATCAAATCAAACACTTGACTTATGATTATTATGATCATCACACATTGAGGCCTGAGGGCTAGTAAAGGCCAGATGAGCCTTAGGGGCACATCCTGGGCTAGTACAGGGCCTGATTGGCCAAAGGGACACTTAAGCAACTATTTTTGGTGGGGTGTAATCTGAGTTTTGAGTAGTCACCTTTGACTATTATGATCATCACACACTGAGGGTGGTGGCTGGGGAGGGCTAGTGTGGGGACAGAGAACAGTGTGGGGGGGACAGAACAGTGGGTACAGAGAACATGCCTGATTGGCAGAAGGGTCACCTCCTGGGCTAGCACAGATGGGCCGAATGAGGGAATGCTTTCTGTAATTTTTCCAGCCAGCTTGGGCCTAAAATAGATTCTGAGCCAGGCACGCAGCAAAATCCATGTTTTGGCCTTTTCCTGTGCTGGCTGGCTGGCTGGCTGGCAAGGTGCTTTTAAGCCTTTAATGCATCACAGAGCCATGAGGGAATACTTGCTGCAATTTGACCAGCTTTGTGGGGCCATAATGCATTCTCATAATCTCTCTCTCTCTCTCTCTCCCCCCCGTGTGTCCCTCCACCAGTACCACCAGTGTGTCCTCCATCAGTACATCTCCACAGTGTGTCCCTCCACCAGTACCACCACAGTGTGTCCCTCCATCAGTACCACCACAGTGTGTCCCTCCATCAGTACCACCACAGTGTGTCCCACCATCAGTACCACCACAGTGTGTCCCTCCATCAGTACCACCACAGTGTGTCCCTCCATCAGTACCATCCACAGTGTGTCCTCCATCAGTACCATCCACAGTGTGTCCCTCCATCAGTACCATCCACAGTGTGTCACTCCATCAGTGCCACCACAGTGTGTCCCTCCATCAGTACCACCACAGTGTGTCCCTCCATCAGCACCACCACAGTGTGTCCCTCCATCAGTACCATCACAGTGTGTCCCTCCATCAGTACATCTCCACAGTGTGTCCCTCCATCAGTACCACCACAGTTTGTCCCTTCATCAGTACATCTCCACAGTGTGTCCCTCCACCAGTACCACCACAGTGTGTCCCTCCATCAGTACCACCACAGTGTGTCCCTCCATCAGTACCACCACAGTGTGTCCCTCCATCAGTACCACCACCAGTGTGTCCCTCCATCAGTACCACCACAGTGTGTCCCTCCATCAGTACCACCACAGTGTGTCCCTCCATCAGTACCACCACAGTGTGTCCCTCCATCAGTACCATCCACAGTGTGTCCCTCCTTCAGTACCACCACAGTGTGTCCCTCCATCAGTACCATCCACAGTGTGTCCCTCCATCAGTACCATCCACAGTGTGTCCCTCCACCAGTACCACCACAGTGTGTCCCTCCATCAGTACCACCACAGTGTGTCCCTCCATCAGTACCACCACAGTGTGTCCCTCCATCAGTACCACCACAGTGTGTCCCTCCATCAGTACCACCACAGTGTGTCCCTCCATCAGTACCACCACAGTGTGTCCCTCCATCAGTACCATCCACAGTGTGTCACCCCATCAGTACCACCACAGTGTGTCACTGCATCAGTTCTGCCCCATCTTTATCCCTCCATCAGTACTATCCCACTGTGTGTCACTCCATCAGTGGACGGAGAGAGGGCAGCCCAGAGAGGGGAATAGAGAGCGTAGGAGAGAGAGTAACAGTTCAGAGAGAGTGACATCAGTAAGGATGGAGGGAGAGAGAAAGAGGGGAGGGAGAGGTGCTGCATCATTCGCCGTTTTATTTAGGATTAGGACAATTCTGAGGCGGCAATGTTTCTGTTCTCTGAGTGTCGTGAGTCTTTGGGTCGTTCCTCCACAGAGGTGATGAAGGAAGGCAGAGAATGTTATTGTCCCATGGTATAGTCAGATCTATTCCAGGCAAGCAGGGAGTGAATGGTTCCCGGGGTCAGTCAGCGGGAGTGTGGGGTTGAGGTCACAGTCAGTGAAGCCGCGATCATATTGAGTGGTGAAGCAGAGTGGAGGGATGGGGGGGGGCATTTTAGTTCGAGGTGATGTGTTGAACTAATTCCTCAACCCGTGGACA
This sequence comes from Malacoraja senta, assembly GCA_038087875.1. Lineage (NCBI taxonomy): Eukaryota > Metazoa > Chordata > Chondrichthyes > Rajiformes > Rajidae > Malacoraja > Malacoraja senta. Next base: position 3,176 of record JAXLNO010002676.1, on the reverse strand, counting down.
AAGGTCGCCCAGTCCAGTCCACCTTCAAACTGGGCACCAGAAGCCCTGAGAGGGTCCCTGGAATTTGGCATTGCCTTGCTGAGTGAAACGGATTGAAGGAAATCAGACAAACAACATGAGGTGGTGAGTTGGATCTGATGGAGTTTGAAACAATATCCCCTTTGCTGGAACAATGCCGCCGCTCCCAATTTCCACCCCTCAGTATCTATCGCCACAATTCCCAGTCTTTGGAGTTTCTCAATCAAATCCCTGATTAAATCACAACCTGTCTCAGCAGGGATTTCACTGGGCTGATGTCATCTGTTTGTGAATCATTTCTAAATCTCTATTTTTAAACTCTGTTGAAACTTCACTGTCCCGGTGGAGACGGAAAATGGTATAAAATCTCCAGGAATGTTCTGCCCCAGCATTTCATTCCGAGACATTACCGGTAGCTCACGGGGATACGTCGCTGGCAGAGACAATGTGGGAAAAGCTTTATGAATATTACGCCGTGCAGAAAATCCTGTACGTGATCATTGCTGCTGTTGGAGTCCCTGGTAAGTGAGCAGAACAATTCAAGTTTTATAACTCCATCCGTGTGTTAACTGGTGTTGATCTGATTCTCATCATGTTACAAGTTCCCAACTGATGATCGTTGTACAAGAATATGTGAAGAATATCAATCCTCTCAGTGAAATATTTGTGAATTAACGCTGCTGTGATTGTCTTATTTTCAGACAGCTGAAACTAACCCTCTTTTTCTCTCACTGCTGCCGGCCGGGAGCCACTAGAATGTTGTTCTTGCCTTCAGTGGGACCTTGCCCAGAGTTGTCCAGTGCTCGGGACAGGCAGGAAGGCAGGCAGCTCTCCGGGACGGTGTGACTGGGAGAGAGGGGTTCACATTGTGAAGTTCACTGTGTCTGAGTTATTGATCAGAGTGAACACCCGCTCCTGTGGACACTGTGGAGTCTGTCTGTCACAGTCGGATTCCACCCACAGCCTGTTGGTCAATAATTGATCGATCTCCTGGACCAGTGGCCGCGGATCTACCGGCGTGTGTGTGTGTGTTGTTACTTCACCTGCACCATCTTGAGTCTGCTGAGATTAGCCACTGTATGTCTAAACTAACCCGACTAACTCCCCCCCCCTGTCTCTGTGCTTTGGTACATATACCCCACACCATCCATACATGGGGATAATAGGTTGCATTCCTGGCACCGGCTGGATTTCGTGTGTGGGAAAGAACTGCAGATGCTGGTTTAAATCGAAGATAGACACAAAGTGCTGGAGTAACTCAGCGGGACGGGCAGCATCTCTGGAGAGAAGGAATGGTGACGTTTCGGATCAAGACCCTTCTTCAGTCCCATTCCTTCTCTCCAGAGGTGCTGCCTGTCCCGCTGAGTTACTCCGCTTTCTGCGTCGACCTTCAGGACCAGAAGGGGTGGACTCTCATTTGCAACAATTGGCCTCTGCTTCAGGAGGGAAGTGTGAAGGGCACCTTGTGTGGGGATGGAGAGAAAGAGGAATATCAGGGATGATTGGATATGGTGGCCATTGTAGTGCATTCTTCCCCCAGCTTTACCTTTACCTTTAGAAAGGAGATGAGGAGGAATTTCTTTAGACAGAGGGTGGTGAATCTGTGGAATACATTGCCGCAGACGGGGGTGGAAGCCAAGTCAATGGATAGTTTTAAGGCGGAGAGTGATAGATTCTTGACTAGTGCGGGTGTCGGGGGTTACGGGAGAAGGCAAGAGAATGGGGTTGAGAGGGAAAGATAGATCGGCCGTGATTGAATGGCGGAGTAGACATGATGGGCCGAATGGCCTAATTATGCTCCTACGAGCTGCACTCTTGTGTAAAGTGTTTAAGAAGGAACTGCAGATGCTGGAAAATCGAAGGTAGACAATGCTGGAGAAACTCAGCGGGTGAGGCAGCATCTATGGAGCGAAGGAAATAGGTAACTATTTCCAGTCTGAAGAAGGGTTTCGGCCCGAAACGTTACCTGTTTCCTTCGTTCCATAGATGCTGCCTCACTCGCTGAGTTTCTCCAGCACTTTTGTCTACTCTTGTGTAGTCCTTTCTGAATAATTTCCTTTATCTGTGCTGAATGCTAACCTGGTTCTGGAAGGGCAGAGTTTGGGGATAATGCAATAGATGAAGTAGATTGCATCAAGAAGCCATTGGGATAACCTCAGTGGAAACTTGAGAGTGATGAGTGGTGAGTGTGGAATTCTCTGTCTCAGAGGGCGGTGGAGGCAGGTTCTCTGGATGCTTTCAAAAGTGAGTAGTTGGGCTCTTAAAAAAGGGGATATGGGGCGAAGGCAGGAACGGGGTACTGATTGAGGATGATCAGCCATGATCACATTGAATGGCGGTGCTGGCTGGAAGGGCCAAATGGCCTCCTCCTGCACCTGTTGTCTACTGAACTCACTGTGGAATGAATCCATTAACGGAGCCACTCTGCTGCCGGATTCCATGTTGTCCCTGCCTTCCCTCTGGAAGCCTCCCTCCTCGTCCCCATCAGATGCCGAGTTCCCAGAGCCCTGGTTAAACGGGGCCGGCCGCTCACGGTTAAGTCTGTGAAAGCGGCCCCATCACAGACTGTGAGCAGCAGCAGGGTTCACTATAGAAAGGACCATTACGCCTATTGTAACGGGTGGGTGGCTACTCGTTCCCTCCTGCCCTTTACCCCACCCGCCCCGTCACCTTATCTCTTGTCCCCTGAAGCAGGCAGGCAGGTCGGGCACAGTCGGAGCCGGCTCTGACATTGTTAAACTTGCAGCAGCCGAGCACCGACTCCAACACTCCTGATGTTGAGCTGAAAGTCGAGCCGGTGTTCAGCCCCGGAGACCGTGTTGAGTAAATGCCCAGTGTCCGTTCCCTTGTCTTTCCGCAGTGAATTTAGTGGCGATTGTGATCCTGTCCCGGGAAAGTGTGGCCTCTCCACCTGCACCACTCGCTACCTGGTGGCCATGGCAGCGGCTGATCTACTGGTCGCCATCACCGACGTCATTTTGTATCGGATCCGACAGCATTACTTTTATTGGAGTTTCCTGACCATCACCCCTGTGTGTAGTGTTAACCATGTACTGAAGTTTGCAGCTGCAGACTGTTCTGTCTGGTTCACCGTCACTTTCACCTTTGATCGCTTTGTCGCCATTTGTTGCCACAAGCTGAAAACTAAATATTGCACC
>JAXLNO010002675.1:341301-399146 GCA_038087875.1 Malacoraja senta | reverse complement strand
GTCAAACAAGATTATAGCCTATCACTACATCCCAGTGTATAATTACTACAATAAAACATATAATAAATTAATAATATGACAATATATTGCATGGTTCCACTCACTAAATATCATGAAATATAATTATCAAGCAAGTAAAGAAAAAGACAGTAATCATGTATTTTTACAGAGGTGCCGACCCGGCACCAACTCGCCCTGACTCTCCCGCAGCTCTGGGCCTTCACACGCACGCACTCACACACACACTCACACACAAACTCACCCACACTAACCCACCCACCCACCCACCCACTCACTCACCACCCACTCACATCCACCCAATCAAACCCTCTCACTCACCCACTCACACCTACAATGGACCACAACTGGACTTAATTCGACGCCAAATCCACACCTTCAAGAAAGCTTCTTTGCCTATCTGGACTCTACCAAGGATCACAAGCTTGCCCGCCTCCAGATTGGTCCCTCCACCGGCACTCCTCGACTCAACCGCCCGCCTGCAGGCCCAGAGCTCCACCTCTGGCTTGCAGCGCCGCCTGCCCGACAATCATGAAGCCGAGATGGCCACCACGAGGAGCAGCAACAACATGAACCGCCTCTCCGACCCTCACCGCCTTCCCGGCCAAATCCAGGCCCGGATCACCGAAACTGCCGCAGCTGCCAACACTCACTGCCACCGTGGGGCACCGCCGCTGCCGCCGACCCGTATCTCTATTTCAGCCCCCCTACGATCCTCCACTGGTGACTCCGCCGACCCTTGCTTCTCCACCGGCCACCAGTGGGCCAGAACCGTCACCTCACCAGAGTTCCAGGCTCAGCACCAGACCCACAACATCCACGATGCAGACAGCACGTGGTCTGACTCTGCTGGGTCCTATTGCTCCCTCCCTCCTACAGGGAACCACAGTAGTGATGGGTCTTCCCCTTCCCCCTATTTTAACCAGGTTACCCCGACCACACACCCGCTAGTTAAAATTCCCCGCTGTTTATTTTGGCTTTTTTTTTACAGAGGTGCCGGAGAAGCGCTCAGGTGAGCTCCGGCAGCACTGCACCCCTGATTTTAAGCACCACGCCAGAAAGAAAAATCAAGATAAAAATATCAAGGTTAACATGTTGCCAGATTGATGATTGAAAGTTACAGCATGGAAACAGGCCCTTCAGCTCGATGAGTCCAGGCCCATCAATCACATGCTGACACTAGTTCTATGTTGTCCCATTTCTGCATCCACTACCCACACACTGGGAGCAATTTACAGAGGCCAATTAATCTGCTAACCCATACGTTTTTGGGATGTGGGAGGAAACCAAAACATCCAGAGTTAAGGGCCTGTCCCACTTACGTGTCCTTGGCACACAAATTACGCGACCTCGTGGTCGCGTTGAGCCGCGACGGTCCCGCGAAGGTCGGGCGCGATTTCATGCGTACGCACAGCCGTCTGGAGCGTGTGACATCATTTGAAGATGGATACAAAGCTGTTGTAAATCAGCGGGACCGGCAGCATCTCTGGAGAGAAGCAATGGGTGACGTTTCGTGTCGAGACTCTTCTTCAGTCTGAAAAGAAGGGTCTTGACCCGAAACGTCACCCATTGATTCTCTCCAGAGATGCTGCCGATCCCGCTGAGTTACTCCTGCATTTTGTGTCTATCTTCAATTTTCTTGGCCCCGCTCTGGGAGTAGAAGTGGGGGCGGATCCGGACTGCAACGGCCATGAGCCCCAGGCCGAGTTCGGCGATCGTTTGCCTGCTTCTGCTGCTGTTGAAGGTGAGACGTTGCGTCGCGCCAGGGTCTGGGGCCTGTCCCACTTTGGCCTTCAGTTCCGCGACAGGCCGTTGACCCGCGAAGATTTCGTTCACTACAAAAATTTCGGAGCCCCGCGCGATGTCACGCACAACTACATACCCCTCCGCGCTTCTAAGTAGGACCAGCCCCGCGCGGCCATACGATGCCCATGCACCTCAACGCGACCACGAGGTTGCGTAATTTACATGCCAAGGACACGTAAGTGGGACAGGCCCTTTAACCCACACAATCACAGTGAGAATATGCGAACTCCACACAGACATCACCTGAGGTCAGGATCAAACCTGGGTCCATAACAGGCAGCTACTTTACCTGTTTTGTACAAGGGAAAGAAAACTGTTGGATACACTACATTCTTAACAGTTGAATGTCAGTTTTCCACAGCTGATATTGTTGTAAACCACTGCCATTCAGAATAGTTTAGTTTAGTTTAGAGACACAGCATGGAAACAGGCCTGTCAGCCCGCCAAGTCTGCATCGACCAGCAATCTCTGCATCTAACACGATCCTACACACACTAGGGACAATATACCAAGCCAATTAACCTACAAACCTGTACATCTTGGGAGTGTGGGAGGAAACCGAAGATCTTGGAGACAACCCACACGGTCACGGGGAGAACGTACAAACTCCATACAGACAGCACCCATAGTCTGGATCGAACCCGTGTCTCTGGCACTGAAAGAGCTGTAAGGGAGCAACTCTACCACCGTGCCACTGTGCCACCCCTAAATACTACCACTCACATCTACAAAAACACCAACTTAAATAGGCCTGCAAATAATTTTCCAAATATTGAGATCTTAGTCCTGAGCTGTATATTCGGCTGGAGTTAACTGTAACCAACAAAGAAACTTTGTCCATTAGACGTGACCTTGCCTGTTTAATTTACATAAGCTTTCACAAGACAATTAAAAGCTGAATTAATAAGGTTGATAATATAAGAATACTGTATGTATTGTAATTCTGCATCAGGTAATATTGCAATATCATGCATACCTTCTCCATTAACTAATAACCAGATAAAGTTAGTTGATGAATGAATGAATTAATGAATTAATGAATGAATGAATGAATGAATGAATGAATAAGTTTATTGGCCAAGTATTCACATACAAGGAATTTGCCTTGGTGCTCCACCCACAAGTAACAACATGACATACAGTAACAGTTAGGAATGACACATAAAACATTAAACATTAATATCACCTTGATTAAAATTAGTTGCATTATACTTTTAAACAGCATTCTTTATTAACAATATTTAAACAATGTAATTCCTGGCATATTCAAAAGGTAATTGTCAAGGTAAACATATAGCATTTCTAATACAGTATCCAAATGCCAAAGGCATTCAAGGCGATATTACATCTGAGACCACATGCTAGTATTTCAAAGATGAAATACATATTTCCAAAGGTTGAAAATACATATTTTCTGATTACTCTTTGATCAACATTATTCCTCAGGATCAAAGCTGCCACGCATTCAAAGTGCACTGGATAAATCATACAAATGCACAATCTATTCTTTGGTATTTCAATAATGAGAAAGAAAATACCATATTATAAAATGGAAGTCAATTTTTAAAATTATATTTCTTGGTATTAATAACATTTCTCAACAGATTTGGCCAAATGTTACTTTGTTTGTTAACATATCATCAATCCTGTAATCAGTCCACTGGATAAAGTGGATTAATACACTAAATCGTGTAATGGGACCACCTAGGAAGCAGTGCTAGATCAATACCATAAATCACACAGCCAAACTGACAGATAATATCTAAGACACATTAATCAACTTAATACTTCACTTATTTATTAAACTCTTCCGTGGATTTTGGGTGCGGGTCATTCTGCCCTGGACTGGTTTTAGCATGTTTAGTATCTCAAAGGCCAGACCAAATGAGACAGCAGATTTGTTTTTTCCCCCTAAAAGGCATCAGGTACATTCTTACAACAATCAACCTGCTTCGGAATTACTGTTTTTTCATTTCAGAATTAAAAATTCCCCAACAAATTAGGATGACTTTTAGTGACCTGAGTTAGTGAGATATTATTTTGTTTTGGTAGCGCATTAGATAAGAAATAGAACACTTAAAAATGTTCCTCACCATGTACAGTAGATTTGATCGAGATATTTGGAGCTTCTTCTTCTTCTTGCGTATGGCGCGCACAGTCTAAAGTTGTAGGACAACTTGTTCTATTTGATCTTATTTGATTGTGCACGCCGGGTTGATTGCATTCGTCAAAACAGGACGGACCACGTGAAGGTTGCAATCTTCCACCCCATATTTGGAGCTGAGAGAGTTGGTCAGTTAGAAAAAAAAATATTTCCAGTGGCTTGCAAATGGCTAGTTATGCAGTGCAAACTTAATGTCAGAACAAGAACATGAAGAGAAGTTACAGGATTTTGGCTTGAAATATTTAATTTTATATCAAAGTCACGTGAGTGACTACGTGAAGACCCCGCCAGCCCGCATGCGCGTCAATACGTTGGGAACTGCTCGGGCAGGTAAGTTAATTTTGTCTTCAGCGGGCCCGGAGTAGCTGACGGGGGTGGCCGGATTTGGGCAGGCGGCCGGATTTGGAGGCCGCCGTGGAGCCTCCATTAGGAGTTGGCGGGGCGGCTGCCGGCGCGGCTCCGGTAGTTTAAAAATAGCCATGGCTAGGTTAGCGATCGCTGCTAAATATTAGCAGCAGCCGGTGCTTTTAAAAATAGCGCAGCCAGGGCAGCGAACGCCAGGTAAGCTCAGCTGCCGTAGCACCTACCAATTTTAAACATAGATGCTGCCGGCTGAGGCAGCATATAGTGTGTGCTCTATTTATAGGGCAATTATAAATAGAGCTGGCAGTTTTTAATAGCGGTTGCTGCTCGGTCACGTTTGTGACTATCGCAGCAGATAGTATACAAAGGATACAAGAGACATTTATTATCACATACACCAAATAGTGTAGTAAATTTTGACTTGCCATTGCGGCACAGATTGGGGCTCCACTGGAGCAGACGGCTGTTCGGAGCATCTTACGGGCAATGCCTGTACAGATTAATGCTCCGAAAGGAAGTCAGCCAAAGGCCTGAGGAGGCAACGCCTGGTTCAGGGTTGCGTTCCATATAACCATATAACCATATAACCATAACTGCACGGAAACAGGCCATCTCGGCCCTTCAAGTCCCTGCCGAACACTTTTTTTTTTAACTTCCCCCTAGTCCCATCTACCTGCACTCAGACCATAACCCTCCATTCCTTTCCCGTCCATATACCCATCCAATCTATTTTTAAAGGATAACATTGAACCTGCCTCCACTACTTCCACTGGAAGCTCATTCCACACAGCTACCACTCTCTGAGTAAAGAAGTTCCCCCTAATGTTCCCCCTATACTTCTGACCCTTAATTCTCAAGTCATGTCCTCTTGTTTGAATCTTCCCTACTCTCAATGGGAAAAGCTTATCCACGTCCACTCTGTCTAACCCGCTCATAATTTTAAAGACCTCTATCAAGTCCCCTCTTAACCTTCTGCGCTCCAAAGAATAAAGACCTAATTTGTTCAACCTTTCTCTGTAACTTAGTTGCTGCAACCCAGGCAACATTCTAGTAAATCTCCTCTGTACTCTCTCTATTTTGTTGACATCCTTCCTATAATTAGGCGACCAACATTGTACTCCATACTCCAGAATTGGCCTCACCAATGCCTTGCACAATTTTAACATTACATCCCAACTTCTATATTCAATGCTCTGATTTATAAAGGCCAGCACACCAAAAGCTTTCTTTACCACCCTATCTACATGAGATTCCACCTTCAGGGAACTATGCACAGTTATTCCTAGATCCCTCTGTTCAACTGCATTCCTCAATTCGCTACCATTTACCATGTACGTCCTATTTTGATTTGTCCTGCCGAGATGTAGCACCTCACATTTGTCAGCATTAAACTCCATCTGCCATCTTTCAGCCCACTCTTCCAAATGACCTAAATCTCTCAGTAGACTTTGAAAATCTACTTCATTATCCACAACACCACCCATCTTAGTATCATCTGCATACTTACTAATCCAATTTTCCACACCATCATCCAGTTCATTGATGTACATGACAAACAACAGTGGACCCAACACAGACCCCTGAGGCACCCCACTAGTCACCGGCCTCCAACCTGACAAACAGCCATCCACCATTACTCTCTGGCATCTCCCATTCAGCCACTGTTGAATCCATCTTGCTACTCCACCATTAATACCCAACAATTGAATCTTCTTAACCAACCTTCCATGAGGAACCTTGTCAAAGGCCTTACTGAAGTCCATATAGACAACATCCACTGCTTTACCCTCATCAATTTCCCTAGTAACCTCTTCGAAAAATTCAAGAAGATTAGTCAAGCATGACCTTCCAGGCACAAATCCATGTTGACTGTTCCTAATCAGACCCTGCTTATCCAGATGCTTATATATATTATCTTTAAGTATCCTTTCCATTAATTTGCCCACCACTGACGTCAAACTAACAGGTCTATAATTGCTAGGTTTACTCTTCGAACCCTTTTTAAACAACGGAACAACAATATCCTCCCCTAAGAACTCCATTGAGGCTCCAGAAAGGAGCTCCTGGCTTGGGAAGACTTTTTTCAGCTGTGACTATTAGACACCTGTGGAGCAATACCTGGTTCAGGGTTGCGTCATGATAATTTCCGCTCAGTAGAGGGGACTGTTGGAGATTCTTTCATAAGAGACTCCAACCATGTGGATATCGATAAAGCAGTCGAATCTCTGATCTAATGGGGATATGCTTCTTTTTAATCATGTGTACAAACTTTGTTCCGTGTACCGGAGGCATTACAGATGGCTCCAGCCATTTGCCTGTGACACACCTGGCAGGGTTGCAGTATTTCTCCCACTCTGTCTAGGGGAGTATCGTAAAGAGGTGACTCCGATTATAATGCCGGCTCATCCAGGTCATATGGGGGCCAGAGGCCTGAGGAAGCAACACCTGGTGCATGTTGCGCACTATTTCCTCCCTGAAATACTCCGTTGAGGCTCCAGGAGCAAGGACTCGGAGTCACTAGCAGGTGCAACCTGTCTGGTAAGTACAATAAATAATGATGATTTATACCGACAGCAGAGGACCGCGGCAGTGCGGAAAGCCAACGGCCACTTCGGAGTCGCTGGCAGCGCCGATCTGCACAGCTAGTCCCGATTCGGCTCCTAGAGGGAGCAGCTTGGCAACCCCGAGTCGGGGCAAAGTCAAAGCCAAGTCTGTGAGACAAGTCCTGTCGGACGATTCGGGTCAAGGGGATTCTGTCCCCACATCTATGGCAGATGTGATTGGCCGTTTGTCTCAATTGGAACATCTGATGGATCAGATGGTGGCACGAAATATGCTCCGTGTTATGGAGGCATGCACAGGCAGTTCGAGTCATACGCCTGTGGCAACACCTGCTTCGGGTTGCAATATTCCTCCCACTCGGATGAAAGGAGTGTTGGAGATGGTGCCAAAATATATGCTCCGTGTTATGGAGGCATGCACAGGCAGTTCAAGTCATTTGTCTGTAGCAATGCCTGGTTCAGGGTTGCAATATTCTTCCCACTTGAAAGAGTATCGGAGAAGATGGCACAAAATATGCTCCGTGTTACGGAGGCATACACGGGCAGTTCGAGTTATATGCCTGTTGCAACGCCTGGTTCAGGGTTGCACTATTTCTCCCACTCTGTCGAGGGGAGTGACGGAGATCAGTATGGAGCTGACTCCGAACATGAGTATGTGCCTGAATCCCATGCTTTAATGCATGATGTACGAGAGTCGCATAAGGAAGAGCTGTCTGCTCTTGCCTCTAAATTTGCTGTTCCCTCGGGGACGGGCAAGCCACTACAAGAGGAGTTGGCCAGTGGCATCAGCTACCTAACATCACACCAGCTGAAGTAATGGCTGAAGATGTGGTCAGACAGGGTCTGCAAACGGAACTTCGCAAATCGACCCGGGTTCAGAGACGCTGGCACGTAAGGGTTCTTTATTAACCTCCGTAAAACTCCGAAATGGAGCAGTCTGTCGGCCCAGGTTTGGGTTTACTGGCAGCATGGGCTGTCTAGTATATTTTCACTGTCTCTGGGAAAGATCAGGTTGAAGCAGACATTGGCAGGGTGCCTTGCATAGTAACCTCTCTAAGTTCCAAGTAGGAACAGCTTGGTTACCCGGGTTCAGGGTAGACCACCATGGAACTGGCTGGCCATATGGGTCATATTGACCATGGAAGCACTGCCTCATCACCTGTGATTGAGGTTATCAGGCTGCTCAGTAGAATGAAGTAGTTGAAGTCTCCCTCAACACATGTTTAAATTTCTGCTCAGTTAGTGGAGTTGCCAGTTCGTTGGATACATCATTGCCATCCTCTCTGGGATAGGTAGCTACCAGCAGGAAGCTGGTCTGGCATATAGTTTTTTTATCTGACCTGCAGGCTCATGTTGTGAATCAAAAATGTATTTATAATAATCTGTAGGCTCTCAATACCAGTATTCCTGATTGAGTGGCGGGTCGAAGAGATTGTGTTGCGCACTCTGGCGACTCAGACAAGTGGTTTCAGTCAGAGGACTGTGAAGCGATTCCTGGTTCAGGTGTGCATTATGCTAAATTCTACTCTGAGGAAGAATGCTGAGGATTCGTGGTGACTCTTATAGTCAAGAGTTCACAGGGAACTCGTATTCCCACATCAGGGGATACTGTGTTTTCAGCTCTAATCATAAGGTTCTGATTATATGTTATCAGCAAAATGTATGAATAACTAGATATGCATCTTCCGCGGCAAGGGAAGCCAAAACATTTCCGTCCGTATGGTCAATAGAGGAACGGTGGTTCCAAGTGGAATCAGTGATGTCTCACGGAGGATGAGTGGTCTGCCCAAGAACAAGAGGGGTATATTTCCGATATTTCTCAAGATTACAGAAACATGGAGCGGGCCGAATCAGGTTAGGATTTGGCTAATCTGATCATGTGTTTAGTTACCCAGTTTAAGATGGATGATTGGCTTTCAGCAATTTAACTGATTCAGAGAATCGATCTTGAAGATGCATACTTTGCCATATCTATACACATGAGGCACAGATTATCTGGTGTTTTCTTACATTTCTTTCATACATTTCTTGCCATAGAGGGAGTACAGAGAAGGTTGACCAGACTGATTCCTGGGATGTCAGGACTTTCATATGAAGAAAGACTGGATAGACTCGGCTTGTACTCGCTAGAATTTAGAAGATTGAGGGGGATCTTATAGAAACGTACACAATTCTTAAGGGGTTGGACAGGCTAGATGCAGGAAGATTGTCCCCGATGTTGGGGAAGTCCAGGACAAGGGGTCACAGTTTAAGGATAAACGGGAAATCCTTTAGGACCGAGATGAGAAAAACATTTTTCACACAGAGAGTGGTGAATCTCTGGAACTCTCTGCCACAGAAGGTAGTTGAGGCCTGTTCATTGGCTACATTTAAGAGGGAGTTAGATGTGGTCTTGTGGCTAAAGGGATCAGGGGGTATGGAGAGAAGGCAGGTACAGGATACTGAGTTGGATGATCAGCCATGATCGTATTGAATGGTGGTGCAGGCTCGAAGGGCCAAATGGCCTACTCCTGCACCTATTTTCTATGTTTCTATGTTTCTATGTTTTGAGAACAAAGCCAGTGGTGGAAGCTAATGCTGCCCTACTCAGATCAAAGGGCATTGTGTCATCGAGTTTTAGATAACATGCAAAATTTGCAGCTGATAATACTTAGGGGTTTATCAGTAGATACCTCTTGCGATAATAAGGATGAGGCAACATGAAATTTAATAAAGCCAACTTTGCCTATTCATTCAGGCCATGGTAAGGTGGCTGAAGCAGCTCCTATTTACTCGGTCACGAGTGATGGCTGGGGCAGCCTGTTTTCTCGGGAAGCTAGCTCTGCACGATTGTATGGGAAGTTTGTGAACAAAATATGTGAGTTACTTTTAAACGGAAGTAACAGAGATTTGTGTGACTTTCAGTTTGGGCTTAGAGAAGCGTTTATGTGATAGCACAATTGACACTGCTTGTGTTGCTTTGTCATTCTCTATAGTACCATAAGTGGAACAATAAATGATTGGTTATTCACCCGCTGTTCACTAACGTTATGCAGGGTGTCTTTTATATGACCGCTCTAAAAAGCCTACACTCATTGTAGTGTGCGATGTATACCAGTAAATTATTATGCAAATAATCTTCTACTGTATTCCTAATGGGAGCAGTATTTTTAAGTTGATTATGCTTTTAGCAACTGATTTCAGCACAAAGAACACAGTCTGTACTCAATCTCTGGCTCGGTCTCTGGGCCATAACTGACATTAGGGTAGCTTGTAATGGGAATGATCTCATAAGCAAAATGGGCATGATTGCGTACATTTGGAGTTGACAGTATACCCACCAGAGCGGAGATTGGGGGTGTCATTAGGTATACTGTGCTTGCTAGTACCTATGAGATGAAAGATAGTTTCTTTATTGTTATTCAATAGTGTCTCAAGATATTGGATGGCTCATTAGCAGCCAATAGAATGGATAGTTCCCTTTCATCATACAGCAAGAGGCTTACATAGTGCGTGTTAATAAGTTATAAAATTTGGTTGAATATGTCTGGATATTTGCAGATAGAATTCTGCAGTGTTGCATGAGTTATTGTGTAACTCAAAGTCAATTGGGACTAAGGTCCGATTAAGAACAATGGCCATGTATGCAAGTTAGCATCATGATATTAATAACCCATGTTTTTCTACCATTAATGGTTTATCTGTTTTAGTGTTCCACACACAGATTGGGTTACTGCGTGAAACCACAGAGCTTTGAAGGCTTCATGTAGTCACTCACGTGACTTCAATATAAAATAGAAAGATTAAACGAGAACTTACCGTTTGAAGTTTGATCTTTATTTTATGAGAAGTTGAAGTGAGGGAATATGTGCCCTCCACTCCCAACCCTACTTCTCATAAAGATCATTCGGTAATTCTAAGGTCGTTAATCTTTCTATAACTTAAGTTCAGCAACTAGTCTGCGGTTTCATACAGCTGCTCTGAAGAATGACGTGCATGCGGGCTAGCGCGGTCTTGACGTATTCCCTCACTTCAACTTCTCATAAAATAAAGATCAAACTTCAAACGGTAAGTTCTCGTTTAATCTTTCTATTAAATGGTAGACTTGAAATGTGCTGCCGTAAAGAACGATGGAAGCAGAATCCATAAAGGCCTTTCAAAGGGAGTTGGCAATTATTTTGCGAGACAGTTCCGTGTACAAGGGCGTGGGAATAAGTGGATAGCTTGGAGACCCAGCAAAGGGTGAGTTTCAAGCCCACCTTTGTGTAATTCTGTGTAGTAAATTTATATTTTGTGACAGAATATATAACAGATCAACCTATTCTGCTCGGCTGATTCCCTTGATGGGATGGGTATAATACTTTAGTAGCCAAGTATGTTTTGTAACATACGAGGAATTTCATTTGCCAAGTCAATCATACAAATAAAAAGCAACAGAACACACAAAATACATTTTAACATAAACATCCACCACAGTGACTCCTCCACATTTCTCACTGTGATGGAAGACGAAAAAGAAGTTCAACTCATGTCTCTTCTTTGCTCTCCCGCGGTCAGGTGCCTCGAGCCCTTCGTGATGGGACGATCTTGACTCCCGTAGCCGGCGGCGTTTGGGCCCTCCGCATCGGGGCGATCAGCTCCTGCATCAGGGGGGAATGTCAGCTCCCCCGCACCATGCGATCGAACCCTGCGTCAGGGCTGGTCGAGCCTCTGCGTTCATTGGAGCTCCCGACTAGCCTCTCCCGAGACTGCGAGCTCTCGATGTATGCCGCGGTTGGAGCGATCCCAGGCAAGGGATCGACTCCGATGTTAAGTTCACGCCCCGCGGTGAAGTGATCATCTCATTCTCTTTTAAACACCTGACAAGGATTCCTGTTTCTACTCCACTTTTGAGATCAGATTACTTCTTCATCATCCCTCTTGCGAGGATTGCCTGGAAAGATTCCTTATCCACATGCAACAGTCTCTATTCCTTCCATTTACATTCCATTTAAAAAATTAGATTTGTCAGTTTACGCAAAAGATTGCCAGATTGCAGTTCAGTTACATGATATCCCAGGACATTGTGGCTTCTCGGAATCTCATTTGAAAATTCCTAATTCCAGCTATTTCTAACAAAAAGGATTGGTCCTTTCTCCCCACAGATGCCGTTCGATCTATTGAGTTCCTCCAGCAGACTGTTTGTTGAGGAAGGAACTGCAGATGCTGGTTCACACTGATGATAGACACAAAATGTAACTCAGCGGGCAGGAAGCATCTCTGGAGAGATCTCCGTTGGGTTGCTCCAGCATTTTGTGTCTATCTAGACTGTTGATCCTTTGATTCATAGTGCTTGGAGATTTTAAATTCTGTTTTTATGCAGAATGTTAAATTCTGTTTTCATTGAAGGTTATTTGATCAAAGTCCTGCAGATGTCAAAGGAGAAGCAGGTTAAATCTGCGAGATTGTGCCTTGGCATGTGTAGCCATCAATTGTAATGCAATTGCCGGTATATTATAGTGCGATAATATGGTGACCTGCCTTGACTAAGGTTATGAAATTTCATTTGATTTTAGGAGGGATGAAAATGGCAACTTGGTGCCACATGGAGTCAATGAACAGGATCCAATTTTCCCTGACACCCCTGAAAACAAGCAGATGTTCTCTAGCCTCTTCCAGTTCTCCAACTGTGTCAGCGGTACCAATCATCAGACCTACTCACCTGAGTGGGAACTGCAAGAGGATAATCGGGTAGGACATCCTTGATAAGTTTGATTCTTTAATGTCCAGAAAAGGCTTATCGTTGAATCGTTATGTACTTCCACAATATAATGGATGCCATGTATATTCACTTGTGTTCAAGATGTGTCACCATTGGATTTTGTATCTCCGTTAGTCTTCTAAGTGTACACCTTATAAAAGATTATCCAATTTGCCCAAATTGCCTGTTTCAGATCTCTTTGCCCAAATAGGCTGCGTGTTCAAATCCCATTTAGTTTAATTTAGTTTTGTTTAGTTTAGAGAAGCAGCGCAAAAACAGGCCCATTTGGCCTACCGAGTCCGCGCCACACATTAACACTATCCTACACACGTTAGGGACATTTTACAATTTCCCCAAGCTAATTAACCTACAAACCTGTATGTCTTTCGAGTGTGGGAGGACAACGAGCTTCCGGAGAAAACTCACGCAGGTCACGGGGTGAACGTACAAACTCCGTACAGACAAGCACCCGTAGTCAGGATTGAACCAGGGTCTCTGGCGCTGTAAGGCAGCAACTCTACCACTGCACTACCGTGCCGCCCTTGTACATCTCATCTTGTACATGATGCAGTTGGTTTCCTCTGCTGAACAAACCAATAATTCTTGCAGGGACTAGTGAATGCTTTCCTTCAATGGTAACTCAGAAGCTATTTTATCCATTGTGGTGCTAAGGGGAGAAGGAGGCTCTCTACCCACTTTTTTTTTTGATGGCAATCTGTTCGATGATGTTGAGCTTGGCGGTGGTAAGGCCTTCAACATTGAGCTGCAGTAGCGCTAAACCTCGACAGTTGGCGGCATTTAACGGTGCCGCCTGGCCTGGGGAGGCATGGCTTTTAGCGGTCTGCAGACGCGGTAAAGACATTGTTTTCAGAGGGCCTCTCTGAAGACATGAACATCCTGTCTTCATACCTGGCGTCTTAAGCTCAGCATGGGTAAGGCAACATCTTCAATGTTCCACCTCAACAACAGGGAAGCGCTCCGCGAGATGAACATCATGGTGGATAATGCCCGGTTACGGTCCCAGCCTGTCCCTACATACCTCAGTGTGAAGCTCAACAGAACGTTATCATTCAGACAACACCTGGAAGGTGCCAAGGCAAAGACAAGTGCCTGTGCCGCACTGATACGCCGCATAGCCGGCACCACATGGGGAGCCACGACGAAGACACTGCGCATGTCCACAGTGGCCCTGGTGTTCTCAGCCGCCGAATACTGCGCCCTGGTCTGGTGCCGTAGCCCTCACGCCAAGAAGCTGGATGCTGCCCTCAACAGCGCCCTGTGGACTGTCTCCGGATGCCTATGAGCCACCTCAGTAAACCAACTGCCTGTCCTCGCTGGCATCGCCCCAGCCAACATCAGACGAGAAGCAGCCATGTTGGCCCTCTCTCGAAAGGCACGGACCAGTGAATCCCGCCTCCTCCATCAGATCGTCACAGAGACAACACGACGAGTGTGCCTCAAGTCATGGCACCCCTTTGCAACGCAAGCCCAAGAGCTGCTCTGCACACCACCGGCTGACGCTTCTAAGTCCGCCTGGGTCAAGACGAGATGGAGAGACCAGTGGAAGTCAGCAGAACCATCTAGGCTACACCATTACATCAATGACCCCATAGACGTCCCTGGCCAGGACCTGCCCCGCAAGCAGTGGACAACCCTCAACCGCTTGAGGACAGGCATCGGACGCTATGGAGTAGCGATGAAGAGGCGGGGCCTCGTGGACAGCGCCTCCCGCGAGTGTGGGGACTGTTACGACTCCCGAAAGCAGGTACTTCAGAGCCGCGTAACATATTCAAAAACCAGGTTCAAGTTCAAAAGTAGTTTAATTATTCAATGGAACACAAAAACCCAAACCTGATTCAAACAACCCAGTCAGGGATATGGATGGACTAACAAACAATATAACCGTGCTCCAGCCAGCCACGTGATAGACCGTCGAACCAGAGACTCTAAAACCTGCCTAACGAGATATAACCCTGAAACAAAATACACGAAAACACTTTGGTCAGCCCTGATCCGTCCCAATTCAATATTTGTTACTAAGTAAAGGTGGAAGTCCACAAAGTTCTATGCCATGTGGCCAGGCCTTCTGCAGCTCCTCCAGCAGTCAGCTCTCAAGTCAGGGTCGTCGAAGAAGAGAGAGAATTCTGGGAACTCTCTGGTATTTAAGCTTCAGATGAGTCACCCGTCACCTGACGCAGCCTGGCCAATCGGGTACAGGAGCCCTCTAACCCTTTGATTCCAGACTCACATCCACAAGGCCTGCACTTGGGAAAGAAACAGAGAAAGGCAAGTACATAGCATTTACCAGGAGGGGGAAGCGCCTAACACCCCCATCCAAAGATACTGAATAAGTTTCGGAAGAAGAGAGAAAAAACACCACCAAATCCCAGAAACTATTCAGGAGCTAAAACTCTACTGGCGCGACAAGGCGTCAGCCAAAACATTATCCTTGCCATGGATATGCCTGACCTCCAGGTTGTAGTCTTGTAGCTGCAAACTCCAGCTCATTAACTGCCGGTTCTTATTCTTCATATTATGCAAAAATACCAACGGATTATGATCCATGAGTACGATGACGGGGACATTCGAGGAGCCAACATAAATCTCGAAATGATTCAGACATTAAAATAGCAAGGGCTTCTTTCTCAATGGTGGAGTACCACTTCTGATGACGATTAAACTTCTTAGAGAAGTACGAAACTGGATGATCCACCCCATCTGAATCATCCTGTAGAAGAACTCCCCGAACCCCACGATCACTAGCATCCACTGCCAGCTTAAATGGAAGCTCAAAATCAGGTGCCGCAAGCACAGGTGCGCGCACCAGAAGACTTTTAATATGCTCAAAGGCTTGTTGACACTCTGCGGACCACACAAAAGCTACCTTCGGACTCAGCAAATCCGTCAAAGGGGCAGCCACCACAGAGAAGTTTGGACAGAATCCTCTATAGTACCCAACCATAGCCAGATACCTACGGAGTTCAGTCCTCGAGGTTGGAGCAGGAAATGCGACAATATGCCCCACCTTTTCCTTGAGAGTGCGAACCTGACCCCGGCCCACCACCTTACCCAGATACGTTACCGTGGCCTGGCCAAACTCACACTTCCCCAGATTGATAGTTAGTTTTGCCTCCGCTAGACGATGAAATACCTCCTTCAGATGACCGATGTGTTCGATCCACGACCTGGAGCACACAACCAAATCATCAAGGTATGCCTCACAGAAGGACAAACCAGACAATACAATGTTCACCAAACGTTGGAAGGTTGCCGGCGCATTGCGCATCCCAAATGCCATTACTGTGTACTGAAGAAAGTTATCAGGCGTAACGAACGCAGAGATCTCCCTCGCCCGCCTAGTCAAAGGAACTTGCCAATACCCTTTTAACAAATCCAATTTAGACACAAAAGATGCATTTCCCACACGATCCACGCAATCCTCCATTCGTGGGAGAGGATAGCAATCCGGTTTAGTTACTCCATTCACTTTCCGAAAGTCCGTGCAAAACCTGTCCTCCCCATTAGCCTTCGTAGCCAGTAGGCACGGAGAACTCCACGGACTACAACTAGGTTCAGCAATGCCATGCCGCAGCATATAGTCAACCTGACTTCCTAGACGATGACGCCTGTCAGGGTTGACCCGATACGGATGCTGTTTAATTGGCGCCGCACCGGCCACGTCAATGTCATGCTGCAGCACAGACATCTGAGAAGGCACATCCGAGAACAGTGACCCATTTGACTCCACCAAAGCACGCAGATCACCCCGCTGACTTTCAGTCAAATGAGACAGCCGCAAGGGAAGCGACCCCAAAGCCTCAGAGTTACACAGCCTTCCCTGCGTCACTGCCACAGACTAACCGTGCCTCACCCACATCACCACCCATGTCAGGGGGCAGCACTGCTGCAGCCAGAACAGGCTTAGACGAAACCGAAGAGCACAGCACCTCCCCATCAACCTCCACAGGCTCCTGCTCATGGTACTGCTTCATCATGTTGACATGACAGAGCTGAGTCTTACGCCTTCGATCAGGGGTACCAATAACATAATCCCTTTCACCAACCTTCTTAACCACCGTATACCGAGCCTGCAGACTGCAACCAGGAATAGGCAACAACACCAGGACCTTATCACCTGGAGAAAAATTCCTACTAGAAGCCTTCCTGTCGAACCACCCCTTCATCCTAGACTGAGCAGAAGCAAGATTACCCATTGCCATTTCGCATGCCCTCTTTAGTCTAGACCGAAAGGTACAGACATGGTCTAAAATACTACGTTTTGTATCCTCCTGCAACCATTTCCCCTTTAGGACCCTCAACGGACCACGTACAGTATGCGCGAACACCAGGTCAGCAGGACTGAACCCTAAAGACTCCTGCACGACCTCACGCACCGCAAACATAACTAGATGAACCCCCTCACCCCAGTCTTTTTCAAACTCCAGGCAGTAAGTCCTCAACATAGATTTCAAAGTCTGGTGAAACCTCTCGAGAGCTCCCTGGCTCTCAGGGTGATACGCACTGGAGTAACAATGCTTAATATCTAACAACTTCATTACCTGACCAAAAACCTTCGACATGAAGTTGGAACATTGGTCACTCTGCACATCCTTGGGCAAACCAAACAACGAAAAAAACTTAGTGAGAGACTTCATAATGGTAGGGGCAGCAATTCTACGCAAAGGGACCACCTCCGGAAAGTGGGTAGACGCACACATAATTGTCAATAAAAACTTGTTGCCCACCTTTGTCCGAGGTAGAGGACCCACACAATCAACTAGAATCCGCTCAAACGGCTCATCGACCACAGGGATTGGATATAAAAGCACAGGAACAATCGATTGGTTCGGCTTTCCTGCCACCTGGCAAATGTGACAACACCTGCACTGCTGTTTCACGTCCTTTTTCAACCCTGGCCAAAAGAAATTCCGTAAGATACAGTCATACGTCTTATTGACCCCCAAATGTCCACCCAGAGGACCATCATGAGCCAAACAGAGTATCTCGTCCGTATACCGACGAGGTATCACAATCTGATCAACCACGCTCCAATCATCATGCCCAGATATATCCAAGGGAGACCACTTTCGCATCAGTAAGCCCTCCCTTAGAAAATACCCCTTTGCTCAGGCACCGCGCAGTCGAACAGCTCAGATAAACCTGAATCACTCTTTTGCTCCTCCACCAGCCGGTCACGTGACAGCGACACCGGCCCATTTCCAGACACTATCTCATCTTGAGATGTAGAAACACCCTCCACAACACAGGATCCCTCCTTCTGATCCCCAAAAATGCTCTCACTCAGGTCCACTACATCCTCAAACTTCGCCTGGCTCTTAGCCATAGCCCTCGTGACAGCACAAGCTGCGAAGACCCTCGGATGCTGCATAGCCAATCTATCAGGACTCTGCACCATCGGAACAGCCGTCACCTCAGGAGTAACTAAAACTCTACGTCCTGCCAAGTCATTCCCCAAAATTACTGAAACTCCCCCAACGGGAAAACACGTCCGTAACCCAACAGTTACCTGGCCTGAAACCAACTCGGACTCGAGACTCACGGTATGCAAAGGCACTACCATGTCATCCATCCAGAATCCTACCACAGGGACACTTGACCCAACCGATGATTCCCCAGAAAACGGCAGTACACTCTCCAATATAAAGGACTGAGTAGCACCAGTATCACGCAAGATGGATACTGGAACTCTATCACCCCCATCCTCCAGAGAAACAAAACCATTCATGATGAACGCAGAATAATTCCTACACTCATCAGACTCAGGCACCTCAGGTACCACAGGTGCCTTCTGTGTACCCACCAAAGCCACAGGCTTTGCATTTTTCTGCTTCAGAACGGGACACGCCTTTAACATGTGCCCTCTCCCTCTACAATAGTAGCACACAGGACCTTCGTTAGTCCTCAAATTTCCGTCAACCTTATCAGCTCGGACCTCCCCCTGTATCAATGTGCTGCCACTTGCAGGCACAGAAACACCTTTGATTCTGCCACCGGCGACACCACCACGATCAACCGGCCGTGCTCCAAAACTATAGGATCGCCCAACAAAATCAGTTTTATGCGTCAATACATACTCATCTGCCAACACCACGGCCTTAGACACCTCATTCACCTTCTGCTCATTAAGGTAAGTAGTAACCCTCTCAGGGAGACAGTTCTTAACGTCTTCCATAATCATTAAGGCCCGCAGTTGCCCATCATCCTTCATTCCTTGAGAAGCGCAGCTCCTGTCAAAAAGTGCCTCCTTCTCCCTAGCAAACTCCACATGTCTGACTATCAAACTTCCTAAAGCGCCGGAATTTCTGCCGGTACTCCTCTGGAACCAACTCATAAGCCCTTAATACTGTAGACTTCACACTCTCATAGTCCAGACTGCTTTCAACAGACAAAGACGAGTACACCTCCCATGCTTTACCCACAAGGACACACTGCAATAGCAAGGTCCACACTTCCCTAGGCCACTTCAAGGACAAAGCCACCCATTCAAACACTGTGAAGAACTTGTCTACATCCTTCTCACTAAAGGGGGGAACCAGGCGGATGTTCTTGCTCATATCAAACTCCCGTTCCCTAGAGGAAACCCGGGAAGCATCCAATTCCTTCTCCCGCAGCCTAATCTCTGCCCTCTTGGTTTCCTCCTCAGCCCCACGCAGCTGAATCTCTGCTCTTTTGGTCTCCTCCTCTCTCATTGCCAGCTCTAACTTCTTCAACTTAATGATTGCCTCCATGTCCTGACCAGGCTGAACCGAAGGTGTGGGACTGTCTGCACAGTCAGGCAAAACACCACCCTCCACCAACGCAGCCCACAACACCGATTTAATGGACTGTTTCTTTGCATGTGGGTCAATAGGCACTTCACAGTTCTCTGCCAGAAAAATCAAATGCTCCTTCGTACATCAATCAAACAACTCCCGACTAGGAGCCTCAATAAAGTCCTTCCCTTTAGACTCCATATCAAATGTAGCACCAAACCACCAGCTAAACCCAGGGCACCAATGCTACCACAAACAGGGGAAAAAAATTCCCTCACAACACAGACTTCCTTAGTCACTAGAAGCCTACCAAAAAAACCCCCAAAAACGTCTAGGGTCCTCAAAACTTAGGACGAGCCCCCATTTTGTTACGACTCCCGAAAGCGGGTACTTCAGAGCCGCGTAACATAATTCAAAAACCAGGTTCAAGTTCAAAAGTAGTTTAATTATTCCATGGAACACAAAAACCCAAACCTGATTCAAACAACCCAGTCAGGGATATGGATGGACTAACAAACAATATAACCATGCTCCGGCCAGCCACGTGATGGACCGTCGAACCAGAGACTCTAAAACCTGCCTAACGAGATATAACCCTGAAACAAAATACACGAAAACACTTTGGTCAGCCCTGATCCGTCCCAATTTAATATTTGTTACTAAGTAAAGGTGAAAGTCCACAAAGTTCTATGCCATGTGGCCAGGCCTTCTGCAGCTCCTCCAGCAGTCAGCTCTCAAGTCAGGGTCGTCGAAGAAGAGAGAGAATTCTGGGAACTCTCTGGTATTTAAGCTTCAGATGAGTCACCCGTCACCTGACGCAGCCTGGCCAATCGGGTACAGGAGCCCTCTAACCCTTTGATTCCAGACTCACATACACAAGGCCTGCACTCGGGAAAGAAACAGAGAAAGGCAAGTACATAGCATTTACCAGGAGGGGGAAGCGCCTAACAGGGACCCAACACAGACAGTGGAGCACATAGTCACCAGTTGCCCCAAACACCAGCCACCGAATGGTGAACGAGGTCTGATTGACCTGGACGATGACACGTTGGCCTGGCTCGCCTCAACGGAGCTGCATGTCAAAAAGACATACGACAGAAGAAGAAGTACCCACTGTGTTCTACCCTCTGCCCTCTGTCCTCTGACCTCTGCCCTCTGTCCTCTGCCCTCTGTGCATGCCCTCAACTTAGGTGTTGGCCAGACATGGCCCATCATGTCTTGCCACATGTATTGGATCTCAATTAAAAAATTAGTTTTAGTTCAGTTTATTGTCACCTGAACCAACGTACAGTGAAAAGCTTTTGTTGTATGCTAATCAGTCAGCGGAAAGACAGGACATGATTACAATTGAGCCATACACAGTGTACAGATACATGAAAAAGGGAAAAAGGTGAATAATGTTCAGTGCAAGATAAAGTCCAAGAACGTCTGATCAAAGATAGTCTGAGGCTCTCCAATGAGTTAGATAGTGGCTCAGGACTGCTCTCTAGTTATTGGTAGTATGGTTCAGTTGCCTGATAACAGCTAGGAAGCAATTGTTCCTGAATCTGGAGGTGCATGTTTGCACACTTGTATAACTTTTGCCCGATGGGAGAGGGGAGAAGAGCGATTGGCCAGGGTGCAAGTTATCATTGATTATGCTGGTGGCCTTGCCGAGGCAGCGTGAGGTGTAAATGGAGTCAGTGGAAGCGAGGTTAGTTGGTGTGATGGTCTTGGCTGCATTATAAGTTCACGTGATAGGAGCAGAATTAGGCCATTTGGCCCATCAATTCTACTTCACCATTCAATCATGGCTGATCTATCTTTCCCTCTTATCCCCATTCTCCTGCCTTCACCCCATAACCCCCGACACCCGTACTAATCATTTTCTTACCAATTCCAGATCATTACACAAACTAATCTTCATTCCAATCGCTTTTCAATTTTTTCTTTCTAATGTTCGCTGAGGTTGTTTAAATCTCTTGGGTTCCTCCAGTAAAATAGGATGAAAGACAGGCCGGATCACGAGAAGGCGCAGAGATAAACTAAACTCAGCAAAGTGTACATGAAATCGTAGTAAAATAAAGTGTAAGGCTCATTACACTCTAATAATATCCGGATCTAGATATCAAATGACAAGGAAATAAGTCATACATGATAACGGCACAAGTAGATTTCTTGTCTCTCATGTTTATTAAACTCCCATGACCCTCTTAATTTAAGTTCACCCTTAACTTTAATATAACTCACATGGTGCAGTGCAGTGATGTATCATGAGATTGATTTATGGAGGTAAAATTGTTATAAATAACCAAACAGCCTGCACTCATAATATTTGTAGTAATTTTTGCTAAACTGCACAAAAGTTACATAAGATGCTAATAACTTAGTTTGGTTTAGAGACACAATGCGGAAACAGGCCCTTTGGCCCATCAAGTCCATGGAGACCTGTAGACTAGCACTATCCTACATACTAGGGACAATTTACTATTTTTACCGAAGCCAATCAACCTGCAATCCCATATGTTTTTGGAGTGTGGAAGGAAACCACAGCACCTGGGGAAAACCCACGTGGTCATGGTGAGAACGTACAAACTCCATACAGACAGCACCCGTTGTCAGGATTGATCCCGGGTTCAAACTAAATCAAGCTAAGATTGAAAAGACAGAGAAAGGAACAGAGGATAATTATCCTGTTGGTGTTCCATCCTTCGCTCCAAACAGCAACCTAATGTCTCCATGTACCAAATGCCAACACATGAAATAAAGCAGCTCTTGGTGACCCAGCCAAAGCAAAAAGGTGTTTGCCAAGAACTGCACCATCTGAAACCAATGGTCTGGCATTGGGTATCCACAAAGCGAAATGCCAAAAGCAAATTTACAAAATATCACTTTCAATTATAACGCTCATCTCTTGTTTTGGAAAAAAAATACTGTTCTGTTGTTGGTTTAAGAAGAATCTATTTTAATTTCTAGCTGCCTGTTTACATACAAGCGATTCCTATTTTCATCTTTTCCAGTTTTTAATATTGGTTGGTGGATTTGATTTATTGTTGGAAGAATGTCAGATTAGTGGGCTATTTATAAGTTTCTTGCGTGATCTTACACAGTTATCATGGGTTTCGGTGGAAATATGAAAGGCTGTACATCTGGAATGGAAGAATGTTAAGTTTGTTGGACTCCCCAGAGACAGGATACGATTATTGTGCATCTCATTGTAATAATTTACCACCAACATAGATGGGATGGTAATGGAGCAAATATTTTTTCAAATTACAAATGAATGATTGATTTATTAGTTTAGTTTGGTTTAGAGTTACAGCATGGAAACATGCCCTTTGGCCCACTGAGTTCACACCAACCAGCAATCTTCGTACACTAGCACTATCTTACACACGGGACAATTTACAATTCTTACCAAAGCCAATTAACCTACAAACCTGTACGTCTTTGGAGTGTTGCAGGAAACTGGAGCACGTGGAGAAAACCCATGCTGTCACGGGGAGAACGTACAAACTCCGTACTGACAGCACCCGTAGTCAGAATCGAACCAAGGTCTCTGACGCTGTAAGGTAGCATCTCTACTGCAGCACCATCGTGCATTGATTTAGCTCGATGTCTGCCTCTTCAGTTTTCAGCGTAATCTTAATTTATGCAACAATGGCCTGTCAGAAACAGGCAAGAACTTAATAAAATGCTGGAAGCATTGAGCATCTGTGAAAAGAGAAACAGTAAACTTTTCAATTCTGAGCCCATTCATCTGAACTGAGAAAGAGAGAAACAAGTTAGCATAGATAGCAGGGTAGAGGAGAGGAGGAGGGAGCTTCATACTTACATTCCACTGAAAACCATAGTGTGTGGTTTGGACATGAATGACCTTTGAGTGAATCATCGATCATTGCTATTTCATCATATTGTTCACATATTGCGTGGAGTACAATGAAAATGGGTCCATTTGTTACTCATTCCTGAGATGTTGGTATTACTGGCATGCTCTAATTATCCCTCAGAAAGTAATGGTGAACATTTTTCATGAATCATTGTGGTCTACAACGTGAAGGTACTCCACAATAATGTTGGGAAGAATTTTCCAGGGTTTAGACTCGGCAATGATGAATAAACATAGAAACATAGAAACATAGAAAATAGGTGCAGGAGGAGGCCATTCGGCCCTTCGAGCCAGCACCGCCATTCATTGTGATCATGACTGATCATCCCCTATCAATAACCTGTGCCTGCCTTCTCCCCATATCCCTTGACTCCATTAGCCCCTAGAGCTCTATCTAACTCTCTCTTAAATCCATCCAGTGATTTGGCCTCCACTGCCCTCTGCGGCAGGGAATTCCATAAATTCACAACTCTCTGGGTGAAAAAGTATTTTTTCACCTCAGTCTTAAATGACCTCCCCTTTATTCTAAGATTGTGGCCCCTGGTTCTGGACTCGCCCAACATTGGGAATATTTTTCCTGCATCTAGCTTGTCCAGTCCTTTTATAATTTTATATGTTTCTATAAGACCCCCCTCATCCTTCTAAACTCCAGTGAATACAAGCCTAGTCTTTTCAATCTTTCCTCATATGACAGTCCCGCTATACCAGGGATCAATCTCGTGAACCTACGCTGCACTGCCTCAGTCACAAGGATGTCCTTCCTCAAATTAGGAGACCAAAACTGTACACAATATTCCAGATGTGGTCTCACCAGAGCCCTATACAACTGCAGAAGAACCTCTTTCCTCCTATACTGAAATCCTCTTGTTATGAAGGCCAACATTCCATTAGCTTTCTTCACTGCCTGCTGTACCTGCATGCCAACTTTCAGTGACCGGTGTACAAGGACACCCAGGTCTCGTTGCACCTCCCCCTTACCTAACCTAACCCCATTGAGATAATAATCTGCCCCCTTGTTTTTGCCGCCAAAGTGGATAACCTCACATTTATCTATATTACACTGCATCTGCCCACTCACTCAACCTGTCCAGGTCTCCCTGCAACCTCCTAACATCCTCTTCACAGTTCACACTGCCACCCAGCTTTGTGTCATCCGCAAACTTGCTAGTGTTGCTCCTAATTCCCTCTTCCAAATCATTAATATATATGGTAAACAGTTGCGGCCCCATCACCGAGCCTTGCGACACTCCACTCGCCACTGCCTGCCATTCTGAAAAGGACCCGTTCACTCCTACTCTTTGCTTCTGGTCTGCCAACCAATTTTCTATCCATGTCAACACCCTACCTCCAATACCATGTGCTCTAATTTTAGTCACCATCAAAGGCTTTCTGAAAGTCTAGATAGACTACATCCACTGGCACCCCTTCATCCACTTTACTTGTCATATCCTCAAAAAATTCCAGAAGATTAGTCAAGCATGATTTCCCTTTCATAAATCCATGTTGACTTGGACTAATCCTTTTGCTACTATCCAAATGCCCCATTATTACATCTTTAATAATTGACTCCTGCATCTTTCCCACCACCGAAGTCAGGCAAACTGGTCTATAATTCCCCGTTTTCTCTCTCGCTTCTTTCTTGAAAAGTGGGATAACATTAGCTATCCTCCAATCCACAGGAGCTGATCCTGAATCTATTGAACATTGGAAAATAATCACCAATGCGTCCACTATTTCTAGAGCCACCTCCCTGAGGACCCTGGAATGCAGACCGTCAGGCCCAGGGGATTTATCATCCTTCAGTCCCATTAGCCTACCCAATACTATTTCTCGCCTAATGAAAATTTCTTTCAGTTCCTCTACCCCCTTAGATCCTCTGTCCTCCAGTACATCTGGGAGATTGTTTGTGTCTTCCTTAGTGAAGACAAATCCGAAGTACCTATTCAACTCTTCTGCCATTTCCTTGTTGCCCATAATAATTTCACCCGTGTCTGCCTTCAAGGGACCCACATTTGACTTTGGTACTCTTTTGCCCTTAACATATCTAAAGAAGCTTTTACTGTCCTTCTTTATATTCCTGGCCAGCTTCCCCTCGTACTTCATCTTTTCAGCCCGTATTGCCCGTTTTGTTTCCTTCTGTTGTCCTATGAAAGTTTCCCAATCCTCTGGCTTCCGGCTACTCTTTGCTGTGTTATACATCTTTTCTTTTAGTTTTATTCTATCCCTAACTTCTCTTGTCAGCCGCGGTTGCCTCCTACTCCCCTTAGAATCTTTCTTCCTTTTTGGAATAAAATGATCCTGCGTCTCCCGGATTATGCCCAGAAATCCCTGCCATTGCTGTTCCACCATCATTCCTGCTAGGATCCCTTTCCAGTCTACTTTAGCCAGCTCCCCTCTTATGCCTTCATAGTCCCCTTTGTTCAACTGCATCATTGCCACTTCCGATTTAACGTTCTCCTTCACAAATTGCAGATTAAAACTAATCATATTATGATCACTACCTCCAAGCGGTTCCTTTACCTCAGGTTCTCTTATCATATCTGGTTCATTGGACAACATTAAATCCAGAATTGCCTTTTCTCTGGTCGGTTCCATTACAAGCTGTTCTAAGAATCCATCTCGGAGGCATTTTACAAACTCTCTTTCTTGGGGTCCTGAACCAACCTGATTTTCCCAGTCTACCTGCATATTGAAATCCCCCATCACCACAGTGGCATTACCCCATCACCACAGTGGCATTACCTTTGTTACAAGCCAGTTTTAACTCCTGCTGCAACTTACACCCTACATCGCCAGGCCAAGACAATGCATGACTTGGGAAGTGAACCTGCAGACAATGGTACTCCAGTGCATCTATTCGTTTTATCCATCTACCAGTGGATGTCATGGGTGTTAGAGGCATTGTTGACAAAGATTTGGTAAATTGGTGCAAGGGTCTTTATGCACAGTACATACTGATACAATGGTACACTGGTGAAGTGTGTGAATATTTTGGGTTGGATGTCATTCAAGTGAACTGCTTGGTCCAGTATGCTGTCTGGCTTCTTGAGTGTTGATGAAACTAGATTTATTCAGAAAAGTATAAAATATTCTATCAAATTCTTGATTTGGGCCATAATAGATGCTGGAAAGTACTTGAACTGTTGGGATAACATAATCCACCGGGTGGCACCGTCAGCGATGGCAGCCTCGCGCTACGGTCTGTCTGTTTATTCATCTTTTTTTTTTTAGTGTGTTTTAAAAGTATGTGTTATGTTCTCTGGTTTGTTTTATGAGGTGGGTGGGGAAGGGGTTGGGGTAAACTTTTTTGCAATTTCTTACCTTGCCGGAGATGTGATTGTTTTCTGGATCGTATCTCCAGTCACTCTGTGGCCTAACATCATGGAGCTGGAGGCCTTGTTCGACACTGAGTTTGAGCCCCACCGCGGGACCGTGGACTTACCATTGGAGCCTGCGATCCCTTGCCTGGGATCAATGTTCCAACTACGGCCTGCGGATTTAACCATTGAGGAGCTCACAGTCTTGGGTAGAGGCTGTTGTCGGGAAGCTCCAGTCGACGAAGATTTCGACCAGCCCCAACCCGGGGTGGAACGCCCGACGCGGTGGAGCTGAGATTCCCACCCGATGCAAGCGTTTGATTGCCCCGACATGGAGGGCCCGCCGCTGGCTACGGGAGTCAAGACCATCCCGTCAACAGAAGGCTCGAGGCCCCCGACCGCGGGAGAACAAAGAAGGGAAGAGATTGAACTTTTTTTTGCCTTCCATCACAGTGAGGAATGTGGAGGAGTCACAGTGGTGGATGTTTATGTTGAAATGTATTTTGTGTGTTTTGTTGCTTTTTATTGGTATGACTGTAAGGCAAATCAAATTCCTCATATGTTGCAAAACCTACTTCACTAATAAAGTAATTATGATTATGATTATGATTATTATACGTTATCTGATTCTTAACTGTGTTTGGAATCAGTGTTTATGTGGCTAGGCAAGTTAAAGTTCTTGACATAGAGTCATGGAGTCATAGAACTGAACTGCACCAAGATAGACCTTTTCTTCCACTACATCCATGACAACCCCTTTGCTGAATGGTCATTAAATTCCCCCAGGAATCAATAGTCACAATACTATTGATTTTCAAGGATCAGTTTAACACTGAAGAAGGGTTTTGACCCGAAACGTCGCCCATTATCTCCAGAAATGCTGCCTGTCATGCTAAGTTACTCCAACATTTTGTGTCTATCTTTGGTGTAAACCAGCATCTGCTGTTTCTTTTTAACACACCAAGAGGTTAAAAAGGAACCGGACATGCTGAGCACCAGTCACCTTTTGCCATGATATGACACATAGACATATAGAAATAGGTAGGCCAGTCGAACCTTCGAGCCAGCACTGCCATTCAATATGACCATGGCTGATCCACCAAAATCATGATCATAATCGTAGTAATCATAATAAGCATAATCATAATTCATAAACCATAACAATTTGCAACATATGATGAATTTGATTTGCCATACAGTCAAACCAAAAAAGGAGCAAGACACACAACTATATAAAAATTTGACACAAACATCCTCCACACCGGCTCCTCCACATTCCCCACTGTGATGATAGGCAATAAAGTCTTATCTTCTTTCCTCCTTTTCTCCCCCGTTTGGGGGAGTCGAACCATCCGCAGTCAGGGTGATCGAAGCTCCCGGATCAGGGTGGTCGAAGCTCCTTTGGCGTGGAGCTCCCGAAGCCCGTCCCTAATCAGGGAACGCAAGCTCCACGATGTTAAAGTCCGCAGGCTCCCGCGGTTGGAGCTTCCGAGGTCGACCCCCAGCAAGAGGCCGCCAGCTCCTCGAAGTTAGGCCGCAGTGCGGACGGAGATACAATACGGAAACAAATCGCATCACCGTCGAGGATAGAGATTAAAAAAGATTCCACCACCTCCCCCACCACCCCCCACCACGTGAAACAAATCTAAACGTACAATAAAACATACATTTTACAACAAACTAAAAACAACAAAGGAAAAAGACGAGACAGATAATTGGCGAGGCAGCCATCGTTCTGCGCCACCTGATGGAGTACCCCGTGGTGGCCGATTAGGAAATGGTGGCCGATTAGGAAAAGGGGAGATGCAACGAGACCTGGATGTCATGGTACACCAGTCATTGAAAGTAGGCATGCAGGTGCAGCAGGCAGTGAAGAAAGCGAATGGTATGTTAGCATTCATAGCAAAAGGATTTGAGTATAGGAGCAGGGAGGTTCTACTGCAGTTGTACAGGGTCTTGGTGAGACCACACCTGGAGTATTGCGTACAGTTTTGGTCTCCAAATCTGAGGAAAGACATTCTTGCCATAGAGGGAGTACAGAGAAGGTTCACCAGATTGATTCCTGGGATGTCAGGACTTTCATGGGAAGAAAGACTGGATAGACTCGGCTTGTACTCGCTAGAATTTAGAAGATTGAGGGGGGATCTTATAGAAACTTACAAAATTCTTAAGGGGTTGGACAGGCTAGATGCAGGAAAATTGTTCCCGATGTTGGGGAAGTCCTGGACAAGGGGGCACAGTTTAAGGATTAAGGGGAAATCCTTTAGGACCGAGATGAGAAAAAAAAATTCACACAGAGTGTGGAGAATCTCTGGAACTCTCTGCCACAGAAGGTAGTTGAGGCCAATTCATTGGCTATATTTAAGAGGGAGTTAGATGTGGCCCTTGTGGCTAAAGGGATCAGGGGATATGGAGAGAAGGCAGGTACAGGATACTGAGTTGGATGATCAGCCATGATCATATTGAATAGCGGTGCAGGCTCGAAGTGCCGAATGGGCTACTCCTGCACCTATTTTCTATGTCTATGTTTCTATGTACCTGCTTTCTCCCCATTTCCCTTGATTCTGTTAGTCCTCAGAATTATATCCAACTCTCTCTTGAATACGTCTCATTACATCTCAGTTCATGCAGTACTTGTACTGATTTTTGTTGCCTGACACCATGGAGAGCTTCATTTTCTGATGATAAATTATGATAATGGCAACGAACATTGAGAAATCTTCAATGGCATTCCCATTCTGATCTTGTGACGGAAGAAGGGTTTAATTTCATTATACAGCAGGCCCTTCGGCTCACCAAGTCCATACCGACTATTGATCACCAGTTCACACAACTTCACGGTTATCCCACTTACACACTAGGGACAATTTACAGAGACCAATTAACCTACAAACCTACACGTCTTTGGGATGTGGGAGGAAACTGGAGCATCTGGAGGAAACCCATGCTGTAACAAGGAGTACCTACAACGTCCACACAGACTACACCCGAGGTCAGGATTGAACCTGGGTCTCGTGCACTGGGAAGCAACAGATCTGCCAGCTGTGTCACTGTGCCACACTTTGATAAAATAGCTGAGGACTGTTGGGCCTAGAACCTTGCCCTGTGGAACTCTTGCCGTGATAACCTGGAGCTGAGATGATTGACTATCACTTAACTTTGAACTGGGTATGAAACCAATCATTGAACATAGAATAGTACAGTACAAGAACAGGTCTTTCAGCCCGCAATGTCTGTGCCAAACATGATGCCAAGACCAACTCGTATCTGCCTGCACATAATCCATATCCCTCCCTTCTCAGCCAAGTTCTGCAGTATACATCCCAATCAATGAGAGATTCCCTCGTTCATCTACATTGATTTCAGTTTCACCATAGGTCCAGAAGGCCGCTGTTGGTCAAATATTGCTTCTATACCACTGGAATTTGGCTCTTTTGTAAATGTTTAGTCCAAGGCTGGGGCTGAGTGGCCTTATCGGAACCTGGACTGATTGTTGGTGAGTAGATAGTGGTGAGTAGGTGCCACTTGACTGCAGTGTTGACTGACTTCTTCTATCACGTTGTTGGAGAGTAGACTGAATGGCTTTGTTGGGTGGATTGCAACGTGGCAGCGATACTGATGCGGTTTGGATAGACACCGCACAAGTTCTGCACATGCCTTCAGCTCTGCAGCTGGGAGGTTGTCTCTTCCCATGTGCCCAGTGTTCTTGATGTCACGGAGTGAACTAACTAATAAGAAGAGCTGGTGTTTGTGACACTGGAGATCTTGGAAGGCGACCAAGATGATCATCGACTTGACCCCTCTGGCTGAAAATGTTAACGAATGCTTTAGCCTTTGGCCGGCCTCCACCATCAATGAGTTGTTCTTGGCAGAAGACTGGTTAAACTGGAAGCAGGTCTGTGAACCTTTCTCCCTTTGGGGATTTCTAACTTTAGTTGTTCACCTTATGTTCAACTCCTTTCCGCTTGAAGGCATTTTTATTTCCTTGTAACTTTTTTATATTGTTCCATCAAGCTTTCGACCTTTACAGAGAGGGAGAGGAGAGAAAACAAGTGTGGCAGCAGAGGTTCCTAGCAGGCTGCGGCCTGTTGGCAGGAGCTGGCCCCTGCTCATCTCCCACAGCCACGGTCAATAGGGGGTAAGCCGCCAACCAGGCCCAGCTCTTCCCCAGAGACCAGAGACTGGGAGCACAGAGCCGGCAATAACGACAGGCGTGACAGGTGAGGAGCAAAGCCAGTAGGAGAGGGAACGGGGGAATGGCCTACTGCTGCCCAGGTCGACTGCAGGAAGCGGATGGTTCGGCGGTCGATCCTCATGCCCAAGAAAGGCCAAGGTTGGAGGCCTGCAGCAGGCTGTGGAACGGGCACCACTCATAAGTACAAGAGCACAGACTGAACTTTGAAAATGGCACCAATACATGGTGCTTCTTGCCTGTGGGCTCAGTGGACTATTTCTGTACACTTTGGTGATCAAGATGTGCTTGGCAACACTCTACTGGACTGTTTGTAAGAAAATAATTTCACTGTGCATTTGCACCTGTGGCACTAAAGCACCATTGAACCATACAAGCATTTTCAGTGGAGTGTTTATCTTATGTCAGATCACATAAGTGGAAAGGATTCCCCACCACAGTTCTTCCAGTAACTACGATTGATTCCCGGAAACAAAATTCAAACGCCTGCTCAGTGGGGCAGGTATGAAAAATAATCTGGTGCTTGGAGATGGATCCTAATTATGTCCTTTCAAGATAAGGGCATCTCATGGTGCAGTGATAGAGCCGCAGCCTCACAGTGCCCGAGACCCAGGTTTGATCCTGAGCTCCGGTGCTGTCTGTGTGGAAATAACACATTCTCCCTGTAACCACATGGATTTCCTCCAGGTGCTCTGGTTTCCCCCCACATCTCATTAATGGATGGGCTTATAGGTTGATTGGTCTCTGCAAAATTGTCTCCAGTGTGTATAGAGTGGGTACGAAAGTGGGATAACATAGAACCAGTGTGAATGGGTGATCGATGGTCGGCATGTTTCCATGCTACACCTTTCAGTAAATCAATCAATTAATAAGTCATCAGTAAAATCTTTCTCCACACTGGGCATGAATTCCCTACTTCAGAAGACACAGGATATGTATGAAGGCAATGCACACAACACAATGACTTGCACATTGGGAGCCGCACTGTAGCTCAGCGGTAGAGCTGCTGCCTTACTGTGCCAGAGACCTGGGTTCGACCCTGACTGCAGATGCTGTTTGTACAGAGTTTGTATGTTCTCCCCGTGACCGCGTGCGTTTTCTCCGCGTGCTCTGATTTCCTGCCACACTCCAAGGACTTGCAGATTTGTAGGTTGTGTAGGAAAGAACTGCAGGTGCTGGTTTACACAGAAGATGGACATACCAGGTATGTAGGTCAATTGGCTTCAGTAAAATTGTAAATTGTGCAGGATAGTGTTAGTGTACGGGGTGATTGTTGGTCAGCACGGACTCGGTGGGTTGAAGGGCCTGTTTCCGTGCTGCATCTCCAAAGTCCAAGCAAAATCTCACCTATGGTGTTATCCGCTGTAACTTTGTACTTGCACGGCTCTCAGTGTAACCTGTGCTCACAACAGGAGGTGAGTAGACAGCGAGTGACCTTTGTCCCCTAGAATGTATCTACCCAGGCCAGTTCTGGCCACTGAAAATGTTTGCCAGTGCAGTCTCACACAGAATTAAGGAGTCAAGTACACTTTCCAGACATGGCATTGCCCAAAGGGAAATCTTTCTAAGTCTCTGCCAACAGTCTCTTCACAAATAATCATTTCTTTGCCTCTTTCCCTCCCTCGTTCTTGTGTCGATGAGTGGCCTGTCATTGACTCACGACACCTCTAGTAATGAAATACTGCAGCTGTTTCATCTCTACGGCCACTCGTGGAATGTGTCTCAGCAGTTAAAATGTAGAAAGAAAAACACTCCACAGGCTTCTACCACTCTTTCTGGACACTCTGGAAAGTGGTTGTGATGTCAGCAGTACGTTCTGAGAGGCCCCATCAGGAATTGTTATTATTATTTCAGATAATAAAAAAATAACCAGCTGGCACAACGTGCTTCTAATTCATGTGTAGGAAGGAACTGCAGATGATGGTTTACATCGAAGATAGACACAAAATGCTGGAGTAACTCAACGGGACAGGCAGCATCTCCGGAAAGAAGGAATGGGTGAAGTTTCAGATCGAGACCCTTTTTCAGAGTGAGAGTCAGGGGAGAGGGAGACTCAGAGATATGGAAGGTTCAGGTGTGAAAACGAGACATCATAGGGGATGAAGTCCCAAGGAAAATGTAGAATCGATCATTTTGTTAGCAAGAGGAAGGTGACAACTTTTTGGGTCTCGACCCGATATCACACATTCCTTCTCACCAGAGATGCCATCTGTTTCTAATTCAGCTGAGATTGCTCCCATAATGGTCAAAATATAATACTTTGAGATCCAATGACATGAATGTATGGGTGGAACTGAGTACAACAAGAAAATGACCTCATTTAGTACAACCCAAATGCCAGGACATTTACAGACATACGAACATGAGTAGTGCCTGTGAATGCCCAGACCATTTTGGTATGACTTAACCTGGCGAATATCTACTCTAGGTACAAATAAGAACTTGCTCATATAGCTTCTAAAAGCTCCGGCCATTTGAAACCCAGCTTGAATTTCCAGAGGGAGAGTGCACCTGGATTTATTCTGGACATATATACAGAGCAGTACAGAACAATCACCTGTGATCCTTAAAATACTGTGTAAAAAAGAACTGCAGATGTTGGTAAAATCGAAGGTAGACTCAAAATGCTGGAGTAACTCAGCGGGTGAGGCAACATCTATGGTGAGAAGGAATGGGCAACGTTTCGGGTTGAGACCCTTCTTCAGACTGATGTCAGACTCTGACCTCCTCCAACCGCATCTGCTGTATCTGCTGTTCCAGGTGTTAACTTCTCTACATCAACGAGACCAAGAGCAGGCCCCGCAAATGTTTCGCTGAACACATCCGCTCAATCCTTTTTAACCAATCTGATCTCCCGGTGGCCCAGCACTTCAACTCCCCCTCCCATTCCCAATCTGTCCTGTCTGTCCTGGGCCTCCTCCATTGTCAGAGTGAAGCCCAGCGCAAATTGGAGGAACAGCACCTCATATTTTGCTTGGGTAGTTTACACCCCAGCGGTATGAACATTGACTTCTCTAACTTCAGATAGCATTTGCGTTCTCTCTCCTTCCCCTTCCCCTTCCCAGTTCTCCCACTAGTCTTACTGTCTCTGCCTACATTCCATCTTTGTCACCCCCCTCCCCTGACATCAGTCTGAAGAAGGGTTTCGACCCGAAACATTGCCCATTCCTTCTATCCTTAATATACGGATTTATATGAACTCATGTGGAGAGACCAAAGGTCTGTGTAAATAACATAATGTCCAGAGGGTAGAACTGCAGGGCATCCCTGTTATTAGAGCACAAAGAAAAATCTAGTAATATATATCTACATAATCAGCACAATGTTGAACTCACAAAGCTTGTATCCACTTAAAATATGTGCTTAAGTAAATAGAAAGTTTCAATCTTGTATTTATGTTGGCTACTCTATGGAGCTCTAATGCAGTTTGTACAGAATGTTTTCATCTCTGATAATGATCTAGTATCTTTAAGAAGAAACAATTGTCCTCTTTGCAAAAAAAACATCTTGGTATGAGTATAGAAGATGGATTGTGCTATTGAATTGTGTTTTTTTTTAAAAGCACTGTAGAGCATTGTTTCATGTAGATGTTGATATATGTCACAATTTCTCAGACCAGGACTGTCAAATGTGCTTCAAACATTCAATAAAGAGGAAGCAATCCTTGTTCTCAGGTGGGCAATTGAATTAAATACAGGTTTCAAATGCATGACTTATGGGGCAGTTCAGCACACAAACAAGCGGCCATAATATTTTAATATGATATAATTCAGACGTTAGTGCATATGTTTGTTCCTATGGAAGGCACTACTTGTATGAACTTTCTCTCCACATTTAGTGCTTGGCCTCTCTTATAAGTCTTGTGTGTTTTTGATTCCATTCATTACAACGCTGTGGAGGCATGAATACCATATGTATGAATGAATACGTTTATTGGCCAAGTATGTGCACATACAAGGAATTTGCCTTGGTGCTCTGTTCGCAAGTAACAACACGACATAGAGTAAACAATTAAGAATAAAACTTAAAACATTAAAACATTAATAATAAAACATTATAGTTTAAACATGTGAATGAAATAAAATACCAGAGCAAAAGGAGGCTCCAGACTTTTGGTTATTGAGTAGCGCTACTGCTGTTTTTATGTCTGACTGTGGCGGAGTTGCCTTCCAGAGGGAAGTGCTTCAAAGAGTTTGTGGCATGGGTGAGAGGGATCAGAGAAGACCTTACCCCCTCGCTTCCTGGCCCTTGCAGTGTACAGTTCGTCAATGGGGGGAAGGTTGCAACCAACAACCTTCTCAGCTGATTGAATGATTCGCTGCAGCCTCCGGATGTAGTGCTTGGTGGCTGAGCCAAACCAGACCATGATGGAGAAGGTGAGGAAAAACTCTACGATGGCCGTATAGAATTGGACCATCATTGCCTGTGGCAGATTGTGTTTCCTCAGCTGCCGCAGGGAGTACATCCTCTGTTGGGCCTGTTTGACTGTGGAGTCGATGGTGGCCCCCCCATTTCAGGTTCTTGGAGATGATGGTTCCAAGGAACTTAAAAGACTCCACAGATGTGACTGTGGTGTTGTTGATGGTGAGTGGAGCAGGAGCTCTCCTAAGGTCTACTGTCAATTCTACTGTCTTAAGAGTATTGAGCTCTATGTTGTTGCGATGGCACCAGGACGGCAGTTGTGTCACTTCCTGTCTGTAGGCAGATTCCTCCCCATCCTGGATCAGTCCAATCAGGGTTGTGTGTAGTTATGTGTAGTTATGGACTAAATCGACTTGACGTCTATAAAAACGGAAGATAGACACAAAAAGCTGGAGTAACTCAGCAGGTCAAACAGCATCTCTGGAGAAAAGGTGATAGGTGCCGTTTTGGGTCGAGACCCTTCTGACCCGCTGAAGTACTCCAGCTTTTCATGTATATCTTCGGTTTAAACCAGTGTCTGCAGTTCCTTCCTACACAATATAAAAACAGAACTTGTTTGTTACCCAGGGATAGCTTGCAGATAGAACCTACTGAGTGTGGGGCAAATATTTCATTAAAAATTTACAGAATCAAATCACTCTCCAAAAATACCAAAGAATTAAATCTGTCATTAGAAGAACTGGAAGATAGAATTATTGGAAGCATATTGGATTGTCAAAGCAAGAATTAAATCTGGGGATTATGCAGCCGTGGGTGGATTAGAATCATGGTGTAATATGGGAGAATAAAACTACCTACTACACAAGGTGATATATACATTGAATAAGACACTTAGGTCTGGAAATTCTATCATGCAGCACAATGTTGCTGGTTGTTCTGCAATAAAACATTGGCAACATGTTGAAATGTACTATTTTGATTCTGTTTGCTCCATGCACATGATGCACAAATGCATGAAGCACCCAGGATTGTGCAGTAGCAACCAGCGGCATAGAGTGCACTCCCATATCCTACCGAAGACAGACACAAAAAGCTGGAGTAACTCGGCGGGTCAGGGAATATCTCTGGAGAAAAGGAATAGGTGACGTTTCGGGTCGAGACCCTTCTTCAGACTGAGACTCAGGGGAAAGGGAAATGAGAGATATAGACGGTGATAGAGAGATATAGAACTAATGAATGAAAGATATGCAAAAAAGTAACAATGATCAAGGAAACGATCCATTGTTGGCTGTGGGCGAGGTGAAAACGAGTTATACAGACAATATAACTCACCAGGACGACAGTGAAAGTGGTACAATGACTAGCGTGGGGGAAGGATGGAGAGAGAGGGGATAATAGGGTTACTTGCAGTTACCTTTATCCCACCCTCTTACATTGCCTCATGTTGATTTTGATCCCTAGTCCCAACCCATATCATTAAGGAAATGCCAGAATTGGCCTCAGGTTTAAGACCTGATCCTGCTCTCGTGCTCTCACCCACCCCAGCATATCTCCACAGTGATTACCCCTTAACCATTTAACCCCTGGCTCTGGACCCTCCGATGTTCCCCAGTGTTGGAAAGATAAATGGAAAAGACCTTTCTGTTCCATCCAACTTTGATGGTCTGTTTTAACACACAAAAGGTCACTGCACCCTTCCCAGCACAAAGGGATTTCTACACTCTTGATTTATTTCAATCAATAATACATATAAATAGATATATTAATAAAGAACTACAGATGCTGGTTCAAACCGAAGATAGACGCAAAAAGCCAGAGTAACTCAATGGACCAGACAGCATCTCTGGAAAAGGAATGGGTGATGTTTCGGGTCGGGACTGAAGTCTGAAGAAGCGTCTCGACCCGAAACATCACATTCCTTTTCTCCAGAGAAACTGTCTGACCCATTGAGTTACTGCAGCTTTTTGTGTCTGTCCTCATGTTTCCTACTGGACTCTAGATCACACTGTTACTCAATATTAAAACAATAGGATATTTCTTAGCTGAACAAGAACATAAGAAGTAGAAATGAAAGGTGGGCCACATAATCACCTAAACATTTAATAATATTTTGCACCTTCCCATTTGATCACAATAATCACTGTTCTTCTGATGCTCAAAGATCAGTTGTCCTCAGCCTTGAATTATCCTCAAGAAACAGGCCTCTGAGGCAGAGAATTACAACTGTTTACAACAAGCAGGATGAGGCCTATGAGTGATAGACAAAAGTGCTGGAGAAACTCAGCAGGTGCAGCAGCATCTATGGAGCGAAGGAAACAGGCAACGTTTCGGGCCAAAATCTTTCTTCAGACTAATGGAGGGTGCGGGAGGGGGGGGGGGGGGCGAGGAGAAGAAAGGAAAAAGGAGGAGGAGGAGCCCGAGGGCTGAGGGAGAGCTAGGAAGGGGAGGAGACAGCAAGGGCTAACGGAATTTGGAGAATTCAATGTTTATACCACTAGGGTGCAGACTGCCCAAGCGGAATATGAGGTGCTGTTCCTCCAATTTACAGTAGTGCTCACTCTGGCCATGGAGGAGGCCCAGGACAGAGAGGTCAGATATGGAATGGGAGGGGGAGTTGAACTGCTGAGCCACCGGGAGGTCAGGTTGGTTAAGGCAGACCGAACGGAGGTGTTCTGCGAAACGATCGCCAAGCCTACGCTTGGTCTCACCGATGTAGATCAGCTGACATCTAGAGCAGCGGATGCAATAGATGAAGGTACACAAAAATGCTGGAGAAACTCAGCGGGTGCAGCAGCATCTATGGAGCGAAGGAAATAGGTAACGTATCGGGCCGAAACCCTTCTTCAGACTGATAGGGGGTGGGGAGAAGAAAGGAAAAAAGGAAAAGGCGGAGGAGGAGCCCGAGGGCTGGGGGAGGGGAGGAGACAACCAGATGGCTGATGAAGGGGAGGGGACAGCCAGGGCTAGCAGAATTGGGAGAATTCAACGTTCAGGCCACCAGGATGTAGACTGCCCAAGCGGAATATGAGGTGCATTTCCTCCAATTTACGGTGTTGCTCGCTGTGGCCATGGAGGAGACCCAGGACAGAGAGGTCAGATACGGAATGGGAGGGGGAGTTGAAGTGCTGAGCCACCGGGAGTTCAGGTTGGTTATTGCGGACCGACCGGAGGTGTTCGGCGAAACAATCGCCAAGCCTCCGCTTGGTCTCACCGATGTAGATCAGCTGGCATCTAGAGCAGCGAATGCAATAGATGAGGTTGGAGGAGATGCAGGTGAACCTCTGTCGCACCTGGAACGACTGCTTGGGTCCTTGAATGGAGTGGAGGGGGGAAGTGAAGGGACAAGTGTTGCATCTCTTGCGGTTGCAAGGGAAAGTACCAGGGGAGGGGGTGGTATGGGAGGGAAGGGAAGAATTGACAAGGGAGTTACGGAGGGAGCGGTCTTTGCGGAAGGCAGACATAGGGGGAGATGGGAAGATATGGCGAGTGGTGGGGTCACGTTGGAGGTGGCGAAACTGACGGAGGATCACTTGTTGTATGTGACGGCTGGTGGGGTGAAAGGTGAGGACTAGGGGGACTCTGCCTTTGTTGTGAGTGGGGGGATGGGGAGAGAGAGCAGTGTTGCGGGGTATGGCAGAGACCCTGGTGCGAGCCTCATCTATGGTGGAGGAGGGGAACCCCCGTTCCCTGAAGAATGAGGACATTTCAGATGCCCTGGTGTGGAACGCCTCATCCTGGGAGCAGATGCGGCGTAGACGGAGGAATTGGGAGTGGGGGATGGAGTCCTTACAGGAAGCAGGGTGGGAAGAAGTGTAGTCCAGATAGCCATGGGAGTCGGTAGGTTTGTAGTGGATGTCGGTAAGGAGTCTATCACCTGCGATGGAGATAGTGAGGTCAAGGAATGGTAGGGAAGTGTCGGAAATGGTCCAGGTGTATTTGAGTGCCGGATGGAAGTTGGTGGTGAAGCGGATGAAGTCAGTCAGTTGTGTGTGGGTGCAGGATGTGGCACCAAAACAATCATCGATGTAGCGGAGGTAGAGGTCGGGGATGGGGCCCTGGTACGCATTGAACAAGGATTGTTCTACGTACCCGACAAAGAGGCAGGCGTAGCTGGGGCCCATGCGTGTGCCCATAGCTACGCCTTGTATTTGGAGGAAATGGGAGGAGTCAAATGAAAAGTTATTAAGTGTAAGTACCAGCTCCGCTAGGCGGAGGAGGGTGTCAGTGGCCGGGTATAGATTGCTTCTACGGTCGAGGAAAAAACGGAGGGCTTTGAGACCATCCTGGTGGGGGATGGAGGTGTACAGTGACTGGACGTCCATGGTGAAGATGAGGGGGTGAGGGCCTAGTGAGTGGAATGCGCGGAGATGACGGAGAGTGTCTGAGGTGTCTTGAACATAGGTGGGGAGGGATTTAACCAAGCGGGATAGGATGGAGTCGAGGTAGGTGGAGATGAGTTCGGTGGGGCAAGAACAGGCAGAGACAATGGGTCTACCGGGACAGTCAGGTTTGTGGATTTTGGGGAGAAAGTAAAAGCGGGCTGTGCGGGGCTGGGGAACGATGAGGTTGGAGGCTCGTTCGGGCAGGGCGTGGGAGTGGATGAAGTTGGTGATGGTGGTGGAGATGGTGGCCTGGTGCTCGTCAGTGGGGTCATGGTCCAAGGGTAAGTAGGAAGAGGTTTCCGAGAGTTGGCGCGTGCCCTCAGCTTTGTAGAGGTCGATGCGCCAGACTACCACGGCACCTCCCTTGTCGGCGGGTTTGATAACCCAATCTAGGTTGTTGCGGAGTGAGTCGATGGCAGTGCGTTCAAGGGGGGAGAGGTTGGAGTGAGACAGGGGAGTGGAGAAGTTGAGGCGGTTGATGTCACGGCGGCAGTTTTTAATAAAGAGTTCTAAAGCCGGAAGGCTACGAGGGGGGTTCCATGAGGATGGGGTGCGTTGGAAACGGGAAAAGGGGTCATCAGTGGGGAGCGAGGACTCCTTCCCATGGAAGTGAGCTGTGAGGCGGAGGCGACGGTAGAAGCGTTCCAAGTCATGGAGGGCACGGAACTCATTGAGATGGGGACGGAGGGGGACAAAGGTAAGACCTCTGCTGAGGACAGACCGTTCGATGTCGGAGAGGGGGAGGTCGGGGGGGATGGTGAACACCCGGCAGGGATGGGGGTTGGGGCCGGAGGAAGGCAGGTGGGTGGAATGGGGACGAGGCGATGTGTGGTGGGGGGGTGGTGGGTGGTCAGGGGGTGGGGGGGGTGAGAGGGCAGTGGTGTGGGTGTGGAAGAGAAGTGGTCCCATAGTTGGAGAGGGATGGGGAAGAATCAGTGGAACTGCCACTGAGATAACCAGGGCTAGGCAGACTAGCGCTAGGACCCAGTGGAGTCAAACCCAGGAGAGTGGAAGTGAGCAGCGTGGAGGCTTCAGGCCCAGTACAGAGACCAGTTTGCAGGTAAGGCGACGGCTGCGGGCTGCTGGAGGGAGGTGCAGTGGCGAGGGTCAGCGGACCCGACGGTCGGGGTCCGTGGGCAGTGGAGTCGGGGTCGGTGGGGCTGGAGGTCGTTGCAGTGGCGAGGGTCGGCGGACCCGATGGTCGGGGTCCGTGGGCAGTAGAGTCGGGGTCGGTGGGGCTGGATGTCGTTGCAGTGGCGAGGGTCGGCGGACCCGATGGTCGGGGTCCGTGGGCAGGTTGGAGGAGATGCAGGTGAACCTCTGTCGCACCTGGAACGACTGCACGCGCTGAGTTTCTCCAGCACTTTTGTCTCCCTTCGATTTTCCAGCATCTGCAGTTCCTTCTTAAACACTGAGGCTTATGAGTGTTCTGCATCAGTAAGCTGTGTATCCTTAGTGTGTAAACACTGGAAAATGGCAGTAAACTGGAGGTTGCCTAGCCTTTGA
Source organism: Malacoraja senta (assembly GCA_038087875.1). Classification (NCBI taxonomy): domain Eukaryota; kingdom Metazoa; phylum Chordata; class Chondrichthyes; order Rajiformes; family Rajidae; genus Malacoraja; species Malacoraja senta. The sequence goes on along the minus strand of JAXLNO010002675.1, from coordinate 358,115 downwards.
AGTTAGATAAGCTCAGTGTGTTCGTATAGGAAAAGAATAAGCATTCTATTTCAGCCAAGCAGAGCTTCTGCGTGTGCTTCTGGGACTCTTACTTGGTGATAGTCTTTGCCATAAATCAAACATCTGTTTGTCCCAAACAATAGAAATGGTTAGGACGGAACTGCAGATGCTGGTTTACACCGAAGATAGACACAAAATGCTGGAGTAACTCCGTCTCTCCAGCGATGCTGCCTGCCCCACTGAGTTATTCCAGCATTTTGTGTTTACCTTCACTAGAAATGGTTAAATGCAGCATTACACAAGAAGTTACAAGTGGTGATACATTAGGATCAGCAGTAAGTTTACTTCTAGTGTTAAAATCCAATATAGGAAACCCTCGTTATAACGGGCCATAGATGGGGGAATGGCATCTATTATTGCCGATTGTCTGCTATAACCGAGTAAGCTATTGTTGTATAAGTAGTAGAAACTAATGACTGCAGTTGCTGGTCAATACACAAAAGACAGCCAGGGCTCTAAGCGACAAGGGAGGGGGTGCGAGCTGGGGGTGACATAGGCAGGCATAGGTAGGACAGTCCGCTATAACCACAGCGGCCACGGTGGCACAGCGGTAGAGTTGCTGCCTTGCACCACTGGAGCCCCGGGTTCGCTCCCAACTACTAGTACTGTCTGTGCAGAGTTTGTATGTTCTCCCCAAGACCGCGTGGATTTTCTCCGAGATCTTGGGTTTCCTCCCACACTCCAAAGACGTACAGGTTTGTAGGTTAATTGGCTTGGTGTATGTGTGAATTGTCCCTAGTGTTTGTATGACAGTGTTAATGTGCGGGGATCACTGGTCGGTGCGGACTCGGTGGGCCGAAGGGCTTGTTTCCATGCTGTATCTCTAAACTAAACTCATAACTGAAATCCGTTATAAAGAGGTCTATTAAGACTGTACCCTGATTATCACACATTCTATTGTATAAACATTGACTTTTTAGCCATTGTAAAATAGAAAGTTGCCACTATCTTTATACTCTAATGCCTTCAATGTCTCCTTTAGCTCCTCTGCTCAAGCGTGCAGAAGGCCCTTTACGAGGAGGAAGACCGGGTGCGGATGCTCAACCAGAAAGTGAAGTCTCTGGAGAAGTCCATCAACCATCTGCGTGAGAAGGTGAAGGGAACTAAACGCTCACTCAGGCAGGTGAAGAAAGAGAGCAAGCGGGAGGCAATGCTCTTGAAACAGCAGCAGAACAAGGAAAGAGGAAAGTTGAATGCAAAGCAGGACACTGGCAAACCAATCCTGAAACCAGTCAAGAAACCAGTCAACCACAAACTGTAACGTTCCAGACTCACTGGTTGTAACGGTCTGTAAGTTAGAGTTGAAATGCTTCCATGCATTTCACATGGAAACACATGGAAACTACCTACACTATAACAGCAATCTATTCTCAGTAACATTGTAGTTGTGTGAACTAGAAAAATATGGTTGTGTAGCTTGGCTTTCACATTTGTGTCATATTTCTCAGCCAATTTAAGTTTATTTTCTGTTTGTAGCAAGAGTAATTGAGTTTAGATAGAAGGAAGTTGAAACAGGCATGGGACCCAATGCAGAAAACTGGTGGAAATGTCTCTGCATTGATTGGCAAGTTGGCAATACTTTGGCAAGATTCCACAGGGAAACAATGTTGACGTAGAAAATAGAACAAACTGTACCAAGGCAGGAATTCATGATGTATTGGGAGGAAACATTTATTAGTAAGAGCAGCTTTTACACAGTCCTGTCTACACTTCACTGACCAGTTGAATATTTAATGCAGGCATTTAGTCTCAAGACAAAAATCAAAAATACTGTTTCAGAGGATAGAATTTCTCACAAAACAAACTAAATTGTTTGTTAAATTATTTTCTAGTTCCATCATTATTGGACTCACTTCATTGGAAGTTGAACCAAATCCATCAGTTTGGTTCATCCTTTGGAAACATTTTAAATTCATGGATAAAAACAGACCAATAATATTTAAAACAGAAATTGTAGATGAGGGACAATAGCATATCTTGTAACTCGCTTTAGTTTTCTTGTAGTGATAGAGTAATAGAGATAGAGCATGGAAACATGCCCTTCGGCCCACCGAGTTCATGCTGACCATCAACCACCCAATTACACTAAACTTAAATTAATCCCATGTTTTATTCTCATTAATTCCCCTGATTTAAAATTCGGTACAGTGAATAGATAAGATTGTCACCTTTTGACTACTCTGTAATGGATATCAGCTGTCACCTATCATTCCCTGTACAACTCCATATTGTAAAACTAAGACTAACATTTTCTAATGATAAAACAGTCTGGAAAGCTCATTAAGCAGGTAAAAACACCTCAGGCATTTAAGCCTTTCATTAATACTGAGTCCATTGCTACATGCTGTAATTTGGTTTAACTTCATTGAAAGATTTCACGGAGTAGCTCAGGGCATCAGGCAGCATCCCAGGAGAACATGGAAGTTCAAGAACCGAAACATCGCCTGTCCATGATCGCCTGAGATGTTGCCTGACCCACTCAGCTACTCCAGCACTCTGTCTTTTTAGCAAATCAGCATCTGCAGTTCCTTGTTACTTCATTTAAAGATTTTTTTTTCCAAATATAAATGGTTAATTTGAATCACCATCACCAGCAGTCCATTTTATAAAGTTAGTGTTCAGACATCCAGGACCACTTTTCATTAGGAGTTTGCAATGTTTTTAATCACAATTCCTTTTGTTTAGCTGGAATAGACTGTGCTTTTTTTCTGTGTGGGATGGTTTGTGAATGTTGCTTCATGCCATGATTAACCAATAAATATATAATTTCTGTAGAGAGAAGGCGTACCACTCATTAAACTCAGTAACTTGTGAGAAGAGTGTTATTTTTCATTTGTGTGAGAATTTTGTTTGATTTGCTGAATTCTTAATAATGTTTTTTTGTGTATATTTAGCACAGGTTTAGAAATATTACACAACATGATCTCTGTCGAAATGTTCTTCTTTTTCTGGTTTTCTGCTTTCAAAATTCGCTCTCTTCAGATTCATTATTACAAATTGAATGGCATGGGGGAGGTTCAAACTGTGGTACGGCTTTACCCACATCAAGAACAGTAAGATTCATATTCCTCACACCGTAAGCCCCTGCATCATAAAGAAGTGATATGTGGAGGGGGGCCCTGTCCACAAGTGATGAAGAAAAACCCAGTGCTTTAACACGTCATGGATGGTAAGATACAAGGGGGAAGATTTATAGTTCACTAGACCAAGTGGGACCCATCGGGCCCCGTGGGAGAGTGGGGGGGGTGGGGGTGGGGGGGGGCGTGACGTCGCACGAGAGGGCTGGTCCCCGAATGTGGTGTCGGCGCTCACAGGCGCCCCCCAGAGCCAATCACCCCATCACCCGTTTCCCCAACGCAACCCGTTTCCACCACTCACTCAGGTCATTAAAAAAAATGTTTTAAATGCAATTGGACTAAAATTTAATGCGATGTAGGTGCCACCGACAAGGCCACCTTTTGTTATCCAAATCTAATCATTAAACTTTGCTGTGCTGTGTTAAGCTGGCAGATTCTTTCCCAGAAGGACATTTGCTATGAAGGACTCAGTGTTCTGGGATAGAAACATTGTAGCCGGTAGGGCATTATGATGTCATAACGCCCAACTGCCAGAGCAGATTTGAAGAAATCCAACTTTTAAATGTCACTTTAAAACTTTTTAAATCTCCCCCCTCCCCTACGTCCCTCTCATTACAACAGAGATCAGCAGCAGAGTGCAGCAGAGATCACATTGTGATGTCATTTTCCGTTTTTGGAATGTTCACTGCAGCGTGTGCCTGAGATGCCATGGTGATGTCATTTTCGGTTTTCAGAATCATCACGGCAGCTTGTGTAAATGAGATCCCATTGTGATTGGATGACTCTGAGATGGCATTGAAACATCATCACTGGAAGTTGCCAGAAAAATCTCAAAGCAGAGTCACAGTTATTCTTCTCAAAGTTGTTTTTTAAATTTAATCATCAATAACTTGAAATATAGCATCAAATCTGAAGGGAACCTGATTATGGCGTGGACGGGAAAAATGTGAGTAAGAATGTTGAAACATTTCAGTGCTACCACGTAGCATTTTGACAAAGATACAAAAAAACGCATATATGAACACACACATACATACATACACACACATACAAGATGAAAGTTTAATTAGTATACCAGGCCAAGTGGGAGCTGTTGAGCCCCATCCCCCAATGCGGGGGGGGGGGCGGCGTCACATGGGAGGGCCGTTCTTAAACTGTGACCCCTGGCGCTGGACTTCACCGACATCGGGAACATTTTTCCTGCATCTACCCTGTCCAATCCTCTAAGAATTTTATATGTTTCTATAAGATTCTCTCTCATCCTAAATTCCAGCGAATACAAGCCCAGACGACCCATTCTTTCATCATATGTCAGTCCCGCCATCCCGGGAATTAACCTGGTGAACCTACGCTGCACTCCCTCAATAACAATAATGTCCTTCCTCAAATTAGGAGACCAAAATTGCACACAATACACCAGGTGTGGTCTCACCAGGGCCTTGTACAACTGCAGTATGGCCTCCTTGCTCCTAAACTCAAATCCTCTCACAATGAAGGACAACATGCCATTAGCTTTCTTCACTGCCTGCTGACTTTCACTGACTGATGTACAAGAACATCCAGGTCTCGTTACACCTCCCCTTCTCCTAATCTGACACCATTCAGATAATAATCTGCCTTCCTGTTCTTGCCACCAAAGTGGATAGCCTCACATTTATCCACATTATACTGCATCTGCCATGCTTCTGCCCACTCACCCAACCTATTCAAGTCACCCTGCAGCCTCATAGCATCCTCCTTGCAACTCACACTGCCACCCAGCTTTGTGTCATCCGCAAACTTAGAGATGTTACATTTAATTCTCTTGTATAAATCGTTAATATATATTGTAAACAACTGGGGTCCCAGCATCGATGTTTGCGGTATCCCACTAATGACTGCCTGCCTGCCATTCTGAAAAGGACCCGTTAATTCCTACTCTTTGCTTCCTGTCTGTCAACCAGTTCTCTATCATTACCCCACCCTCAATACAATGTGCTCTAATTTTGCACTCTAATCTCTTGTGTGGGCCCTTGTCAAATGCTTTTTGACAGTCAAGATACACCACATCCACTGGCTCTCCCTTATCCATTCTACTTGTTATATCCTCAAAAAATTCCAAAAGATTAGTCAAGCGTGATTTCCCCTTCATAAATCCATGCTGACTTTGACCGATCCCATCACTGCTTTCCAAATGCGCTGCTACAACATCTTTAATAATCGACTCCAGCATCATCCCCACAACATATGTAAGACAGCTATCTGGTCTATAAATTCTCCGTTTTCTCTTTCCCTCCTTTCTTAAAAAGTGGAGTGACATTGGCTACCCTCTAGTTACTAAAACAGGAGTATAATTTGTGGTTAGTACCATGCATGTGTAGTGATAAAAATGTTACATTCAAACCGTTATCTGCTTGTGTAACAATCATTTTGGAAACATGCCAGAATGCCAGTGTGTGTGTGTGTGTGTGTGTGTGTGTGAGAAATGGTTGGGCTGCCATTTTATAAGCCAGTTTTAAAGATATCTCAGGCTCATAACAATTGAATGAAACTTATATGTAGTTTCCAAACCACATGTGTCTCTTATTTACCATTCAGTTTGAGTTACGATCTATCTTTTCAATAAATCCTTTTTCTGAATTTGGTATAATAATAAAAAGGTGTACAAACCACTGAAAGATTTATTTGACAAAAAAGTTGGAAGTGAAATGAAAATGCAATCAGCTGTTCGGCCTGCCCTGTGCTTGAAACTGTGATGGCAATGGAAGTGAAATGAAAATGCAATCAGCTGTTCGGCCTGCCCTGTGCCTGAAACTGCGATGGCAATGGAAGTGAAATGAAAATGCACTCAGCTATTCGGCCTGCCCTGTGCTTGAAACTGTGATGGCAATGGAAGTGAAATGAAAATGCAATCAGCTGTTCGGCCTGCCCTGTGCTTGAAACTGCAATGGCAATGGAAGTGAAATGAAAATGCAATCAGCTGTTCGGCCTGCCCTGTGCTTGAAACTGCAATGGCAATGGAAGTGAAATGAAAATGCAATCAGCTGTTCGGCCTGCCCTGTGCTTGAAACTGCAATGGCAATGGAAATGAAATGAAAATGCAATGAACTGTTTGGCCTGCCCTGTGCTTAACATTGAAATGGAAATGAAATGAAATGAGTTGTTTGGCCTGCCTGAAACCACTAATCTCAGCCCACGAGGCCCCTATTAGTCGAGAAACCAGTCCCTTTTGCCCAAAATGCCCGTATTAGCCCAGGAGGATCATTGTGGCCCAAAAGGTCTGTGCCAGGCCAGGAAAAGTCCAGAAAAAGTGCCTTTCACTGAGATTTCACTCAGATTTTTTTAAAAGAGCTCCTTCGGCCCATCAGGCATGTACTAGCCCAGGAGGAGTCCCTTTGGCCCATTAGTATTCCCCCTGCAAGTATTAAACCTCACCCCAGTATTTTTCTCCCTCCCTTCATTGGCTCCCTGTGAGATGCAGGCCAGGATAGACTTTCCTCCTTCATTGCTGTGATCTGAAGAAAAATATGAAAAATGTCTAAAATTTATTTCCACCCTCTCCCCCTTCTCTCTCACAGTCTCTCACCTGTTTTGGGCAGAATTTCTGACAGTTTCTGAGCTGCCAGCCCACCAGGCCTGAGTGACTGAGCTGCAGCCCACCATGCCTGAGAGACTGAGCTGCCAGCCCACCAGGCCTGAGTGACTGAGCTGCCAGCCCACCAGGCCTGAGTGACTGAGCTGCCAGCCCAAAAATCCATTCAGCTCACAATGTCCATACTAGCCTTCTGGAAGCCAGTCCCTTTGGCCCACAACACCCACACTAGCGCTCCAGAACCCCCCCCCCCCCCCCCCCCACGCCACTGGCCACCAATATTGGAATTGGTGGAGCTTTGGTATATTGCGTTGGGGGACCAGCCCTCCCGTGTGAACATGGGACCCAATAGGTCCCACTTAGTCTAGGAGAGTCATAAATTTTGGAAACAGGCTCTTTGGCCCAACCTGCTCACACCGATCAACATGCCCCATCTACTCTAGTCCCACCTGCCCCTGCCTGGTCAATATTCCTATCTAAGTACATACCCAAATGTCTCTTAAATGTTATGATAGTACCTGCCTCATCTACCTGCCTCGGCAGCTCATTCCATATACCCACCACCCTTTTTGAAAATAGACACAAAATGCTGGAGTAAAAGGACTGTCTCACGAGTCTGCGGTCATTGGCGGCGAAACGGGAAGAATCTACCACTCCTGGGCCGCCATAGACCGCGCACTCGGTCAAACGCACAATTCCGGGGCCGTGCGGCGTTGTTCCCAACACCGCACGGTGCTAAAATAAAACCAACACTGTTCAAAAATATGTCCCTACCGCACAGCCTCCGCCAGTGAGGCACGAGTGCGGCACGGCCGCCGCCACAGCCACCGCCATTGTGGCTCGAGCGCCGTGCGTCGAACTTGCACCGCCACAGCCTCCGCTAGTGAGTCACGTGTGCGGCACGGCCGCCGCCACAGCCACCGCTACAGCGCCGCGATCAGGACGGCCACCGCCACAGCCCCTCAGATCCAAAATGACATCATCGCAGTCGGCCCGCCCTTTTTTTTACTTACCGCAAGCACGTGGGACCAGCCGTATTTAAATCATCGGCCCCCGCGCAGCATCCGTGCGGCGCTCCCGTGGCATAGGCTCGCCGCTCTCGCCGTTGCCGTGCGGTCCACTCTGCAGGCGAAGCCACGCTTCACCGCCGATGACCGCAACACCGTAAGACAGAGCCTTAACTCAGCAGGACAAGCAGTATCTCTGGAGATAACGAATGGGTGATGTTTCGGGTCAAGACCCTTCTTTACACCGAAGAAGTCTAAAAAGCTTGATGGCCTTTTGTCGGTTTGCGCTGACTAAAGTCTTTTCAACGTTTTCAAATATTTCTGATCATCTGAAAGACTTTAAAATTATGAATTTATTTTAGAGCACATAAACGTGGTTTTAATTTATTAAAACACATGATTATATACAAATATAAAGAAAAATAAACAGAACACATAGTGCAGAAACCCAAGGCATGTTGCCACTCATTCCCAGGCTTGCTTGCAATCTCCACTGACGTCCCATTTATCCATCGCAATGATCCAGCCAACAGTTGTGAAAGGCAAAATCTGGCTTGGCAAGTTCCCTCAATTATATAATGAGCAGCCTACAGTAATTCTTCTAGAACTCCGTTACAACACATGCATCTTCTGTTTATTTGAGTTGTGCCAAAAGACTTCTCTATATTTGTTTCTAGTTTGTGTTGCAGATGTGAACATTAACCCTGTGCTTTAATCTCTTTCCACTGATTTCCTCAGTTCTTGAGATAGTTTATTATATGCGTTGAGCTGTGTGGGTTTTCCTCAGTTGAACCCTAAGCATTATTTTAAATAAGTTGAGATTATTGTGTTATGTATTAAGTTGAAGGAAGTTGTGTGGTTTGGGTTTAGGGTCAGGGTTTCATAGAAATAGGAGATGCACATGTGAAGACTTGAAGATGTACCTTATCGTGAAATCAAGGATAACTCCAGAAGGAAGAAGTTAATCCATCATACCGTCAAAGTTCAATTGTTTTCATCTTCTTTGAACTGCTTTCTTTTCTTCGAGTGCTTCTCGCCCAGTTCAGTTCAGTTTTATTTGTCATATGTAGGTTAACACAGGATCAACGGTACAGTGAAATGTGTTTGACAAGACAACGGGTAAAAAAAAGGTAAAAAAAGATAAGATGAAAATAACTGGTAGATAAAAGACAATAATAAATAAAATAATCAACATATATGATGCGTTTATGAGTTCAGAAACCTGATGGCATGATGATAAAAACTGTTCTTAAGTCCAGTGGTACGTGCAGCCATGCTCCTATATCGTCTGCCTGATGGTAACAAGGAGAACAGTCTGCGTGCTGGGTGGCTGTGGTCCTTGATGATGCTGTGTGCCTTCCGCAGGCACCGCCGGTGGAAAATGTCCAGAATGGCCAGGAGACAGTTGCCAGTGATGTGCTGTGCCACCTTCACCACTCTCTGTAGTGATTTGCGGCTGTGGGCAGAACAGTTCCCGTACCAGACTGTGATACAGCCCGTCAGCAGGCTCTCGATGGTGCATCTGTAGAAGTTTGTGAGGATGCTGGCGTTCATGCCAAACTTCCTCAGTCTTCTCAGGAAAAAGAGCTGCTGGCGGACTTTCTTTGTTATTGTGTCCATGTGCAGTGTCCTAGAGAGGTCCTCAGCGATGTGCACACCGAGGAACTTGAAGCTGCTGACCCTTTCAACCTCAGCATCACCGATGTGGATGGGGAGGTGTCCACTCCCCTGCTGTCTCCTGTAGTCCACGATCATCTCTTTAGTTTTGCTGACTTTGAGAGAGAGGTTATTTTCCTGGCACCAGCTGTTTAGTGCCTTTACCTCCTCTCTATAGGCCGCCTCATTATTGTCTGTGATGAGGCCCAGGATGGTCATGTCGTCAGCAAACTTTAAGATGATGTTGGAGCCGTGCTTAGCAGTACAGTCATGCGTGAACAGGGAGTACAGGAGCGGACTGAGCACACAGGCCTGTGGTGCGCCTGTGTTGAGGATCAGTGAGGAAGAGGTGTGGCTGCAAATTTTCTCACCACCTGGGGCCTGCCCGTCAGGAAGTCGAATATCCAGCCGCAGATGGAGGTCTCCAGTCCAAGATCAAAGAGCTTGGGGACAAGTTTTGAGGGAATGATAGTGTTGAATGCCGAGCTGTAGTGAATGAAGAGCATTCTCACATATGTATTCCCTTTGTCCAGGTGGGTGAGCGCAGTGTGAGTTGCCATGGCAATGGCATCATCCATGGCCCTGTTTGGTCTATAAGCAAACTGAAGAGGGTCCAAGGTGTCAGGGATGGAGGAGCAGATGTGAGTTTTGACTAGCTGCTCGAAGCACCTCATGTTGACTGATGTCAGTGCGACAGGGCGGTAGTCATTTAAACAGGAGATTAATGGTTTCTTTGGAACAGGAACAATGATGGATGCTTTGAAGGGAGTGGGAACCACAGACTGACTCAGGGAGAGGTTGAAGATGTTGGTGAACACCTCTGCCAGTAGACCAGCGCACGCCCTGAGAGCCCGCCCTGGAATACCATCCGGCCCTGGAGCTTTGCGGTCATTGACCTTCTTGAAGGACCGCCTCACGTCTGCCGTTTGTAGGGTCAGTGAGGTAGTCCCCCTGCACACCTGTGGACTCATGGTGGGCGCTGTGTTGTTCTACATCAAACGGGGCATTAGAAGGTGTTAAGCTCGTCTGGAGCGAACCGGTAGGCTGGGACAGTGCTCCTGTTTTTTCCCATTGTAATCGTGATGCAACGTAATCCACTAAATTATAATGCACATGAATGATTATTGTGGATTAAAGTTGGTTTCGCTTCATTTTCGTTCCAGTCTGACATTATTTCCCTTGCTACAGGCACAAAATGCTGGAGTAACGCAGCGGGACAAGCAGCATCTCCGGAGAGAAGGAATGGGTGATATTTTGGTTCGAGAACCTTTTTCAATCTGAAGAAGGGTCTCATCCTGAAACTGTGCCTGAAGAAGGGTCTTGACCCGAAACATCACCCATTCCTTCTGTCCAGAGATGCTGCCTGTCCCGCTGAGTTACTGCTGCATTTTGAATGCATCTTTGGTGTAAACCAGCATCTGCAGTTTCTTCCTGCATCATTTCCCCTACTGCAAAAGCGTAGTCCTTGTTTATAAACTTCTAAGCCGGTGCCTTTAAAAAAAGTAACCACTTGGTTTAAATGTGTAAATTAAAAATGAACACTGTCCCCATTCAGACACTGGGGAATATTTGTGCAAACTAAATTTTCCAGTTATTGTGTTTGCTGGCATGGTAAAGCTCCTAAACCTGTTAGAATTCCCTGTTTTATTACTGCCTTCCCATTAATAATGCAAATAACTGATGGAAACTTCATAATGCTGGAGTAACAGCGGGTCAAGCAGCATCTCTGGAGAAAATGGATGTGCCGTTTCAAGTCGAGACCCTTCTTCACACTAGTATAACTATGAATCTATGAAGGTCTTCTTATCGAGTCCACACACAAGTTTAGAAGTTGTTCAGCCAGAGCTGAACACACTTCTCGGCCTCTGCATACAATGGTGTCTGTTTTGTCGCTTCTTGTGCTTCTTGTATGTGGTGTTAGAAAGATTGGTGGAAACAGGGCCGCGACGTAAACACTCTTTCCTTGACCTCATCTATGAAGGTAATAGTCGAGATAGTTGATCTCAAACATCGGGAGCTTTTAAATGCCTCTGTAGAGAACTGCTGGAAATATTCCGCAAAAGAAAATTCAAGGTCAAATATCCTTCTTGCAGATCAAGCTTGCAGCATTTTTTGTTTTTATTTTAGATTCCCAACCTACAGTTTAAAAAAAAAATATTGACAAATAGCAAACACCCTTAGTACAGTGTAGGCAAACTCTTATAATTGACATCTGTGGCAATTTAGCCTAACATAGGTTGTTTAACTCCAACATAAATGTTTTAAAATGTTTTATGATTTTCTGTAAAATGGGAGGATGTAAAGCAGTGTACAGGACATATTTGCTGTGTATTTGCTTTCTGAAAACGAAATGGTTCCACATTAGTGTAAAAGTAAATATGCTAACTCACATCTTGCAAGTAAAATCTCGCTCATAAAAACATGAGGAAGGAGTGAAGCGACAAGCCCATCATGTCTCCAGTTCCTTGAAGAAGCATGCAGCTCACCGCCTCATCTCCCTGATACCCACATCACACTGCTCTTTCTCCTGTTAATGAAAGTTCTATTGAATCATTTCCACCACCCGGTTAAGCGATTATTCCAGGCCATAACTATTCGATGTGTGAGACCACCATTGGTTCTTATAATAGCTTTGAAATGCTTGCCTCTAATCACTCGCTCACCAACCAGGAGAGAAGAAAATCTATGTCAGTCATAGACAAATACAGCACAGAAACAGGCCCTTTGGCCCTCCGTCCAAGTTGGCCCTTAATCACTCATTTACACCAATCTTATATGAATTTCATTTTATTTTCATCACATTCTCATCAACTCCTCCCAAATTATACCACTCCCCTACACACTAGGGAAAGTTTAGGTGACCAATTAACCTACCAACTTGCATGTCTTTGGGATGTGGGAGGAAAATGTGAGGAGGATGCTATGAGAATGCAGGGTGACTTGGACAGGTTGGGGGAGTGGGCAGATGCATGGCAGATGAAGTTTAATGCGGATAAATGTGAGGTTATCCACTTTGGTAGCAAAAACAGGAAGGCAGAATACTATCTAAATGGCGTCAAGTTGGGAAAAGGGGAAGTACAACGGGATCTGGGGGTCCTTGTACATCAGTCTATGAAAGTAAGCATGCAGATACAGCAGGCAGTGAAGAAAGTGAATGGCATGTTTGCCTTTATAACAAGAGGAATTGAATATAGGAGCAAAGAGGTCGTTCTGCAGGTGTACAGAGCCCTAGTGAGACCACACCTAGAGTATTGTGTGCAGTTTTGGTCCCCTAATTTGAGGAAGGACATTATTGCTATTGAGGGAGTGCAGCGTAGGTTTACAAGGTTAATTCCCGGGATGGCGGGGCTGTCATATGCTGAGAGAATGGAGCAGCTGGGCTTGTACACTCTGGAGTTTAGAAGGATGAGAGGGTATCTCATTGAAACATATAAGATTGTTAAGGGTTTGGACACGCTAGAGGCAGGAAACATGTTCCCGATTTTGGGTGAGTCCAGAACTAGGGGCCACAGTTTAAGAATAAGGAGTAAGCCATTTAGAACAGAGACGAGGAGGTGGAGGCGGGTTCTCTGGATGCTTTCAAGAGAGAGCTAGATAGGGCTCTTAAAATTAGCGGAGTCAGGGGATATGGGGAGAAGGCAGGAACGGGATACTGATTGGGGATGATCAACCATGATCACATTGAATGACGGTGCTGGCTCGAAGGGCCGAATGGCCTACTCCTGCACCTATTGTCTAGTGTCTATAAACCAAAGCACACTTTTGAAACGTGTCCGAGAATGTGCAACACACTGACAGAGGTCAGGATTGAACCCAGTCCTCTGCCGCTGAGGTAGCAGCTCTGCTAACTGTGCTACCTTGCCTACCAAATTCCTACCAAAACCTTTCATAGTTGTGCTTCCCTCAACCAGGTTTTGAACACCACTCTCTCTCACCTTGACAGCCAGAAGGGGGGGGGGGGCTATGTGAGGAAGCTCTTCATTGATTTCAGTTCAGCTTTCAACATCATAGTCCCCACCAGACTTACTGAGAAGCTGCTGGAACTGGGACTGAACACTCCCCTGTGTGCCTGGGTCCTGGACTTTCTGACCGCCAGGCCGCAGGTGGTCAAGATAGGTAGACATACCTCCAACACCCTCACCCTGAATACAGGATCCCCCCAGGGTTTCGTCCTCAGCCCCCTACTGTACTCCCTGTACTCACATGACTATGTGGCCAGGTTCAGCTCCAACTCCATCATTAAATTTACTGGTGACACAGTGGTGGTGGGCCTGATCTCCGATAACGATGAGAAGGCCTTCCTGGAGGAGGTGGCTGACCTGGCGCTCTGGTGTCAGAATAACAGCCTCCTCTTGAATGTCACAAATACTAAGGAGCTGATTGTGGACTTTAGAAGGGCACAACAACTGAGGACGTTCACGCCAATGGGGATTAATGGGACTACCGTGGATAGGGTGAGCAGTTTTAAATCCCTGGGAGTCCACATCAGAGAAGATCTGACATGAACAACACACACTGCCGCACTGGTGAGAAAGGCAAGGCAGCGCCTTTACCACCTCTGGCAGCTGAGTCTCTCTGAGGATCCTTTAATCCTTCTACTCTGGTGCTGAAGAAAGTATCTTGACCAGAAACATCTCTATCTGGTTTGGCAACAGCTCGGCCCAGGACAGGAAGGCTCTGCAGAGAGTAGTGCGTTCGGCTGAACGCACCACGGGAACTACACTCCCCCCCTGCAGGACCCATACACCAGGGGGTGCAGATCCAGAGCCAGCAAGATCATGAAGGACCCCATACCACCCCAGCAACGGACTGTTCCAGCTGTTACAGTCAAGCAAGCGCCTCCACCGTCACGCTGCGAAAACAGAGAGGATGAGACGGAGTTTCTTCCCACAGGCCATCAGGACTGTAAACTCTGATCTCACCAGCGCGTTAATACTGCTGTTTCTTATTTTCTAATGTAAATACTGGTTCTGTTCTGTTCTGTTTTGTTGTTTTGCATAATCCCACAAGCATTGCCACTTTCATTTCATTGTACATCTTGTATGTGTATGTGACAAATAAAGTTGACTTGACTTGACAAGTCTTCACATAATCAGCTCTGCTCTACTGTGTATCTCATGGGTCTGAAAATGTCTGATAATTTTCATCATGGCCACCACTAGGGTAAATCTTTCCCACACTCTCTACAATACATTGATGTAGTCAATAAAGGTAGAGTGGCTGCCTCACAGCGCAAGAGACCCAGGTTCGATCCTGACCTGTGAGTAGAGTTTACATGTTTCCCCTGTGACCGCATGGGGTTGTCTCCAGGTGCTTTTGTTTCCTCCCACATCTCAAAGACGTGCGGGTTTGTGGGTTAATTGGCCTCTGTAAAGTTTTCCTAGTCTGTAGGGTAGATGTAAAAGTGTGTTAACATAGAAGTCAGAAGGGGTGATCAATAGTCAGAGTGGATTTGGTGGGCCAAAGGGCTGTATCTTTTAATCGATTAATTAAAGGGTACATGTACCCATGTATAATAATTCCTGGAATCTGACCAATGATTTATAAAGGTGTAGCTAAACCTGTATAAATTGTTGCTCAGATCTCAGTCATTATTATAGATGGGTACCATGCTTTAATTAATAAATTTTCCTTTATATATTTTTCATTTGTATGTTTTTCCACGGTAAGGCCCAGAATCTCTTCTACATTTTGAACAGCATTTATCAACTTGTCCGGCCACTGTCAAAGATTTGTGCATGTGAATCCTAGGTCTTTCTGTTCCTGCCCTTTGTGTTTAAATTATACCTCTTTGTTTTTGCCTAAAATTAACTGCATATGTCTTAAAGAGTGTTACTGTAGCCACATCTGTGCCTCATCAGGAATGTATTTGGGGACAAGAGTACTCCAAATGCTTTAGTGAACGTGTTTTCTTTTCCCAACATAACAGCACGTAAAAATAAGGCTCGTGATTTAAACCAGATTGAGAAATGAACTGTTGATAGAAAACCAAGGAAGAACCCCTCAAGAGTATTTAAAATTAAAGCAGAAAGTCACATCTTACATTTTATTCTGCCAATGCTACGTTTAACCACCTTGATCCAGGCTTATCTCTCACTTCAGATTCGTAACAATATTAGAGTATCATTCGATTTATTCCATTCAAGGAGAGAGAAAGGACATCAAATGTGTTCAGAGTCTGAATGGGGAAGAATATTTATGTGACCTCTCTGTGGCTACACAACTACATATTACACCTTTAGTATAGGACTCAGAACATATCACCACAACTTTACCCTCTTTTTTGTCATTTATTCCTAAAGATCAAAGCACCTTCACTGAACCATGTGGTGTAGGGTAACGTGAACTCAAATCACTGCTTTCAATAAGTAACTGGAAACTTTTCAGTTGTCGGACTTTTATTATCTTCTCAAAAGCTTGCATTTGGGTGGTTGTATGTGGCGTTGAATTGCATTGGAACACTCCTAAAGGGGCTGTCCCACTACGGCGACCTAATCCGCAAGTTAAGAAGAGTGTCTTCGACAGTGATGGAAATGGGTTTTAGGAACTAGGGGTACTCTAATGTCCGTGAGGCTGAGGTTGGGAAGGGGGGGGGGGGATTTTTTTTAATGTGTAGTCATACCCATGTAAGAGTAGAATAATGCATAACTTGTTTATTATGTGTTTATAATGTAGTTTATTGTGTATTATATGTCATAGCTGCTTTCTTGTCTCTCTCTCTCTCTCTCTCTCTCTCTCTCTCTCTCTCTCTCTCTCTCTCTCTCTCTCTCTCTCTCTCTCTCTTTTTTTTTTTTTTTTTTTTTTTTTTTTTTAACTTTTCAAAAACTTTATTCAACACACTCAATGATACATCACATCAATACATAATCAAAGATACATTATATCAAACCACATCATTATAGTACAACATTACATTCATGATTTATTATACTCTCCACCCCACGTGGTGACCATCGCCCACGGAAGGCCTCCAGAGTCCCCGTGGACACCGCATATTCCCGCTCCAGGGACACCCGTGCACGGACGTACGCCCGGAAGAGGGGCAGGCAGCCAACTCTCGCCTCACCATCGACCGCCCGCTGCCTGGACCCACGAATGGCCATCTTAACCAGGCCCAGGAGCAAACCGACAGGGAGGTCCCAACCCCCACTTGGCTCTCCCCACACCCTACCTTATGCCCACACACTAGAATCGTGGGACTAAAATGCAACCAGAACTTAAGGAACAACCCCTTCAGATATTGATACAGGGGCAGTAACCTCTCACACTCCATGTATACGTGGAACACGGTTTCTTCCTTGCCACAGAAAATACACGCGGCAGACGAACCCGTGAACCGACTCAAAAGTTTATTGCAAACCACCGCTCCATGCAACAGTCTCCACCCCAGGTCCCCAATGTAAAGGGGAACAACTCCCTCATAGAAGGGACCCCCACCAGGGA